>OX579662.1:6951367-7551367 GCA_951230895.1 Carpatolechia fugitivella | reverse complement strand
CGCACATCCCTAATGGTAGCAGACCTAATGTCCTTAAATGCGACCACATAAAAACCTCCGCTGGCCGAATTTCCCTCGAATGGACAAAATTTTATGCAAATTGCTTTTTATGATCTTTCCGCGTTTGTCGCGGATTACCCTCATTTATCATTTTTCATATATGAGTGTCCACTGCTGTGATGTACTGGCCCATTGGGTTGCGAGAGAGTTCATTTTTCGAGTTGAGAAGTTTAATATTTCAATCGCCATTCCAGATGTATAATTTATGTAGCGTTTAAATAGAACGAAGAAGTTAAAATAGAACTGTAGGAAAAGATAAATTTTTCAGTGAGAAGTATTTACAAGAAAAGTACTACGAGTATTTAAGTGTGCCTAAAGTCTACAACATTAAACAAAACCTTATTAAAAATATACTTATATGTTATATTACTGTTTGCATACACTCTTTTACCTATTGAATGAACTTTTTTATCTTTCACCTATTGTATAAATGTTTTGATTCTGTGTTTACGTTTAGGAACTCAAAACCTTTCGTAACAGAAACCGATGCTCTTGTTTTATTTTTTTATTAAAACCACGAAATCGATAATATCATGTTGTAAACAAGCCGAGTGGAGTGATCACAGCTGCGCAGACGCGATCAGAATGAATCCAAGAACTCATTCCTCGCAGGCACGTAATAAGTATGTTACCCGCTATGAGCTGTCGATCCGACATCCCATTCGCGTGGTAAGATGCTGAGCTCTAATCTAAGTAATAATATGAACATACGAGTATAAACACGTAGCAACTGATCTCTATGTAATGCGTTGTTGTTGGAAAAGAATAGTGAAACCTCAGTAAACAAAAGTCATCGTCATCATACCAAGCGTGATGAGAGGACCAACCTCACAAGCCTTGGTATTAGAGTCATTGAGCCGACGTCTGGCGAGGCTTTCGTCACGACAAATTCCATGGATAATAGCCGGAATCATCTTAATTTTCCAATAATCAGGTAGCTGTGTGGTTTTTTTGGTGGCTTGCAATACGTAGACAACTAACAAACTATGTATTTGAGTCTTTTCGAGAGTAACAAAAACACCTAGGTTGCTGACATTTATGCTAATCGTTAAAATGTTATCGTTATGTTGTTCATAAAATTGCGTAACCAGATAGGGAGATGTTTTTTTTTTATTTTGAGTTACAAAAATCGACACAAATGACATCTTCAATGCAACAAAAAATATATTTTAATGAATATGCACTGCATGAAGAAGGCATATATTTATTTTTGGGGCGTAAATCGATACAGTTAAACCATTTGGTGGAGACTCGCTGAATATTTAGATTAATTATGTAGCTGTAGTCAGAATAAACCAGACAATAGAAACATGCGTTAATAGATTTACATTTAGATATTTTTTTTTTTATTTAAAACATATTAAAACAATCTTCTCTTACTGCAAACCTTCATTTGTTTAATAAACTGACACAAATCTGAGATTTGTACTCCGGAGAAAACAAAATACCTAAAATTTCGATACCATTATTTCGAATTATAACAAAATACAGTTGTACATTTTAAAACTTACAACTTTGATTTGTCGTAAAAGAACTTCGTCGCTGACGCTCAAAGTTAACTCCCTCGATACAGTAAATTTTTATTCTCAGTTCTCCGACACATTCACTCTTTCTCAATTTAAGCCATACAAGAAGCATACAAGCAGTTTCTTTGTTGTGTGAAACATTGTTCAATTGATTAACAAATGAAGAACTGAACTAGCGGAACTTTGATTCAATTTTAAACTACCTTGCTTGATTGATACTCAAAACTTTTTCAATTATGTTTACGTCTTTGGGTTTATTCTCTTTCACGAACTTATTTTTAATTCCAATTTTCATAGCCGCACTAATTATTACAATTAGAATTTACTGATAAATTCAGGATCTGTTTGGAATTGTGAACCTGTATTTAGGAAAAAAATGTTCAGAATCTATGAAACCAAATTAATTTATGTCCATTTGCGTCATATAAGGGAGACGTTAATCAATTTAAAAACAAAATAATAATTTTAAAACTCTACAAAGGCGTTAAGAATCTTTTAATACTGATGTATTACACATGCCTGCAGTTAATCGTTGTATTAGTTATTAAAGAAAAACACGCGTATACTTTGTTCTTTTAAACTTTGTAAGTTTGTTCGTGTTTCACGTTCGATGTGCGCGTTGGGCTACTTTACGAGCTGTTCTGTTAAATGAAGTTCATGATTGCGCTAATAAACCAGTTTTGATGTATGTTGTTCTAATAGTTTTCTCTTAGATATAAGGAGTTTTCTAATTGTGCGCACAGAATATTTTTCAAGTTATATTTGTCGGCTTGGTTTTAGATAGAAAGAATAGAATCGCAAGAATTGGCACAATTATAGACGCCTCACGACACTGCTTGGGTATTCGGCCGAAGGGATTGTAAAGGCACTAAGGTATGTCCCTGTAAGAGAAAATTATGATGATTAGTAAATAAGTTTTAGGTTGTTCAAAATTGCTAATGTTTTATTTTAAAATGTATTAAAAAAAGTATCAGATAGATTCTATTTCTTATCAAAAGGAGAGTTCAATTCTACGTAAATAAATTCTCAGTATTCACATGACGACAACCTTTGGATTCGGAATTTGTATTTTTACCTAGTCCTTCAACATGCCGTTTGTCACTTTCCTTATATCTCTGCATGGAAGTTCATTATATAAGTAGATATATAAATAGTAATAACTTGCTAAACCAGTTTGTGATTGAATTGTGGAACAAATCAAGGAGCTATTTGCTGGCGGCCATATTGCTCGGCGGGATAATTTCCGCTTGTTGCAGCGGTTTCCGCGCGGGCGTGGATGTATTTCCGACCGACTACTGCTTCTTGGAAACTGCTTCGTATTGTTTGGTAGTTCACACTAAGAGTAAATCTACATTAAATATATCTAATGAATCTTATGGTATAGATTGTAAGGTCGACCACTGACCTCAAAAACCCTGTATTGAAGTGTTTTTCTATGTGAGATGAGTGAACATTTTAGATAATTACCTATATATAGATATTCACATGCTTATTGTTTGTGTTTATTAGTGGCGTGATTATCTGAGGCCGTCACACATCTAAACAGTTATTTCGTTCAAAAATTAACTAGCGAAGCATACAACGTGATAGCTAAATAGCGCCAAACCTCTCAGGTGGTCTGTCTTCCGTCCGGTAGACGCAGGTTTGATCCCCACCACGTACCAATATGTTTTCGATTTTCAAAATGCTTACGGTGAAATAAAACATCGTGATGAAACACAGTCATACGCCTGCGAGGAATTCGAAGGTTGTGTGTAAAGTCTACCAACTCGCACTGGGCCAGCGTGGTCGACTAAGGCCTAATCGCCCTAGTTCAGGGTAGGCTCGAGCCCGTTGGTGGGAACGTATATTCAGCTAACACTATGTTAAAGTATCAACCTACCCATGAAACTGAACAACTTTCCCTAAGAAACATAGGCTGTCGGACGACAAAAAAAGTTGTCTCTTTCATACAAAACCGCGCGGCCAGCTAATCGGTTTACTATGGAAGATTCATGTTTTTTTCGTCCGACAGCCTATGTTCTTGGGGAAAGTTGTTCAGTTTCATGGGTAGGTTGATACTTTAAAATATTATCATATAATTTATTTACACCTTATATACAGCATGATTTTGCAATCCTAGCAAAGTTTAAATTTAATGTTCAGACCATCATAAGCAACAACTTTTCCCAAGGAACATAGGTTGAAAGCCTCCAAAAACATTTCGACCTCCTATACAAATTAGTAAAGTAGATTTCAAAATCATGCTGTATACTAATGTAATGTGCTGTAGATGATGATCTCTGATGGTGGCTCAGCCCAAAAAGTTTTTTGGTTTTTCATAAAAACTGATCAGATGATCGAATCGATTTGTATGAAGTTGGGCTGACCTACCAACCGAGAGGTTTGGAGTTGAGCGCTAACCTCAATTTTGGCGCCTCAATTGAATCAAAAGCGCAGACTGCGGCCAAAACGCTGGGCATCCTTAACAGAGTGAAGCGGTACTTCACGCCTGGACAGCTCTTAATGTTGTACAAAGCTCAGGTCCAATCTTGCATGGAGTACTGTAGTCACCTGTGGGATGGCTCAGCCAAATATCAACTTGCCGCTCTCAACTCGATTGAACGCAGAGCCAAACGTTTGATTGGTGATGACAAGCTGGTTGCTACAAAACTCCAGAGTCTTAGTCGCCGTCGAAAAGTTTCTTGCCTGTCGGTGTTTTATAGACTCTACTTCGGTGAGTGTGCACATGAACTTCACATCCTCATACCACCGTCTCCTTTCTTTGATCGGAATACAAGGCGAACTGCTGGCTACCACCTCTATCTTGTCAATATCCCCAGCATTCGAACTACTCGTTTCGGTTCCTTCTTTATAATGCGCACAGCCAAGGAATGGAATGCCCTGCCGGCCTCTGTATTTCCGAATGCATACAACCCTAACCTCTTCAAAGTGCGAGTGCATAGGCTTCTCATGAGTAAACTAGCTCCATCGTAGGCCTCATCTCTCCTTCGGGCTAGATGGAGGTCAAGAGTTTACTCTTAATTTATAAAAAAAAAAAAAAAACTAACCGACCACCCTTTGTTTCAGGGGTTATTCGTGATTCTTTATAACTCAATTAGTTACAGCTGATGTTAGTTAAAAAGTAGTTAATTTAAAGTTTATTTAAGTGTGTTTAATTTATCGTAAAATTATCAATAAATCTGTTGTAATGTATAACAATAAGCGTAGTTTAAAATTAACTCGAAATACAAGGGTGGGCGGTTAGATGTGCCAGTAAGTATATATTTTATTCAAAGCTTTTCTTACATCTATTACAATAAAAAAATAAAAAATAATAGTAAACAAAAAAATTAAATTAAAAATATACATCATCATCAACGGCCCGTTACAGTCCACTGCTACAAATAAAATATATCTTCCAGTGTGCCTCCGTAAGATATGGTGCCCAGCAGACTGGCCGTGTTTCCTCTCTAACAGGTTGTATACACACGCATATTACTTAAATAATCATTGTCTCATAAAAAAGATAAATTCATTTATGTTTCCCTCCACTGCACATCGTATGCAAACTGGATAGAACATGAGGACAATGCGCCATTCAGCCGCAAGCCACGATGTCCGGAAGCCGGCGAATGCATGTCCTTTTACAGGTAGTCTGCTTACTGCCACATGAACACTGTTGTTCTGCAGTCCTGGTATTATTTTGTCAGAAATTTTATTATTATATTGTCAATAGTCAGGGTTTCATCATCATCATCATCAACAGCTCATATACGTCCCCATCGAGGGGCTCTAGCCTACCCTGAATTATTGCGATTAGGCCTTAGTCGACCACGCTAGCCCAGTGCGGGTTGGTCGACTTCACACACAACCTTTGAATTTTTCGTAGGAGTGTGCAATTTTCATCACGATGTTTTCCTTCACCGTAAGGGCGTTTGCGCACTCATCCGTATCCGATTCTTATCCGGTTCGTTTTTGATCCGTAAAAAAAACGGTCGGTAAATTCACGTCTAGCGTTTGCGCACCGTATCCGTATCCGATCCGGTTTTCATTCGTATTTGAGACGATATTGCATGACTGAGCTGATCTCGACCATAATGCTATAGAAGCAAGAAGCGTTCAAGGTCAAAGTGTTAACACTTTACCACTGACTGATGAGCAGTCGACTGTACTCGAGTATAGATTTCGGGTACTTATATAATTCGAATACTAGGTTGATCTTTTTTAATTATACCTACTTATGTAATGTAGATCCCCCAATAAAGTCGCTCACATTACTCGTATAGTTCGTTTCACGTAAAAAGAATCCTGGAGTCTCTTGTTTCGAGTGTACATTCGATTATTTTTGTACCGAGTACTAAAATACTTGTTTATCAAAAAATAGTCAACTTGGCACATCACTAGCAGCGCGAGCTTTCCCCTCCCCGTACCTCACTCTTCATCCGTAAAAAATCGTGTAGTGCGCAAGCGTACGTACAATTTAATGGCGGCCACTTCGACTCGGTTTTGCTCCGTAAAAAAACCGATCCGGAGTGAGAATTTACGGATCGAAAACGAACCGGATACGTATGGGTGCGTAAGCGTCCATACAATTACTAGGATGGCCAAACCGGATCAGAAACGGATAAGAATCGAATGAGAATCGGATACGGATATGAGAGCGCAAACGCCCTAAGAGCGTCAAATAAGCGTACATAGAATTCGAAATTCGGAAACACTTTGATACGTGGTAAGGATCCAACCCACGTCTCCCGGACGGAAGTCAGCGACTCTAAGTGATGTAATAACATCCTATGGAAATAAATAATTTTGACTTTGACCTAGCCACAGTAGACCGTTGACGTTCTCCGTCAGTCAGGTTTATAGTGAAAATTAACGATAAAATTAAAATTCTTTATAAAAATCAAGTGCTGAACTATGAATTGCTTTGTACGGTTTTTTAAAATAGTTTTCTATAAAACCTACGCCAAATAAAACTAAAAAGTATGAAAGTGAAGCTTAATTAAAACTGAAGAGTGTTGTTGGTATAATAAAACACCTTGTAGCACAAGAAGCGACCGAGTTCCGGCCGGCTCTTTCACTCATGGGTTCTTTATGTAGTTCGTTTCGCCAACAGATTGTAATTTACTTCACTGGCGCAGTGCTGGCAACTGGCAACGTCTTGGTATTCAATGAATTTCACTTGGAAACCGCGTAATTAAGGTTTACTTTGAAACTGATTCGCCATAGACATCGGCGCTTTTTGAAATTTAATTACGGTTTGTGTTCCGAGCTACTAAATTGAAGAGACCTCCCAGCAACTTCTGGAATATTTGATTCTAGTACTTTGTCCAAATTAAAACGCTGACCTGGTGATTCTTGAAATGATTAACGTTTCAAAGAGTTCAATTAATTTCTGATAACTTGTTTTAATTCCTAATATATAGGTAATAATCGTAAATCGTGTAAATTTCATAACTAGGGATTCACTTTGATTGCGGTGTTATTGATTAGCAATTAGTTATTAATATTTCATGTGGACAATATTTCTTGTCGATTAATGAATATGGCCTCGGGCTATAGGCAATTACGCCCAACGGCAGATTTGGATTTCAAATTTAATTGATTAATAAAATGAATTACACAATATCACATGGATTGCGAAATTCGATATTACGGTAAAAAAATGCGATTTTAATGCAACTCATGTTAATTATATTTTTATTTATCACCAGACTGCTTCTTCTTTCCTTGAAACAAAATCAAAAATTTTTTTAACCGATTTTAAAAAGGAGAAGTTATTCAAATTCGTTTCTCAATTCGCTGCGTTTTTAATAATTTTCATAATATTAAGGAGCTGTTAATTCTTGTTAAATTAATTTCATACATTAAATGCAGGTTAGGCGTTTCCATGACTGACACGGAGTGGCAAAAATCTGTTGGTTTTATGTTTCTTGATCATTGACTGAATTCTTGACCGTCATTATTTTAGAAATATAAATACTTGTAAGTTGTAACCCTACATTCGTTATTAAAAACTATCTAAACTAAGAGAATCGCAAGTCCCAAGTGAGAGATCAGTGACGTAGCGACTGATAATAGCGCACAGTGGCGGGTCGTGTCGCGGGCCCGCTGGCGGCAAATTCAATAACTGGAGTGCAAGGAATGGCCGCCCGCGGGACACTGCTAACACTGCTTTATGAGATTACAGCGCGCCCTGAAGTACTTTGAACTATGTGCAAGCAACGCTGTAAAGGGCTGTGGCTAAGACGTTTTAGGTATATAAAACAAAACAAAAACATTAACGTTAATAAGTTCGGGTGACGTCTTCACAGACTTGAGTTATTAGCAACCAAACACTCAAAGTGTCACAGAGCATTATTTGCCCTCTCGACAATTATTTGACAAAAAGCGCCTAGGTCCATCAGTAGCAATTTGCAATCTACATACTTTATTGCGTTAAAGGCAACCCTGCACAAACCGTCAGCCCCCGTGCAAGAGGAAATTGCGAAAAATGTACTCAACTGCGACTAATGGGTGTTTGCGGGGCGGAGGGGGGAGGGGCAATGTGTGCGCGCAGGAATTAGCCCTCGACCACCACCGCAGGAACAAGTTTGTTTATACAGCTAAGCAGGATCTACGGCTTTCGATGTCTTCTTCTTACAACGCGTTAGGTGTTGGAAAAGTCGGAAAATAAACTGAACATTTCTAGGTACTCGGGGTCTAGGATATTGTGGCTGGAGTATCATCCTAAATAAGTTATTTTTAGTAAGATAGTCTATTTTAGGTTTAGGCTAGGCTAATAATACCTGAAGTCGATTTTGAAATATTGATATTATCTGATAACACCTGCAGACGTCTCACCATAAAAACTTTGAAACTGATTACTTCGGCGCGTGCAAAAACTCACATCTTTTATCAATAAAAGTAAAATCGGCTAGTTTCATGTGTAGTTTGGTATCGTTACACACGGAAGGAGTTTACGCATCATCACAGCTTGCGAAGTTCTCGCGGCGCGGCGTTCAAGCAAACCGAGTGTGAAAGTTGACGTGAGGTGGCGTGAACTCGCAGATTGGATGTGTTCAGCCGATCTTATTTGATAGAGGTGATATAGTATATCATAGCACACTTTTGAAAGATTTTAGTCAAACATAATAGTAATTACCACACGCACGCCACGCAAACGCATGCGTTTACTTGTAGGAAATAAAACTGGCGTCTGACTATCAAAAATTTTCAAGAATACATGTAATGACCACGGAGGACATTAATTATATGTTGACTCCCTTTCGGGCAATAAATTCATATACGAGTAAGACAGCCAAGAAAATGGTTTACCATTTTTTATTTAGTTTCCTCGTGTCTGATTTCTGTTGTTATGTATTTTAACAAATTTAATGTTTTATTTTATATTTTGCACAACCTTAGGGTGCTAAACTATTTTTTTGACCGACTGTACCTACTGAAATTATGATTGAATTTGTTGAACCAACGCGGCCTCTTTAACATTTTTATGAGTGAAATCCGTTAATATTATTTTACTCATAAAGTTTAGGACATAAAATATTATTATACCCAACAGTAAATACAAACAGGAGCAGCTGTAATTGTTTTTCCAGAGTACATTCATGAATATTCCTCTTATACCGCTATCCTTTTTACAGGACGCGACGCAAATTGAGAGGCGCCGGCGCCGTCGTGCGTCCCCCAAATAATAAAGAGATTAAGATCATTAGGATACCTCTCATTCCTCCATTTTTTTGTCAGAAATTAAATTTTCCTCATTTTCCACGCCGCTTCGTCCAGATTATTTAGTCCATTGCGATTTTAATCCTGCCCTTTTAAAGGTCGGGGATTATGGGGGGGTTAAATTTCCTACCCTTATTAAATATACTTTATTAGATGTTGCAACTACCACCTACACAGATGGGGGCTCAAGGATTCCCCGGCTTGCGACTGTGGTGCTCCGGAGCAGACAGTCCGCCACATTGTTGAGGACTGTCCTGTCAGACGATTCCCGGGCGGCTTGGAGGAGCTCAACAAACTGAACCCGGCGGCTGTGGACTGGATCCAAAATAAAATTGTAATTGTAGTTATTTTTGTTTTTATGACTTTAATGTAATTCTTGGCCGAACGATAAATATAAATAAATTAGATGTGGATAAGGTAATAGGTTCAATTATTATTTGTCGAAATAGAATTTCTTTTGCAAGGTTTTTCATCTACCTAGAGGTATTTACTTACCTGAAGTTCATAACCAAGTACTGCTGTATTCCTATCACGTATCCGTGGAGTAACCACGTAGCTGGTAGAGTTGGTAACTTGATAAAGTATGATAAAATCATCACATATTTCTTCCTAATAACTTGTCTTGGCCAAGAAATGAAAAAAACCTTCCTGAACACTTTTATTCATTTAATCAAGAAGTGTTTTTTCAATTGTTTTTTATTGATATCACAAAGAATACCAATGGCCGATACTAATCATATTCAAAGGGACCTATGTTCAATAATTTCAATATATCAATCGTAGGCGATGCGATCAGTAGGATAAATATGTCAGTAATATTAGGATAAATGTGTACAGTGAACAGCACATCAAGTTATACACCGGGGTATCTTGCGCGTTGATGATAGTCATTGATTTACAACAAGTTTGCAAAAAAAATGTATAGCTTGATGAGCTGTCTACTATACATACTTGGGCCGTTTGTGAAAAAAATACCATACATATCCTAACAAGTTAAGCTTGATCCCTTCCCTCCCTTGGGACATTCATGACTAGACAACGAACTGAACATTCGTTAACCTATTTTTAAATAATCACGGTCTCTTATACGCAAAGTCTGCTCATGATTACCTTGAAAAGACATTGAATTATCATTAACGAGGTTACGGAGGGATTCATTTTCTTCAAATTCATATTATTCTAATAAAGTATGGAAATGAAGAAAAATTGTAAAATAATTCTCTGATGATAGTTCTCCCTGCGGGATTTCTGTTTAATATGAATTTATTAGAATGAATTTGTTCCCGCGCGACGGCTCGGGAAGATAAATCACGCGCCGGATAAACGTTTTTAATTTATATAATATGGAGGATTTGTACAGGCCAGGGAACTGGGAATGCTTTTTCACTTTGTTCAATTTAATCACCAACCAAACAGCCTCCGTGGCCGAGCGGTTGAGCGTTCGGCTATCATTATGGACGTTCCGGGTTCAAATCCCGGACTCCGTCAAACAAAGAAAAATCGATGTGTGTGGGGGGAGGAAGTTTACATCACTTAGACATTAATTGAAGTTTTATAGAACCTTATTTTCAAGTTTACGGATATTTTTGTAAATCAAATAACAATGGTAGTATAACTATGGTTTTCCAAATGGTGAACAAGTTTTACATAGTAATGGAAGCCTTTAAAGTTACAAAGGAATTTTTAAAAATTTATAATTTTTCATACCAGTTGGTTGTTTTTCCTCCTGGGTTTGTGCTATTTTAATTATTCATTGAGAGCGAACGGCGAACAAACGCTCAGCTGTAATACACTTCTCTTGTTGAATATACATTGCTCCCCAGAGTTCTCACAAAGAAACTCTAGTTATAGCTGGTTGAAAAAAAAATAGGGGGAATAGTGGGTGTTGGGCTTATACAACGTGTTAGCAAAGGTCAGCCTATAAAACTGAACAACTTTTGTAGCTTGTTTAAAAAAAATAATATGATGTGTTTCATAGGCTAACCTACCACCCGAGAGGTTTAGCGTTAATTTGCTAACACAATGTATACAGCTTAGCATTTTCACTAGAAAGGTTCACAGTATAAAAAATGTAAAATGCTTAAACTCATTGTAAAATTAGATTAATTTACTTGCTTTTTGATAGAAATAGGACCGAATGTTTTGTTTTTGGGACCTACGGGCTCGCCATTGATTTGCGATTTGAATTAGGTCATATTATCTTGTACTATGCCCAGAGGTCAAATTTGTAGACCTGACAGTGGCAATGGTGCTTATTTTGTGAACTTTGCTTGAAATATTGGTATTATATAATAGAAAAAAATATATAATCCTCCGTGTATGATATAAGAGTACATAGCAGGAATACTTGTATTGTGCCGATCGAGTTAGCTATGAAAATTCCGACATAAACTTATTAGCCTATCATTTGTATCATCAATAAAAGACAAAGTGAATCGGGGCCTTTATCGGCTGAGTTCGTAACGAATGAGGTTCATAAATATCGGCGCCGGCGATGGATACTGCTCGTTATTTGTTTAACTGGATGCGTGTTATGATTACAAATAATCTAGATCATGCATGACCTATTGGATTTTTATTTAACTTATTTTTTGCGACTTATCTGAACGGATCAGTCGGTAGACCTGCCTAAAATCATATAGGTACATTTATCACACTAATATTATAAATGTGAAAATATATTTGGTTCTTTGTTCCGCTTTCACGCCCTAACTACTGAATGGATTTGGATGAAATTTGAAAAAGAGATAGTTTGTAACCTGGATTAATACATAGGATACTTTGTACGGGAAAATGTTACACAACACGAGCGTTAGGCGCGGGCAGACCGCTACACAACACGAGCGTTAGGCGCGGGCAGACCGCTACACAACACGAGCGTTAGGCGCGGGCAGACCGCTACACAACACGAGCGTTAGGCGCGGGCAGACCGCTACACAACACGAGCGTTAGGCGCGGGCAGACCGCTACACAACACGAGCGTTAGGCGCGCGCAGACCGCTACACAACACGAGCGTTAGGCGCGGGCAGACCGCTACACAACACGAGCGTTAGGCGCGGGCAGACCGCTACACAACACGAGCGTTAGGCGCGGGCAGACCGCTACACAACACGAGCGTTAGGCGCGCGCAGACCGCTACACAACACGAGCGTTAGGCGCGGGCAGACCGCTACACAACACGAGCGTTAGGCGCGGGCAGACCGCTACACAACACGAGCGTTAGGCGCGCGCAGACCGCTACACAACACGAGCGTCAGGCGCGGGCAGACCGCTGGTCCTAAATAGTTTCTACGTCGTAATGGTAATCGCCACGGTAACGATAAAGTGGCGCTCAGGAAACCTGCACAAATGAAGGAGAAACTAACCTGGTCTAATCTACCAATCCGCATTGGGCTAGCGTGGTTCCTGATTTGCCTAATTTAGGGTAGGCTCGAACCTCTCAAACAATAACAACCACGTTTACATTGCCTAATTATTTTTCTTCTGCCAACATTGACGCACGTCAGTCGTGGTCGCTCCCAGACGCATCCAATGATGCATGCATGACTCGATTGGTGTAAGCGTCGTTGGTAAAGGAGAAAATGATGAAGCAAATCAAATGATACAAATGTGGACCCTTAACACATCATAAAACTTTTTAATGTGAGTCAGTATAGTATTTCGTGAGATACTCGTGTAAGTATTTATTTTAAGCCTTTGCATTCGGCTCCATCAATCGTACCTTATCCCTTCTGAAAACACGTTTGCCTCTAATGGTTTCAATTTGACGTAAAGTGTTCCCCGACAAAATCGGCCGACGCGCTCTAGCGGCCGTGCTTCTCTACATGACACGATATTGTCGCGCCATGAAGGCGTAGGTATAGATAAATATCCTACAGAACCTAAATATAAACTAAACAAGGTTCTTTACAAAATATACCTACTACGCTTTAACTATACGTTATTTGGTTAACAAACGTGGTTTACACATTATAAAAAAATATACACTTCAAATTTTTTTTTTGGATTTATATGTTTCTTTTTTTATTTTCTTGAAGAAATAATGTATGACCACCACTACACGTACTGTTTTTAGCTGTTTTGGGAGATTGTACTAGGATAGTTAAATAGTTGCCCCTCAAAATTGGTTCCTAGCTGCAGTTACCTTCCTCTTATTGTGTCGATAGTAAATCAATAACTGAACAACGTGTCTTCCGAAACATTGAATCATCTTATTTTTCAGCCAATCAGGGTAATTCCGCCTGCAATGGATAGTCTCAGAAACTGTTTGATAGTCCCCGATACCTCAGTAACGATAGCGGGACGCTTTATCGGAGGCTGCTGATTTCTTTTTGCCTTACCAAATCGCTCCGTGTGCGCGCTGTAATGGCGTTTCCACCGCCTAACCGAATAAATAGCGTTTTCTCGTTCATTCTCAGGGCAAAGGTATTTTTCAAATAGAATTGTTTGTCAAAGTGCGCTCTTCACAGATCACAGTCACGTTTCAGAAACAGATGCGCTGAATTGGTGTTATTTTCTATTAAAATACCTACCTAGTGAAGTAGTGAAGGGAAAATTGAAAATTGAAATGCTAATTTAAGTACTTTTGCGCAATCAAATTAATAATTTAACTGAAGAAGTTTGATAGTGAAACTTAAGTTTAGTTTAAAGATAAGTATTTTAAAATTAAACTATTTAAATGAGATGTTAAATTGGCTACTTATCCTTACTTGTGCTTTTACTAAAGAGTGTGTTCTCTAGTCGTCGGTCGAGCGTCCGACTTGTTTTACTCGTTCCGGGTTCGAAACTATGTGAATTTCCCCGGTTTGTAGACAGGTAGGTGTAGGACATTGTAGACAGAATCACTTGATTGTCCAAAAAGAAAAACATTTCCGGGTTTCAAAGAGCACGTTAAGCCGTGGGTCACAGCTGCTATCTACAAAAGTAGTCGTTACACGAGTCATGAGGCTCTACTTAAATACTAACCTGTTTAATGTGAGTAAAATCGATAATTGACCTAACAAACTCACTGTCAGTAGACAGTAAGTGTTAGGTCAATTGTCGATTTTACTCACTGTCATAAGTGCCAGTTCATAAAGGCCAATCATAAATGATAAAGTTCGTGCCTTCATACATAGAACACTAACTTACAAAGTTCGAGGGAAGATGTTTGCTATTGTTTTCTTTGATACAAACGGCTTACTGAAGCAATAAATTGGAAGATAAACTCGATAATACCTAAACTCAGCAACCTATTTCTATAGAAACTTATGTTACGTGGTTCTAGTTTTACGATAATTTTGAAACAGGTTAGTACAAAACACCCAGTGAAGAATATTAATAACCACTATTATTACCATTGAAACTTCTGTTCAGCGAGAAATTGAATCTGAGACCTCTGTATGCACAAGGTTGCTTGGTAACTGTGTTCAGTCGTCAGCTAGATTTTACTCCTCCCTCCTTTCTTTATTGTGCATCTCTCTTGGTTATCTTTATAATTTACGTGGACTATTAAGAGCTTAATAAAAATGTGGGGACATTTTAGACATGGCCATCTGATATTAAGATAGGCAGAACCTGTCCTGTGGACATCAGACAGCTGCTATATATAAGACACACACAGACACATGAATGCATGTGTTCATACTATGCTACAGAGCTGATTTTTTTTCTTATTAAGAGGAAAACATATATGATTAGTGTATGATTCTGTCCAAAGGCTGTGTGTGAAATCGACCAAACCGCACTGGGTTAACGTAGTCGTAAATCCTGATCCTCCTAATTCAGAGCAGGTTCAAGCCCATCATCGGTTGGGATGTATATAATGATGATGACGATGTTGGAACCGCCATGGGCCACCTATAACCGTTGTCTTACTTTGTTTTTTGCATTTAAAAGTCCTCATTTAATGTTTACCGATAAAACCAAAAAGTAATAAATAAAACCCGCGCTGATTCTAGCTGCTGATTTTACTGTCGGTCTAAATATTCAGTGAAATTCAACCAAATGCCTCGTGTTAGATTTATAACTTCACCATGCAAATGTCTATGCTATCAGATATAAAATCTGCTGTGAAGAAAATATTTCTACAATGTTAGAAGACTTGCTTGAGAAATAATGTTTCAATAATGAATAAATAAAATAAACATTTCAAGATGCTAAAAGAGAAATAGAATAAAAGAGACACTAAGATATACCTACGTGAAAAAAATATGCAACACGATACAAATATACTTCAGTCACACACACCAAAACATTAAAACATAACACACACACACACACACACACACACACAAATATTATGTTATCAAAGAA
Source organism: Carpatolechia fugitivella (assembly GCA_951230895.1). Lineage (NCBI taxonomy): Eukaryota > Metazoa > Arthropoda > Insecta > Lepidoptera > Gelechiidae > Carpatolechia > Carpatolechia fugitivella. The sequence continues at coordinate 7,535,776 of OX579662.1, read as the reverse complement.
AAGTGTCTTTTACCAAAAAGGAAATGTTTGGGCGTTTTCTTAGACCTATCTAAGGCATTTGATACAGTCTCTGTCCCCCTCCTCATTCTAAAACTAGAGCGAATAGGTATACGTGGTGTTCCTCTCGACATATTTAAAGATTACCTTACAAACAGAAAACAACAGGTTAAAGTTGAATCTTATTATAGCAAGGAAAAGCAAGTTTTGTATGGAGTCCCCCAAGGCAGTATTTTAGGCCCCACCCTCTTCCAAATTTATATGAATGAACTCTGCACGCTCCAACTACCACATAGCCAAATTTTTGCGTACGCAGATGACACTGCTATTCTTGTTCAGGGAGCAAATTTTGAGGAAGTTAAAATAAATACCGATCTTGCACTTAAAAAGGTGATGTCGTGGCTAACTGCCAACCTCCTATCGTTAAATTTGGAAAAAACTAATTACACCCTATTACTATTACCTTCTCGCTCCGTAAAAATATGCAACCTAAAAACTATAAAATTAAAGCTCATACTCGTCGGGACATTGGGGGTACCTGTAACTGCTTCGAAGTTAAACATACCAAAGTAGTTAAATACCTTGGGGTACAAATTGATGAGGGATTAACGTGGGATACTCAAATTGATCTACTCTCTAGGAAAATTGTGCGTAATATACATGTTTAAGTTATTGAGAACTTCTGCTACACCAAAAATATTAAAAATGGTATATCACTATGCCAATTGGTTATCAATTATTGTATCTCGGTCTGGGGCGGTACCCATAAAACTAAATTGCTTGGGCTGGAGAGAGCCCAGAGAGCTGTTCTGAAAGTGATGCTAAAGAAACCACGTCGATACCCAACGGTTAGACTATATGCAGATACTAAAGTCCTCACAGTTAGACAGCTCTTTGTGCTCCAATCCACTTTAAGAAAGCACAAGGATGTACCTCCATCTAGCTGGGACAAAAGAAGGAACAATCCCAAACGTGTTTCCCATTGTACTGTTTTTGTTAAACACCAGTATTATGTACTAAGTAACTATATTTACACACAGTTAAACAACAAACTTGGAATTTCTAAATATAATAAATATGACCTGAAGATCAAATTATCAAACTGGTTACACAGGGATATGATAGTACAGAAGAATTACCTGGGCTGATTGATAACTGGCCGAAACGACGAACTTAAAAAAATGACCCGCAAAAAAAAAAATTACATTATATTTTGGCATCTTTTTGAAAATAGAACGCCAAATTTGAATTTAATCGAACTGGTGGAATCTGTTTGATAGGAGGTAGAACTTTCTCTGTCGTAAATTTTCTTAACAATGGAAAGAAACGAAATTCGTGCGGTGATAAAGTTTTACGTTTTAAAACAGAAAACAGCAACCCAGATTAAAACCAAGCTAGACAGTGTTTTAGGTAATTCTGCTCCTGCATTGAGTACAATTCACACCTGGGTAACTGATTTTAAACGTGGAAGACAGAGCTGCGAAGACGCCCACAGGTCTGGCCGTCCAAATGAAGTCACGAATCCGGACATGATCAAAAAAATTCACAAAATTGTATTGAATGATCGGCGCTTGAAGTTGCGAGAGATAGCTGAGATGGTGAGCATTTCATCTGAACGCGTTTTTAATATTTTGCACCAACATTTGGGAATGAAAAAGCTTTTCGCGCGATGGTTGCCGCGTTTGCTCACTGATGACCAAAAGCAACGTCGAGTGGACGATTCATCGGAGTGTTTGGCGCTGTTTAACCGAGATCCTAACGAGTTTTCGCGGCGTTATGTAACAATCGATGAAACCTGGATACATCATTATACTCCCGAGACAAAAGAACAATCTAAGCAGTGGACTGAGAGCGGAAGACCTGCGCCGAAGAAAGCAAAAACGGTTTTGTCGGCCGGCAAAGTGATGGCGACTGTTTTTTGGGATGCTCGAGGGATTATTTTAGTGGATTATCTGCAAAAAGGAAAAACAATAAATGGAGAGTACTACGCAAGCTTGCTGCAAAAATTAAGTGAAGAAATCCAGAAAAAACGACCACATTTGGCCAAGAAAAAAGTTTTGTTCCACCATGACAACGCACCTGCACACACGTCAATGGTTGCAGTCGCCAAACTCCATGAATTGCGGTTCGAATTGCTACCGCATCCACCCTATTCCCCGGATCTGGCCCCGTGTGACTTCCACTTATTCCCAAACCTGAAGAAATGGTTAGGTGGCCAGAGATTTTCATCAAATGAAGAAGTCATTGTTGCCGTGGACGAGTATTTTGAGGGGTTGGAGAAAACATTTTATCAAACTGGTGTAACGGCATTGGAGAAGCGCTGAACTAAATGCATCGAGGTAGAAGGAAACTACGTTGAGAAATAAATTTATTTTAAATAGATTTTTAAAGTTTTTCTTTGTCGTTTCGGAAACTTATCAATCAGCCCTCGTACTTACCTTTATCAAGTAAGTTAACAGCTGCTATTCTATATACATACTTGCGCGCCCCCTTTCGTTCTTTCGTTCTTTTAAACATACACTTACACACATATAGACATATATACACTCACTCACACGTTCTTTCTTTCTCCTAAATATACACTTATCCACATATAGACACACACACACTCACTCATACACATATCTTCACTACATATTATACACTATTACACACTCTCACCTGTTCATGTTGTTATGTTTTATGTTTACCTTATATCTACTTAATACTAAATCAAGTTATTGCTTACTGAATATGACTCAGACTCACAAGTTTAATCTTAGTTTGGGAGACAGGGATTGAAAAATTGTGATTTACTTTAAGCACTAAAGTTAAATTGTAAACTTAACTGTATGTCCTTTTTACTTAATAAACTTATTATTATTATTACCTTTATTCTTAATTTTATCTCTTCCCAGATGGGATAAGATTATCTGAGTGTTATTTTATACGAAAGCACGTAAGCAGTACGACCAGATATTTTTTTTTCTTATTTAATGGCGTCACATCTTATGTAGACGTATTTTGCCAGTGCCAAGTGATATTTGTAGGTTTAAATGATATACACAGGAGACCCTAACCCTTGGACTAGGGATCTGTCACAGGATCTGTCACAGAATTAATATAGTACCAGAACGGCCACTCACCTCCTCCCGCCAATCGGCGTTACCTCGTCCCGCCCCGCAGTTTGACATGATGAGGGGGCGAGCGAGGGGGTACTGGATTAAAGGTCGTGCATCGCTTACGTGCGCAGTCACTTAACTTTTATAAAGTGAAGTGAATGAAATAAATAAAATATGGGGAGGAGTTGCGCTGTGTTTGGGTGTCTTTCGACACATCGCGATAAAAACAGACCTTTTTATAAATATCCGAGTGTTGATGAAAAAAGGTAGGTAAACAACAAAATAATCAGATTCAAACATTTTTTTATTTGTGTTACTCTTAGTGGATTGATAAGAACTAAATGTATGTGCTATATGATGTGCTTAACCGTGTTAATTACAGTTACAGAAACCTTGGTATTTCAATAATATGTTTTTATGATAACTGTTTAGCGAATAATTTACACAATATTTTAGGTGTGTTTACTAACTGACACAAGTGGTAATGTTTAGTCATGCCAGTAATATATAACTTCCGACAAGTGTAAACCCTACATGGTTCACTCACACATACGCGTGTGTAAAAAGGAGTAAGCATTTAAAATGCGACGGCTGTATGAAGTGTCCGGGGTGTGGATCTGTGTAAAATCAAGGACGGTGAAATGAGGAAGGTGAATCGGGCTAATGTGATAGTAAAATTACTGAAGCCACCACGAGGCCTCTTGGCATCATCTAAAAATGTCAGCAAAAGTGTAAGCGTTGCAATTGTCCAATTACAGTTTATAGTCCCGAAACATTCACTGGATAATACACTATCGAAATTATACACAAAACACTTCAATTAACTAAAAAAATATTAAAACGAAAACACGTCCGCCATTGTCAGATGCTGACAAAAGACCCCCAAAGACTAAGTTGCTTTCCCTCTTAACTTTAATATTTTTAATCGAAGGCAAAACTGGACAGCATCCAAACTTCCAAACTCTAACATTGCTTAATTAAAATAAAAACTAAATTGATGAAAAACAATATTGTTACATTAGTATTATTTGTAATTATGTTTCTAAAAGTTAAAAAAAAAGCGTTAATTTTACTATAAAAAATAATAGATGAATTCGTTAAAACCATAGTAGTATTTGGACTGACTTATAAAGGACTGACCAACACAGATCTGTCAAACGACCACATCGTTCGAAAAATTATCATTCCGCCATCTTGAATTTGATACTGCTGACATTCTAACAGTTAGACTTGTTACAATGTGTGACAATGAGGTCTAAGGCATTGTATCATTGTATCTTTTCACGTCAATTACAAATTACAATCAGTTTTTTCTCACCGAACATTCTTCTCGTTTGTGTTATGTTGAGTGAATACGTTGTCATTGGCAAAATACGTCCAACTAGACGTAAAGCCATTGAAAAAAAAATAATTTGGTCTCACGACAATTTAAATAATCTAACATACTGATGTTAGATTATGTTGTTTCTTGTTTAGGTACTGACCTGGTTTTCTTTAAATTTTTCACTTTATAAATATTAAAATCAGTAAAGTTAATTCGAATAAAACTACTGTACGAACCTACGAAGAGTTTTACTGTGCTACCACGGGACATGCGCGGGATCCGAGCCATCGACAGCTTATAACATTAGTTACGTGACTGTGAGAAATGAGTTTTTAAATTAACTCTGTTCGCGTTGCTCGCCGGCGCTCCGTGATAACTCTCTAGCTTGCAAGGTAAAAACACCTTTAATAATTATTTAAACAAATAATTCGAAATTCACATCTCATCATCATCATCATCTGATGGTTTGGCGATGTTAACAGCAGCATAAATAAAACTTTGATTGGCACGTAATTAATATCATAAATTATAATTAACTTCTAGATTATAAGCTCAATTTTGAAAGAGTTGAAACTTTCTTCTTAAAATTAAGGGGCAGATTTGTTACACTACCAAAAAAGGATGGTTGCATTTGCAGAAGATAACAATGTTTCCCTAACAACAATAAACTATGAAATCGGTAGATAATGTCACCGTAGCAGACTGTCGTAGCGCGTAGCCGTTTGCTACGACATCGACCCGTAGCAATTTACTACGATATAGCTTATGTCGCCGTTGTTGCTACCCAAAATTACCAAATTGGATGAATAAACGTAATAAACGTTACCTATATCTATCTACATGTTTTAGCATACGCATCACCGTAGTGCCCAATGAATAATCAGATGGAATAAGAGCTACTTTATAGTTTTTTTCTAACGCTATTGAAGTCGTTTGAAATGGTAATATAGTACTAATCGGATTTTTACCGTTAAAAAAATAGTGTCACATGGGCTTACCTAGTTACACAATCTTTTATACAATACTTCTCAGTTTGATTTTTTGATTTTTATTTCGTTGGTCCGCAAATGAGTTTCTAAGCGTGAATAAATGTTTCGTTGGCGGAATGTCGGCAATGGAACTGTTATTATCATTCCACTGCGCTGCGGGCGCGTGATAAGTGGCCAGACGGAGTTGGTAAGAGCAAGGGTACCATCAAAAAGGTTCAGGATTTGTTATTATATGTTACGTTTATGAGCGGAAAAAATATCTTGAACATTTTTAAGACTTGGCAACAACGTTACCACTAACCTACAGGTTTACGGTATATAGCGTATAAAGAATATGTTAACCACTAAAGGTCACCCATACACTATTTAACTATAATTGCAGTTTATTAAATTAACTTTTGTAATCCTATAATAAGTGGAGGAGGCTCGTGTTGGCAACACCAACACAAGTTTTTTTATTTTTAAGTTCTTTCTTACTTCCGTTTCCACTTGCATACCTATGCTGTGTGTGTGTGTGCTCCATTATTGTGGTTAAAATAAATAATTATATTTAACAAGATCAGCGTGTTTGACTGCACCGCCACCAGACCCACCACTGTCTATCTTCGAGTCTAACATATGGTCCTTCGAGCCGGATATGAACCAGCGACCTATGGATATGGATCCGGCTCGAAGGACCAAGTACATTAACATAGAGTTAAAGAAATGTCTAATATAGTGAAGTGGTCTCTTTTCAAACAATAATGTAAAAATTTAATTTGATGTGATGGCTTTGTCAAACTTCTGCCTGTGTTATTGTTCACAGTCATGTTGCTTCTTCTTTCTTGTTGCCGGGGCAGCATGTTGGCAACACCAACACAAGTTTTTTTATTTTTAAGTTCTTTCTTACTTCCGTTTCCACTTGCATACCTATGCTGTGTGTGTGTGTGCTCCATTATTGTGGTTAAAATAAATAATTATATTTAACAAGATCAGCGTGTTTGACTGCACCGCCACCAGACCCACCACTGTCTATCTTCGAGTCTAACAGCTCGTAATCCAGCAGTGGACTGTAACGGGCCGTTGATGTTGTTGATGATCCTATAATTAGCGGTCGCCATTAGACCGATTAGTGATTCACCACTATACAACGAGCAAAACGCAGTCAAATAAATATTTAAAAAGAAACTGTTATGGTCGGTGTAACATTCCAAGAAAATCCATTTTAAGAAGTCTCATTATAACCATGTCTCTTGATTTTGTTTGTTCCTGGAAAATTTTCACAGGCATCTTCTTTCTTTAGTGATGTATCTGTCTAGAAAAAATTTCGGAAAGAGCATAAGCCAAACACGCTGTATGTGTTGTATTGTGATATAGACAGATGTGTGCAGTATCACGGGTCGCCATACAATGTAATACTTTTTCAATACAGATAGATAGATAGATAAAAAGTTTTATTCAAAAATCTACATAACACATGTACATACATTTAAGAAAAAAGATACAGAAAAAGGAAATAACAAAAAAAAAAAAGAAGTACCTATGCATGCACATGTGTGCTGCAGTGATTGAAAGGGCCATGGCTCAGTGTAATTAGCCCAAAGGGCAACACTGATTTTCAGCCGTCACCCGTGGATGACTTGCAATCGCAAGCAGAACAGAAAATAAAAATAAGTAAAAACTGTGGGATAATGACCTAATTGTAATAAAAAGAAAGAAAATCGATGAAACATATATGTGCGTGCAGTTTATTTATGTATTTGAAATTGTGGTGTTGTGAAAGTGCGTGTTTAAAGTTGCAGTACCTACGACTGTTGCGAAAAATTATAATGAAAAATTTTAAATGCACTAATTCCAGACAACTATTGGAATTTTCGTTGTTCATTGAGCAGGTGAAGTTTTAAATTGTTGAGAAACGAGAATTTGTTCGATAATTTTCTTAATGGCGGTGGAATGTCATTCCAACATTTTGTTGCCTGGAATCGAAAGCTGCCTCTAAAAGCCACCGTACGGTGAATATGACCCTCAAGTGGAGCACGCGTGCTTCTGGTTCCAAACCTGTCATGGAATGGAGAGACTCTAAGTTTTTTGAACAGATATTCGGGCTCATTAAATTTCATAACATTGAACATTAAACTTGACAAATGGAGATGTCTGCGTGATTGCATGTTCAACATGCCAGCTGCATTTAAAAATGGAGTGATATGGCTACGAGGTGTTACGGTAAAGCAAAATCTGCAGCAAGCATTCTGCACACGCTGCAACAAACGCTGCGATTTAGATAGCAAACGTGGTCCAAACACAATGTCACCATAATTAAGTCTAGACAGTACTAATGACTCACACAGAGTAACTCGAACTTTTTCACTTAAGAGACTACGTACCTTATATAGAACTTTTAGTCGGTACATGCAATTTTTGACAAGATTCAATACATGTGATTCAAAACGGAGATGACTGTCAAACAAGATACCGAGATTTCTGGCTTCGTCAACACGTTCGACTATCTGACCATGGATATTTACGATGGGATTTGCTAACAATATCTTAGAAACCTGCATTTTTGTACCAATGACCATGAACTTGGATTTCAATGGATTGAGCAGCAGTGAATTTTCACGCGACCAATCAGCTATTCTGCCCAGGTCTTCGTTAAGTTTAGATACAGCATTAGAAATACATTTTGGATCATCTGAGATGTATAGCTGAATATCATCAGCATAACAATGGAATTTGCAGTGATTGATTACAGTCACGATGTCCGCACTATACAAAATGAATAGAAGTGGTCCAAGAATTGAGCCTTGAGGTACTCCGCGTGTGAGTAGCTTGAAATCCGACAGTACATCACCACCATCACCACCATTTGCAAGCTTCACAGATTGTAGTCGGCCACTTAGATAGTTCTCAAACCAAGAGACTGAAGTATCCTGCAATCCGTAGTACCTAAGCTTAGATAGAAGAAGAGGAATACTGATACTATCAAATGCACGAGAGAAGTCGAGAAGTGCCAAAATAGTTCCTCGACCCGCATCCTGCTCAGCAAGTATATCGTCGACTACATTTAGCAAAGCAGTACTTGTCCCACGTCCCCTTCTAAAACCTGACTGATATAAAGGTAAAATATTGTTGTCCTCAACGTATTTACTAAGCTGGCGGTATACCGCTTTTTCTAAGATTTTGGACAAATAGGGCAAGATACTTATAGGTCGTAGATCCTTGAGTTGTGTAGGATTTTGTACTTTAGGAAGCGGTGTAACAAGAGCCACCTTCCATTGATGGGGGACAATACCGGTAATAATTGATTCATTGATTATATCCGTTAGTACTTTAAGAGTACGCGGAAGAGTGAGGATAACCATATCTCTGCTTATTCCATCACTTCCCACGGCATTAGATGTTATCTTTGTAATGAGATTATAAATATCATTTTCACAAATTGGACTTAAAATTAAACTAGAGTTTTTAAAACGACGTGTATTATAATAACAAAGATTTTCTAATGGGACATCACTACCAGTTGGCAAGGTAAAAAAATGGTCATTTATTATATTAGGGTCATTAAAACATTCCGGCAACTTATCGTTTTGACTAGGGTCAACAAAAATTTTAGATTTTATATTTTTCCAAAAAGCCTGACTATTTTTAATTTTAGAGTTTACATAGTGGTTAAAATAAGCCCTTTTTTCACTGTCTACACTTTTTTCAACTAATGATTTAAGATCCCTCCATGCCCATTTATCTGCAACGGATTTTGTTGTGCGATACTTATTAAATGCTTCATTACGCAAGCCAGTCATGTACCTGATGGTGTCAGTAATCCAGGGCAAGGATTGTTCATGTTTTATTTTGACTTTTTTAAATGGAGCATGCTTATCAAACAGAGATAACATCAGACAATTAAACTCGTGAACTTTCTCATCAATCGTCGGCATCGTCAAAATGGATTCCCAATCCAGACTGTTTAAGTCACTATTGAATGCTTGGAGATCAATATTTTTGAGTGGTCTGTAAGATAAACACTTAGCAGGAAATTTTGACTTTTTGACAAGCAAAGTTACGTTCACCATAGCATGCCCAATATCACCCCTAATATTTGATACTGAAACCTGACGAACTGGAGCATTTGTACATACCAAATCAATTAAAGTAGCCGAATCGAAGCGTTCCGTGGCCTTTGACACGAGGATGTTTGATTCCGCACTGTCATCCGCAACTTATTGGCACGTCGCGTCGCGTCGCCTCCTCCCCCTCCCAACATCCCCCCACTTACACACGCTTGTAAATCGTATTTCCTTTGGCACCAGCGAATTCGTTTCGCGTTAGTATCGGAAATTTTATTGCCAGGTACACCTGAGGACGTGTACACTCCTTGTAGGTTTCTCTTTCATAACGAAATGATAAGTTGGTTTATAGGCGATGAATTAAAGAATAAGATTATTATTGAAAAATGTTCATCAGAATCCGGAAAAAAGAATTCCAGAAAGAAGAATTATAAAAAAAAAACAAAAATTCTTGAAATTATAATTCTATGCACATTAAAAACAAATCGTTTTACGAAGGGATTTCTTGACCATGTATACCTAAATGGATATATAAATGGATGTATACCTAGATTACAAATTCAGGCTATCACACAACCAGCATAACATGACCCGCAGTCCACTCTTACACCTCGCGTTCCAAGAATTCTTAACTCAGTCACACTCGGTGATATTATATTGAGGGGTCAAGGATAACTGGTCGGGCGATGAGGTCGCAATCCGACCACCTGAGATTTCAATTTCGCGACGCTGACTAAATTCTGAATTTCCTTTGTTGAACTTCTCAACCTAAACCAATGTGGATTCGATTACACGATTCCTTACCATTCGTACAACGAGACGAGTCCACACATTTTTTATTAGAAGAAGGTTTCAAATCTAAAGCTGTTATCCATTTTTGTAATATCTATAAAAATCAATAATTCAAATAAAAATAAAATTTATAAATACAAAACAATATACTGTTTTTTTACTGACACCAAGTATACACAAATGAATATACTTTATTGCAGACTCAAGACAAATACATACAATAGTTTAAAAAAAAGTTTGGCAAAATACACAGAACATAAAACAGTAATCAAAAAGTAAGTCAATACGTAGCAAATAGTTAGCTAATGTAGTAATCTCTTCCAGGCAAACTTTGGGTAAGTAAACAGCGAAAACAGATAGAGCAGAGTGAGTCTATTTTCTAGATTTAGCAATTTTTAGCCAACATCCACCCACTGCTGGGTATAGGCCTCTCCTCACTTTTCTGTGCCATCTGCATCCAGCCTGATCCTGCCAGTTTGGCAATGACGTCGGACCATCGGGCTGGTGGTCTGCCCACTCACTGGCCTTGTTGTTCCCCTTGGCCACCACTCTATAACTGCTTTGAGTCGTTTAAATTTGATAGTTGTTTATAATTTTATAGTTGTTTAAATTTTCATCGGATTTAATCTACGAAGACAAAAGGCTAGGCACAGATCACCTGCTGACTACAGATTGCATTGGATTAGACAGATTCGAAGAATTTGGATTTTCTCCAACCGACTTGCCAAACAAGTTTAAACGAATTTCTATCTCTATAGCGCTGAGCTCTACGCAACGTTACTTTAACTTTCAACTTACCTAGAGCGAGTAGGAGGTCCTAAGATAACAACGTGGGAGTGTCGGTAGTCGCTACGTTGACCTGCGTGTGACATTGCTGTTGGAAATGTCTCATCCATTTCAGTGAACTAACAAGAAGGCGAGGAGAGGTCGCTACTTGAATACAATTTTTCCTTATCTTCGAAAGGAGTTGGGGTAGGTTACGCGACTATTATAAAAGCTCGACATAAACCTTTTTAAGCGTTTTTAAAACGTGCGATGATGTTTGGAGAGGCGCCAAGGGCTCACATCTCATGACTGCTCCTACTTCACTTTCATGTGATCACAGAAAAATTTACTTATCTTTTTTTAAATCACCAAGACTTTTTTATTACCTACATGAGCTTTGGTTTTCTTTTCAGAATAGTTCAAATACGATTGCAGACAGTGACAGAGCAAAAGATAATTGTTTTTACTTCAGAAGAAAGTGGAGGTGGTATCTGCAAACATTATTCGATAGATATGAATATTTATTTCAAACTTATTTTTATTTCCTTTGCAACCTCTGCTCTGGGATACATTGTGGTTGTAGTGTATGTATCTAGTCTCGAACGCAGACGGCACTAGTAGAGGGGGTGACAGTCGGCGATAAGCTGTCAGGCGGAGCGGTCATCGTGTGGTTGTCTGTGTTGGCGAGCCTGGTATTTGGACAATATACAGCAATTTTACAGTGGTCAACCAAAAATTACTTAGTGAGAAGCTGAACTAACAATCTTAATTGCACATTTTCGTAAACTAAGGTACATGTGGAGACTGGTGCCTGAAATGGACGGGAGACTGTGCTTCAGGTCACCAGAACCCCAGGTGCACTTCCCCTGTGGAGTGGACCTTATATGAAGTGTTAGTTATAGCGGTTGTAGTGACAGAGAGTAAATAAAACTACAACTTGTCATTTGAGAAGCAATATAGGTGCATTTATTAATGATTGTGAGAAGTTATGGGTAATATAGTACCTAGTAACGTGCAATTTTTAATAAGTTATTGACCTAGATTAGGTTGTTGAAGTGTTCGCTATGGCTGAAAACGGTCAAAAAGATCATCATTATCTGATGATAATGATACGAAAATGTGCAGTTAAGATTGTTGGTTTAGCTTCTCACTAAATAATTTTTGGTTGACCACTGTAAAGTCCAAATACTAGGCTCGCCAACACAGACAACCACACTCTGTGTATGTATCACGTCTGCGTTCGAGACTAGATACATACACTACAAATCACAATGTATCACAGAACGGAGGTTGCAAAAGAAATAAAAGTAAGTTTGAAAGAAATATTCATCAACATCAACGGCCCGTTACAGTCCACTGCTGGACTATGAGCCTCCTCCACTTAAGTGGAGAGTTTTTCCATAATCTCCACGCTTGGCAGGCGGGTTGGAGATCGCAGTTTAAAAGGTTACTGTATCAGAGAGCGCTGCTGCCCGTTCCCTGTTCAATGTGTAAGTTTGAAAGAAATATTCATATCTATCGAATAATATTTGCATCATGATCATCATCAGTTACGTGAGCCCGTTCCGTATTACATACAAGTCCTATTTATATCCGATTTTTTTTATCAAACTCCCATTTCACACAATTTTGTATCAAGTAATTTTTTTGTAGAAGATGCATATTTTTGTTCTTCAGTCAGTTCCATAGCTACCTTCAGCAGATTTGACGTCACAATGACTGAATGGCGGAGTGTACAAAATCATATTCTGCGGCATCCTCGTACTGTGACATAATCTCCATAATGAGACTGGACTGAACTTTGCTGACGACGATTATTTTTTGCTGCTAGTGCTGACTCTTAGTAAGCTCTTTTTCTTTTTAATTTTAGAGCAATATGTTGGGTATAATCAACTAACAAAGTTCTATCGTTATTCTATATGATTTCATTTCATTTGTATTTTGTATTTTTTTGTAAAAAAGCTCATTTTATTAATAAAAACGATGAGAAATTAAAATTTACAAATATTAACATTATCTATGCAATTTACACACGACCGACATGGGACAACGGGAATAGACCGAAGACAGTACCAGTTGAGTGGAAGTGTGCACAAGCTTTTGCACACTTCCACTAATTTTGTCCAATACCTAAATGTACAAAACTTTTAACGAATACATAATTTTCCACATAATCAAATGGCATCAAATCCAACCTCACATCGTTACCTGCTTGTGAGTGTGCGGTCACCCCCCCGCCCCCCGCTAACCTCACCCCGCACCGTGCTCCGCGAGGCGGTGAGATGAATTATCGGGAACTGTTTGCGAATCGCTCCAAACCCAATCTCAGCAGCGCGAGTAAATTATATTTGAATAGCAGACAATCCCACTTTTATACTTCATTCAAAGAAACGTTAATGGATACCCTAAAGCAGGGCGTCTCCTTTAGAAAAAAATAAGAAGTAAAATACACAGATTGAGCGTGAGTGTGTTTGGGCCATTATTGGCTTCCTTTAGAGATGATGACAGCTCGAACACAACCATGTAATTTATTATGCACTTTATCAGATGAAACTTGTCACACCTTTTGATGAAGTGAAATATCGTAAGGAAATTAGCATAAATCTGCAAAAAATAAAACGCTGCACTTGGCGATCGCTTAAGCCTAATCATCCTACGTCGGAGTAGGATAGAGGGCTTCGGCAGGGATACTGTGGCAGGGACGTTCGCATGAGCTGATAATAACAAAATACAATAGCTAGACACATAGGCTTAGGTATAACTTGTTCTTTCTCACGTTCAAAACGTGTAATTTGTCGAGTTAATAAATGGCAAAGGGCAAAAAGCCAGACAATGTCATCTGATAACATGATTATGGCCGCCCGAACCAAAGACACGCGCCGCAAAATGCAGAAAATGTGTTCTGTTTTATTAGGAGCCAATAAATTCAGTACGTGAGACACCACGGATCCTGCGGCAAGGATCATACTATGTTTTTCGCAAAGGGTGGCAAAGGTGTATGTAGTATATGATAGAATCTACAAATAAATATTTTTGTAGAATCGAATGCAATAGAGGTAATAACAATTATTTTGCTTATAATTTCTACCCACAATAATATATCATACCGTGTGGGTCGTAAGGTTGATGACCGACCCCGCAGCCCCTGTGACAGAATTATTGAGCTGCCAATAGATTCTGTGTATCTGTCCCCAGTTTGGTTAGAACTTTGCGGGCTGTATCACTCGATTGTCCTTTGGCAGGCACGTTTTGCCAGTAGTCCCGGCTATTTCTACGGAAGCAACGAAATATTTAACCGTCACATGACCCCTATGTGATGATTAAATGGGTCCCGGCTATTTCTACGGAAATATTTAATCGTCACATGACCCCTATGTAATGATTAAATGGCTCCCGGCTATTTCTACGTAAATATTTAATCGTCACATGACCCCTATGTAATGATTAAATGGGTCCCGGCTATTTCTATGGAAGCAACGAAATATTTAATCGTCACATGACGCCTATGTAATGATTAAATGTGTCCCGGCTATTTCTACGTAAATATTTAATCGTCACATAGGGGTCATGTGCCACTGGCTTAACGTGCCTTCCAAAGGACAATTGGGTGATACAGCCCGCAAAGTTCTAACCAAACTGGGGACAGATACACAGTAACTTTTGTTTGATCACAAAGACTTCACCGGGATTTGAACCTAGAGCCTCCATAATGAGAGCTAAACGATGAATCGCTCAGCTACGGAGGCTATAATTTCTTCTTTTTAGTATAATTTCTTCTATTTAGTAACATAAACATATCTTATCTTCATCTCAGTTGATAGAAGTCATCTGATGAACAAAGGATTTCTATTTCTCCCTAGTCTCTTATGTGTTTAACTAAAAAAAGGAGTTCAAGTATCAGACAGACATGCCAGATAAACACGTATTTATAACGCGTTAAGTCTATTTGATTACAATATCGTAGTTTTTCTTGATTTAATGGCCAAATAAAAAAACGTGTTTAGAAGTCCCATAGCTCATGGAAAATCGGTAAATAGATTGAAAATGTGAATCATGGCCGGTCAGAGGGAGGTCAGGGCGAAGCACCGCGGGAATACAAATTTGTTGCAAACTCCCGCGCCGTTGTGGTTAGATCGACTCTATTCAATATTGTTTAGTGGATTTGGAGGTATGTTGTTATGTTATCTCCGATATTCTGTCGATTTAACCATCAAATTTAAACCGCAATTCAAATATTTATATCACCAGGAGAATGTTTGTATGGTTGGAATTGGTATCACAATTATTATTTTTCAACTCCATCAATTAGAAAATAAAAACAGTTGGATTTTTCGTACTAAATGAATCAGCTGAAAGACTGGCCGGATACGAGATGAGAATTTGTATCTCAGTAAATAAATTGAGCTGTGAAAGGGAAGATTGATACAAAACGGCCTAACAAAACCATTTTTCACACTGATAATTTTATACTACTTGAGTTAACAATCAACATATTCTAGTGAAGCGAAGGAATATTCAGTAGCGGATATAGAGCGAAGTATGTTGCAGACACCCGCCCGTCGCCGGCGCATATATTATTATAGCGATTTCATTTCCCCTTGGCGGGCGGGGCACGGTTTACGGGACACCTCATTCTTAGCCAAGTCTCATATTTCCTACTCAACTGTAACTTTAGGTCTAGTCTAGAAGCGGAATATAAATTATAGCTATCTTCTAAAATTGAATGACACTTGATTCAATTTTGTTGCAAATTTAAAAAGACATAAAACCAAAATCAAACATACATAAAACCAACTTTACTGTTTAAAGTAAATCGTTTACGAAGCTTATTTGTTTTGTTACTGCATTTGGTATTCAGGTTCTTTTCATATTCTAAAGGTTGAGCTTGTGTTTTTAAAAGTTGAATGTTGTTATAAGGATTTCAAAAGAAAACAATTACTATAATAATTTACGTGGGTTTATTTATTTATGTGGGAAGGCAGCCCGCGAGATGGACTGACGATCTGACGCGAGTTGCAGGGAGAGACTGGATGCGGAAAGCACATGACCGTACAATGTGGAAGAATATGGAAGAGACCTCAGCATTGGGTAGACAAAGGTTGAAGAAGAGAGAGAGAGAGAGAGAAGAGAGATAATAATTTACAAGTACTCAAACAAATAAAAGTACATTTTGATATATAGGTAGTATCTTACGTCAGTTAACTCCTATAAAGATTTCAGACAAGGAAAAAAAGGAATATGTATTCTAGATTTTCGCCTGTTTTAACTACGACACTAGAGTTGGAAATAAATGGATAAATATATCAACAGCTCATACATCCTCACCGAGAGGCTTGAGTTTACTTTGGATTTACTAAAAACTATTTTTATCATATAATTTTATCAAGACTTAAACATTAATCTACCAAGTGATTTTGGAAATAATCATAATCGTTAAAATTGTCTTTTCTTGCTTTTAATCCAACGCCTTCTAAAAATTTATAATATCATTTAAAAACCGATGGGTTTACAACTGCCCTAGTGAACCGACCGATTTACATACCTCTTAAAACTTTACATATAGGGATGTGTATATTGCATGTATTAACGAGGTCCTGGCAGCAATCCCGCGTGTGTGCGACGGGCCGAGCGAGCGGAGCCTTTCATAGACAAAAAATCGGAAAACGCTGAACAAACTGACGCACAGTTTTAAAGCTAAATAAAACGGGCAGCGCTTTTTTGCTTCGGAATCGAGTTTGCCACGAATTTGACAGATAGCTTTTTAATTTGACTTTGAATATTAAATGTTCGGTCGGCATACATGCAAATGGAAATATGTGTAGAATGAAATTGGTTTTGTTAATTATTTATAGGTACGTTATGTAGGAACTATTTAGATATATATGTTTAAATGTAAACTTTTTGTCGCATTGATTTTGTTTTGCTTGGAAATCTATATAACTGAGTTGCAGTTTTTGTAAACTTTGAAATAAATAATGTGTTCGGTCATATTTCACATTGTTGTTTTTTATCCGAAAAGCTGGTTTTCCCGCATCCAACGCAGCAGTGGTCAGCGCGCGCGTTTTATTGCTCACAATTCCCGCGAATAAACGGAGAGGGGAGGGGGGTTAATGGACCGAGGGAGGAGGGAGGCTGCGGCTGTCCACTACTGTATTGAGAGCGAATATTCAATATTTTTGCCCCAGTCTGCCGACCACTAATCAGAGGCCAATGATATACTTTCCTGCCCGCAACTCTAGGATTTAAAATTACCCTCAAAGTTGGTTTGTAGAATATTAGTAAGCTAATTTAATTACTTGGTTTTGCTATTGTATTGGGAAAAATATGCGCGTACAAAGATACAAACTTTGCACAAGAAAAATATAAAACAGTAATTTATCAAAAGGCAAATTACTTTCGGTCGAGGTTTTGTTATAAATTAAACTTTACTCTACAGTTTCCATTTACTACACCAATATATTATTGGAAAATTGGAAAACAGCTGTACCGTGATAAATATTGCCATTAATCGGTACAATCAGGTTACTATAATCACACAACGCCGCAGGGCTCGAAATTCACGAGGTACGAGTATTTGACCAGGTACTTATATAACAAGTGATTATTAATTATAACAATATTCATATTCATAATTTCAGAGCACATTAATTTGATCGAAAATTTATATCATATTGCTTGCTGTTGTGCTTTTTGTACCGGACTTATAATTTAATAGGTCATCTAGTAATTATTAAATATAAAACGTGAGGAAAAACATACGCCTGCAAATTCAAAGGTTGTGAAGTGGAGTAAAGCCTATCGCCCTTATGTGTAGCCTAGAAAAAAAAAACAACAAAAAATCTATCAAGTTCTCGTTTTATAATAATGAACACCAGGATTTGTGAGGTCGGTTGTTGACCTCACAATCCACGCGATGAAGGAAGGAAGGGTATGAACAAACTGTTTACGAAAAAAACTTCAACATGAAGCTCAAAGCGAACTTAACCTATTTGAAACTTTTGTTTGCAACTGTTGAAAATCATCTAACATTGCTAGTTACATGCGCTCGCGCTCGCCTGCAGATCGTATAAAACATTCCCTTGGAAAAACTACGCGAAATCAGGAAGTTACTGGGCCGACTGCCACGACGGCGATTGAAAACTTTACCGCTAACTTGTTCAAAACTTCTACTAGCTTAGCTTTTATACTAGAGATCTTTTGCAAGCGAGGTTTGTATAGATTACGAAGTTCAATCACTAGTCCCTGAAGATATTTTGAATCATCTAGGACTTGTGATCTTCTTTCTCGGACCAACTACCCACTGGACATTCTGTATAATTTACTAACAAACTAACTTACGCAACGTATTGACAGGTCTCCTAATTGGTCGAAACTGAAGTGAGCCGCGAGGTATTGGCCGCGAGATATTTATATGTGCAATGCAAATGCACCTATGCGTTTCGGAAAGTTTCACCCTGACATGTGGTGTCCAGTGGGTGATTGGTCCGAGTCTTCTTTACTGTACCGGTAAATATAAAATGGGCTGATAAAATGTAACAGTAAAAACAGTAAAATAAATAGGCAGAATCATAATTGACATTCTTACTTCCTCATTAGATAAACTTAAAAATAACAAGTTGAAGAACATTGTTGGAATATCCCGCTCTTACCATAGAAAAAATAAAATAACCACGCGTCCAAAGCCGCGGGCGGATACCTTGTATCATCATAAACTTACAAAGGCACACATTTCTTTCTTCCAGCACAGAACAACAAAAGGAAGTTGCCGGAGGGAAACGGAAATAACAAACCCATAACGCAGACACAAGAAACACATGTGCGCAGCGCAGTCTCTGCTAACTACACACAATATAATATGTTCTATGGAGTTAAGTTACCTGTATGCAGCAAGGGATATTATAAAATTTATGTGTCGGGTATAAAAGAAAATGAAACATTTTAGAAATATATAATGTTCGAATTCACAATGTATTTTTAAGTTTATTATTTGAACACGATGAGTCGCTTGCAATGCAGAAATTATAATAGGTACCCAATCTAATGTTATCATTATATCAAAATTATCTGCATCTCAAAATTATTTCGAACACTCTGGCTTTGTGAACATTTACTAAGGATATGCTGACCTAAAAACCACTGAAAAAAACAAAGATCGGCCTTTTAAGTAAACAACACGTAATAATAACAACTAGGTAATCCGAATGGCGACCGCGGGCCGGAAGGCGTAGTGTGGACGGCTTCCCACAAGGTGGACAGATGACTTGGTGAAAGTTGCGAGGCGCCGCCGGTGGATGCAAGTAGCGCAGGACCGTTCACGGTGGAACCCTATGGGGGAGGCCTATGTTCAGCAGTGGACGTCTTCCGGCTGAGATGATGATGATGATGAAATATCTCAAAAATTTTGTTAATTTTTTTTTTTCAATCGTGATTTTAGTGTTAGTGCTCTGCTCACCCCATCAGGTACAAGAACGTAACTTTATGCATTGCTCAATAGATTAATGTTTTCAGAAACAACATACTATATCACATTGATAACAAGTCATCTATATAAAATCGGAATGATATTACGCTCATAATATCCTTAAAAGAAAACGACGAAATATCAAATAACCATTATATTATACCCACGTAACTATTATGTGCTCAATTTGGGTTAATAGGACAAACAGATCTATTACAAACTAATAAACATGGGATTAACATCAACAACACAACTGCAGTTCTCAAGTTCGGGGCGCGAGTTAATAGGAGAGTTCAATCGAGCGAATGCGACGTCGGGCAACTACGAGTATGCTAGCCGCGAGCTACTCCAAATTAATCTAGTTCCGTTTAATACTTGAAATGATAATAGCTAAGGTAGATTATTTAAATATTGGTCTCCGTTTTCGACAGAGGTGCTCTACCGTACCCTTCGTCATTTTTCGTTTTAGACCATACTCGCCTAACTCTTAATAAAGGGGCTACTTCACTCTCAACGTTTGTATTTCTTACTAGCGGGCCCGTGGCTACGCTCGCGTTGTGTAAGATTTTCCCGTGGAAATAAGACTTTTTCCCGTAAAAGTATCCTATGTGTTAATCCAGGTTACAAACTATATCGTTGAGTACTTTAAAGCGTAAACCGTGATGTTTAGACTACAATAGATCCGTCTCAGGTCGCAGTGGTCATTGGGACATAATTTGCCTGATCCCTTCTACCTAAATCATAATCAAACCGTGAAGCTTAAGCGTGAAGGCGGAACAAACATCCAAATATATTTTCACATTTATAATATTAGTATGAAGTGTGACTTCTTCTTTTTCATAACAATATGGAGATAAATATGGCGTCTTGGCCCTTTCTATGGCGTGGAAAGAAGTAAATTATTAAATTGGATGGAGGTATCCGTTGATGTGCCTTTCCAAGCACGGAAATCATTTATCTTTTTGGAAAATCATGTAATTCAGTCTGCAATATCATAACCAAACTGGGGGGACATTGTCCTCACCGGAGTTCAAACCCGGAACCTCCATAATAATAGTCGAATGCTCGACCGCTCGGCCACGTATACTGATATTTATATATTCCAGGCGTGTGCAGATTGTTTTAGATATCGTAAGCAGAAGTGAAATGGTGCACACCATGAGACGTGGAAAGATGTGATTGTATTTGCTTATATTGAAAATTCGGGCAAATAAACTGCAATGAATATCGAAGTCTTCGTTTCTTCGCCATTGTGTCAAGAATACGTAAACGGCAAGAATCTCGGTAGCCCGCAGCTCTTTTCAATCTTACTCACCAGCCGAGGGGCAACTTTTTATTGTTTGCTCACAAATGTTTTATTTTGTTTGGTTTTGCAAGTAGGATACGTTTGTTTTTATGTTATTGTTATCGGATCCGGAGTCTTTAGAAATACCCGTACCGTTGCCAATATGTTTCTTATGTTATTGGTTTCAAGTAAATCTTATAGGATACTACATTTCCTCAATTTAATCTGCGGATTAAAAATATTAGCTTTTAACTGAAATATTAGTCAGTAAAGCCCTTAACAATTATTAGCAGACAACCAAACGGATTTATTGTGACACATGCCAATGGCCTCGATTCGGGATGTCATGCTATAATTCTAATTTTAAAATCCAGCTATCCTTTTCATTTTTATGACCAATGAAAGGGAGGTGATGAACGAATGATATTCATTTGAACGAATGATAACCTAAAATAAGGGCATAGCTGTCAGTTTAAGAGATTTTTAAGTCGCATGTTTTAAGTGCTCTCTAAAATTGTGCAATCGACACGGCTATAAGGTTCAAATTCGATGTTTGACAGCTCTAATATCAGGATGGCCATATCCTGTCCCTTTTCAATCTTTAAAAGGTAAAAAGGACGGACTAACTTAAATTAAAGATTAGAGCGAGACATCCCGAATCGAGGCCAATGGCTTATTATTTTCCAGGTGAGTAACAAAGTGACTAAGTGTTTGCAACTAATAAAATAACTTGGTAGCGATTAAATATTTTGGCGACAAATAAACTTCAAATATGAGGTGTTAAAAAACTTAAAAAAGTCAGCTGCGTTAAAGTAGCGAATAAATTACACAAACAAGTCCAGCCGTTTTTTCGTCATTGGGAGTGAAGGAACCGTTTTTATCTCAAACTTCACCTTTAAAGATCGAAAAAGACGCTTAACGCACGTTATTTTTTTAAATAATCATGTTAATTGTTAATAATGGAATAGAATATTCAATTATTAACTCTTAAAGCAATGTATATAATTTTAAAAAGAATAAATGATACTGTAGCATCGGGCCTCATTGGTTCTCGTGCCATATAGTTTGGTGCTGGCGGTGTGATTCTTTTTAGAATATACGTCATGTTTTCTTTTTAATTACCTTATTTAAAAAGAGAGCGATAGAAACTTCATACGGGCTCGGCCGGGGAGTTTTGACGTTCTTACCTGCCGTCCGCCGTCGAGTGCGGACCATAGTATTGTTTCCCAATGCAAAAGTTGTAAAATCGAATATAGAAGTTATTTTATAACAGTGCGTTTTATTAAGTAGCGAACCGTAGCTAAAGTGGCTACAGTTCCTACAATACCTTTCACAGAAAAAATAAAAGCCACTAAAT
Source organism: Carpatolechia fugitivella (assembly GCA_951230895.1). NCBI lineage: Eukaryota > Metazoa > Arthropoda > Insecta > Lepidoptera > Gelechiidae > Carpatolechia > Carpatolechia fugitivella. The sequence goes on along the minus strand of OX579662.1, from coordinate 7,513,662 downwards.
ATTTTTTCTGAGTTTATTTGAAGCTTTCAAAAGTGGCACAATATAATATGTACATATTATATAAACTATTTAATATAATTTTTTCAGACAAACAATTTTAAATAGAATCTGATTTGAATTATTCACATATGCCCATTTTCTATTTTTTATCCATCATCACGTTTCTGCTTAGATACAAATTCAGTTACCAAAAGAAAAACTCGATGCTAGTTTAAATTAAACCGGAGCAACTGATTTATTAATCTGCTACTTTTTACATATTATGATGCTCCTTATTAGCTGCCAATCCATAATGTATGGTACCCACTCAAATTTGTTTAAGACCCATAGTCATATTACATTGTCGCCGCATTAAATACATGCCTTTTCCAATTATGGACAGTGGACAAAAATAGGAATTTCAACAGAAGCTCCTGCTGTTAAATATTAAAATACTATACAAACATGTTTTACGGAGCGTAATACCGTAGGCTATACCTAAATATGCCTGCAGGTTGCAGTCGTGTATTGCGCACGAGGCACGGTTCATGGCTGACTGGCGCCTGCATTCGTTCGTTCTATTCAGCAGTTCACGTATTCGCTTTCCAGTTCGCGAGCCCGCTTCCAATGCAGCGTCAGCGTATTTATGCAGCCCTGGTAACTGTTGCAAACATTTTTATCGTGAATTCAGCTGGATGTCTGTTTTAACCGACAGCGACGAGAGGAATGTTTCGGGTGTTTTCTTGTTTGTTTGTATGTACATGTTTTTTTTTCTCTTAACACCTAACTAAACTACTTGAGCAGAGCGCAAGATTCAAATAACAATATTTAAAAAATTGTTACAGAATTTTAAATATTATTACCCAACGGTCAAAGGAAACAAATAGTTTGTAGTAGATTTTCCCTAATCACCATCATCATCATCGTGTGGGTTGTAAGGTCGACGACCGACCTCACAAACCCTGGTGTCAGTGCCGCCAAAGGCCATTCAGCTTGCAATGTCCTAACCAAACTGGGGAAAGTCTCACAAAGAGATTTTTGCCCCACCGGGAATCGAATCCGGTACCTCCGTAATGGGCGTCGAAATCTCGACCGCTTGGCCATGGAGGCTGTTATATGGAAATATGAATTTTCCCAAATAATAAAGTATTTTAAATTAAATCTGGCGCTTTTTTTAAAGAATAAAATCATTAATGTTGTATCGCTTGGTCAGCGGACCGGAGAACAACAATGGAAGCAGCTGGTAAACTATTTGTAAATTATTTAAACAGGTTCTTTGGTTAACATCAGAAAAAACACCCTACATTGGAAGGTACAGAACCGTCTAACGTTTTATGTTTGCAACTACTGTAGGAACATTTTGAATCTGTTGTTACTCTCTGAGTGTGCTTGTAAAGAAATATTTCGTGTTGAAGACGAATAGAATTTATAGTCTTATGTATCCAAGCGTATCTCGGCTGTATAGTATACTAATAAACTTATTGAATTGCAAATAAACAAAGGCAATAGAACTCTAAAAGAATGGAAACAAACAAAATACAATTTTAAAATAGATATCGATAGCCGAGATATGCTTTACTATAGTATACAAACAATTTTCCATCTTTATCACTGACTAGCGGCCCGCCCCGGCTTCGCACGGGTAGATCAACGTCAAAAACAAAAATCTCATTCTTTACATTATGGACTCTTTAATTTACATACTACCTACTCAAATCAAATGAAAAATTATCCTACTCTACACCTACCCTACACTCACCTATCCTACACCTACACTACACCAACCCTACACCCACCCTACACTTATCTAACACCTACCCTACACCCACCCTACACCTACCCTACACCCACCCTACACCTACCCTACACCCACCCCACACCTACCCTACACCTACCCTACAACCTCCTCCTCCAACGCTCATCGGTTCTACGACAGACGTGGCTTGGCCAGCCTATGTGTTAATACACGTTACAAACTATCTCCATTCGAAATTTCATCTAAATCCGTTGAGTACTTTAAGCGTGAAAGCGGAACAAACATCCAAACCTCTAAACATCCAAATATATTTTTACATTTATAACATTATTGAGACTAGCGCTCTGCCCGCAACTTCGCTTGCTCGATCAAAGTTTTATCTCTGAGATGAACTTTGATATAAGGCGTATCAAGACGAAACATGCACCAGTTTCTTTGAAAACCGCATCCAATGTCATGCAGAAAACCGCATCCAATGTTTTTGCGTAATGCGCGAACAAACATACCTACAGCCAGACAAAATTCTAAAAATAATTGTTTTGGCGTCTATTGCTCTTATATGTCGGCCAGTTCCAATTTTATTATAAATGTATAGATTCAGGCTACCTCTCTGTGATAATTTAATATTAATTAAGCCACTGGTTAACTCTTAAATTTAGCGACGCCTGCGCCGCTGCGTCAATACATCTTGACAGCCGCATGAAAAAATTATAAAATCGTAATAAATATAAAAAAGATTTACAATAATGAGTAAAATCCGTGTCTTGCAACGAATTACATAATATGTAACATAATAATATAATATGTATGTATGACTATATTATAGTTGACACAGAGTTAGCCGGACTCAGTGTTAAATTGGCGCTCAACGAGGAGCTTTTGAGCTCATTATGAACTATAGTGAAATACGGAGTTTTAGTGCTTATTATTATTCAATTATTACATAAAGCTAGCTGGATTCAGTGCAAAACATCTTCTTTATTAGGAAAATGCAAACGATTCTTGTCTATTTCTTTTATTGTTTGGCAAGCGACAGAATCCCTTTGTGTGCTCAACGCTAATCTCCGCTGTTTTTTCAGCTTTGTTCCTGTAATCCTACCAAAGACCTGTACCTTTGTACCGCTCCGTTTTATAGATCTGCTGTTATCTTGGTAAAATGGTAGATGATTTATTTTAAAATTATACACCTACGCTACAGAGACATTTGGCGAGTCGTGTAAATAATCTTTAATATAATAAACAAACGTCAACACTGCGTAAGCAATTTTAATTGTTCTTTCATCATCGTAGTGGCAAGGCCTTTGGAAACTGCTTTTGCGGATTGTAAAGCTTCAAAAAGGAAGGAGTTTCAATTGTTAGTTCAAATTAAGCACCAATAGTAGATTTTATGACAAGGGCGCAAAGGAATATTTTTACGGCGAGGGAGCTATTTTGAATCCAGAGCGGAGTGAAGGATTCTAGAGTAGAATCCTGAGAGCATTGAAGGATTCAAAGTATATCGCTCGCGGAAAAAATATTTGCGACCAAGTTATACATTCCACTATTCATCCTCCTCTATGAGAAAAAATATTATAAAATTGATGCTTTAGCTACAACTCATGCAATACCTGTAATATTTGCGCCTGCTTTAACATATTCAAGTGTTAACAATACGAAACACGAACTCATTTTATAATTTACAATGCACCATTGACGTGCCATAAAGTTGAAGACGGGCCGTAGTTTGAGAATTTTTAACTCGAACATTATTTTTTATTTGGCTGTCCAGTAACTTTTTTCATACAATATTTTGTATTCCATATAAGCAAAAGCCGCAGAATTATAAGCAAATATTCATGTTCCAAATTCAAAACACTTTCCTGCCCGTGGGGTTTTAAAACATACTTTAGGCGCACTTATGTGCGAACCAATCGTTACTTTTTGAATAGATGATGGGATGAATATTATTATCAGTCACCTATTAACGAAGGCAACCGACGACGACGTGCTTTTATGATCTGAGCCAATCCATTGTACCAAACCAAAAAGTATTTGTATATGTCAATGAATTCTTAATCTGCTCAAAGTCGTCTTGCAAAGCGTATTTACTAGGGTTTGCTGGTTTTTTCGTAGAAGTACACAGAAACACAACTAACCGTAAAAGGTCTAACGCTATTACTCTGACGATAATCTTCAGAACGAACGTTGAGTTTTTTTTGTAAGGTTTTGTTATTTTTTTTAGTTTATTTTGCTTGTGTTCTTGTGGCAATAGTATGTTTGGGATTTTGGTTAATAACTGAAATTGAACCGCTATCCAAGAAGGGAGTTTTTGCTACTATTTTCTTTCAAGTTCCTGCTATATTCATTCGACTTATAAAATGATTCCATTTAATTAAAATTTTGATGTAGTATATTTTTGGATGGTTTAGCTTTATTTTACCACTATGAATGAACCGCATAATAATAACAGCATATATTTACTTTAAACATTTGGCACAACCCAAGCTAGAAATGTTTGGATTTAGTGGCGTGATTATAATTCTATTCACCTGAGTAATTTCACTCAGTACAACGCAATGCATTTCATGTTAGGCAGGCACAAAATTAAATTATATTGGATGGATAACCGTCGGTGGTCTAGTGGCTAGGGCCGCTGCGTCCTGTCCGGGAGACGCGGGTTCGATCCCCACCGCGTACCAATGTGTTATCGAATTTCGAATTCATATGTACGTTTATTCGGCGCTCTTACGGTGAAGGAAAACATCGTGTTGAAACCTGCACACTCCTGTGAAGAAATTCAAAGGTTGTGTTTGAAGTCGACCAACCCGCACTGGGCCAGCGTGGTCGACTAAGGCCTAATCGCCCTAATTTAAGGTAGGCTCGAGCCCTCCTCCTCTAACCTCACCTTCGACCGACATACGCTTATTATAGATTAGTTGATTCAGTAGGCATTGAATAAATAACACCAAAACAGCTTGAGAATAGTATGATTATCAATAATAACTTTACAGTTACCATTGATCATACCAGCAGGACGTTCTAGTATACCAAGAAACATCGTTTTCGTCCAGAAAGCAGTATCATACAAACGCTTTTCAATGTTATTTGTTTACTTGATTTGCTTATTCACAAGGCGGGGAATTCTTCCAGCGTGCGTATAATGTGTTTATTTGAGTCGGTAATTTCATCCTATAATTCAAGTAAAAAAACAAAAAACCCTGCGTGAAAACATTTAAACTTTCAAACTTAATCAATAAATGAACTGAAAAGATGCAAAAAACTTGTTTTTTTTTTGTTTTGTTTTGAATGATCGTAGTTGACAGTGTTCACAATAACATTTGGAGGCATCAAATATTCACAATATGTTCCATCATAGCGTTTTTGTGAATTATGAATATTTTGTGATAGGTCTCATTGTTATAGTAAAATAAATCACGTATTCTATTCGAGTGATCCTCATAAACTTCTATTACTAATTGTAGTAGTTTAACGTCCATAACGTTCGGGTTGGTCCCTAAACCATCAGCAGTTTATGGAACCCACAGTCAACGAATCAATAATGGCACTACTTTTATGGACGTACTTCTAGTTTAATATGTGTTTTATATGAATTAAAGCATAGAGATAAATGTTTCTTTGACTGAAAATATGTTCACAATTTATTTATGAAAATAAAATATTCTTTTTTTTTTGTGAAATCATGTTTGCCTAATGGTTGGTACAGGTTGGTTGGAATCAGAGCTAAGAGAAAGGTAATTTTGGACAGAGAAACATAAAAGTTATCTGTATAGGAAACATTATTTATCTGTGATACGAACAAGGCTACAACTAATTTGTTCGAAGGTCTCGAACCCTAGGGTATTTACCCCAAAAGCTTCCAAATTGATATATTTAGACTTCTGTGATTGTGTCTGCCAAAATAGTTACATTTATCACAAGATTATATATTTTGACTTTTGTGATAGTACGTAGAATCATATCCTGTATATTTTATATGCCTGGTATATTTTATATGGTTGCCTGGAAGAAATCGCTTAAAGCGATAAGGCCGCCAATTGCCTTCTCTTGTGTAGTTATTCTGTGTTTGTATGAGTGTTTTTTATGTGCAATAAAGAATATTTGATTTGATTTTACATCTTTCAAGGTACTCTAATTAATAATTTATTAAACCTGATTAAAAACAAATATATTAGAGAAAAATATTAACAATATATTTAGATAGTCGTGTTTGAGATTCTAACACGTGTTGGAGAGCTCACCTGCATTATTGCCAGGGAGAAAAGTACTTCTAAAAGGAATGACCCGACCCGATGTGAGAAAATGAAAGAAATGGTTATCGTTGTCGAACAATAACATTAAACAGAGTTGGGTCAAGTGCTTAACTTAACTGCACTCAAATTTTAATTATCTTAACAACAACAGTACGAGTAATTAATAATAGAAGATACTCTTCATCTCGATTATTTTAAGAACTTTATATAGTACGTATATACCCAGTATAAAATAATATTATAATGATGTACCTAACAATTCGTTCGATAGCGCGCCAATAAGCGGGAATCGAGAGGAGTAGATTAATTTTATTTGCTTCGTTAATCTCACTTGCTCCAGCTGCCGACACGTTAAGCCATGTGGAACGGGCTTTATCTCACGTTAGTTTCACACTATCGGGTAAATAGAGTCTTGGAACGAATTACATTGGTATGATTTAGATACCAATGTAATTTTGTTTTTGTTTCTTTGTATTAGAAACGTTTGTCGTTTTCATATTTGCTTCGAATCGTTGCTGTTGCAAATATAAAAGGCATGTATTTAATGCGGCGACAAAGTAATATGAATATGGGTTTAAAAAAATAGAGTGGGTACTATACATAACGGCTAATAAGGAGCATCGTAATAAGTAAAAGGTAGCAGATAAATAAATCAGTTTTAAGCTCCGTTTTAATTTAAACTAGCATCGAGTTCTTTTGGTAACAAAAATAAAAAATATAAAATGGGCATTCATAAATAATACAAATCAAATTCTAATTAAAATTGTTTGACTGAAAAATTAATAAAAACTAGTTTATATAATACATATGTGTGACTTTTAAAAGCTTTAAATAAACTCTAAAATGACATGCAGAAAAAATATTTTGTGGCTTTGATTTTTTCTATGAAAGGTGAATAAATTACAAACTTAAAAAAGAGTATGCTATAATTTAAAAATAAATAGAAATCCATTATATTCTATTTATTAATAATTGCATTATACATTTGATAATTTAATAATAATAATATACAATGAAAGCGTTACGGGTCGCGGCACACACCCGTTCGCGCGTTGTTGGCAAACCGCCTCCGCCGCGCTGAGAGGAATGTGGTACCGCAACATATCGCTCTCAGATACACTTTAACACGCTCGTGTTACCTCCTAATAAGTCTGAATAAGTGCCTAATTAACGCTTTTCTTCAGGAAAATCTAAAGCTGTTACGTTTCAGCCGAATTGAGAAAATAGTAAGCTGTCCGTCAGCTTCAATGAGGGCTATAAGATTTCCCGTTTGTTTTTCCTAAACAGGTCTTGAAACACATGTAAAATTATTCTTATGTTAAAAAATAGAAAAGGGTTACGCCTATGTGCCTAACTTGAAGCATTCTAAACAGTCGGCGAATGAGTTGGGCGTTTACGAATTTCACCGCTTCCGATTAGTATAATCCTTGCCAACCAATTCCAATAGGATAAGCTGATGCTAGATCAATAAGCATTACGCGCAGTCGGGATAAACAAATAACGAGCCACATCCGTCTTCAGTGCCAATATTTATGAATCTCATTCGTTATGGACGGAGCCGATAAAGGCTCCGATTTACTTTGTCTTTTATGAAACAAAGCAAATTGGTTGAGTTCGGTTACTGGGTCAGACTGCTGTTACACAAAATTTAATATTTTAAAATTTGTTTTAGTGGGTATGAAACAGAGTTAAGAAGATTATTTTTAGAAGCCCTGTTTTGACAATAAAAGCAAAGTAGCTTTTTTTATAGCATTTTGACTACTCTGGTGGTGAAGAGGTTGGTATATATTGCATTCTTCTAAAATGATTATATAACGCACGACGAAATATTTTTTTTTTTGCACAAAATCACTCATTGGTGCATAAAAGAGTAAACAACAATAATTTACTGTATTTATAATATTATGTTTATGATAATTGTGAACGCAGTTTCATAATAAATTTCTCAATACGACGTGAAAAATTTTGCACCGGTCCCAGACTAGTTAGTTACCGACTTCATAAATGGCGGCACTATATCAAACGGACGGACAACAAATGATGTGACTCATAAAAATTTTGCTTTCAGCTCAAGTTTCTCAGCACTTTTCACAGAACTTCTGTACTTACCTGTACTTTGTCGTGCAGCTACAATCAAACTTTCTTACTGCGAAACTCTAGGGACCACTCTTATTCAATATGAGAAGTGTGTTGTTGCAGTTTTCCTTCGTTACCTTACACTCTAGTCTTTAAATATCCAAGGATTGCTAACTTTTACTCTTTGAGTATTTATGATACGCGAAGTTTCTACTAGAAAGTCAAAGTTTCTTTACTATTCAGCTGCACAGAACTGTAACGGAGAATTTATTTGTTCGAGTCAGGACATCACTAATAAAGACTTCAGAAACACCGAGGCGTTGCAAAAACTAAGACGAGCTGATGCTCGGCCAGTTGTAGAGGACCCTAGACATCACACTAATCACACTAATTCACATCACACTTCTCATCACATTAATATTATAAATGTAAAAATATATTTGGATTATAGATGTTACTCCCGCCTTCATGCTTAAAGTACCCAACGGATTTGAATGAAATTTGGAATGCAGGATAGTTTGTATCCTAGATTAACACATAAGATACTATTAGGGGAAAAGTCTTATTCCCACGGGAAAAATCTTACACAACGCGAGCGTAGCCGCGGGCGAACCGCTAGTTATAAAGAATAATAAAATAACAGTAGGAATATTAATCACATCACACTAATATTATAAATGTGAAAATACATTTGGATGTTTGAATGTTTAGTTAGATGTTTGGATGTTTGTTCCGCTTTCACGCCTCAACTACTGAACGGATTTAGATGAAATTGTACCCTGTATTAACACATAGGATACTTTTTACGGGAAAATGCCTTATTCCCACGGGAAAATCTTACACAACGCGAGCGTAGCCGCGGGCAGACCGCTGCGCTGGTTACTCATAGGTATATACGTATGGTTGATGAGATGGTATGTCGTATGTACATATAGTGTGGCTCTTCAAAACTCGATATTTAAAAGAGCCCCACATAATCAAAACAACCCAAGTCATATGATTGCTGAAGATGTGTGTTAGAAATTGAGATTATGTAAAAAATAAAATATATAGGCACTTTTAGTATTTTGAAAGTTATAAATATAAAAGCAATACATTTAAAAAAAAAATCTGGTTGATTGATGGTTATCGAACTTCGGTTAATTTTCTTTATAACTTTTTAAATATTAAAAAAAAAAAATTATGTATGTTATTATTTTTTCCAATTGGAGCCGACCAAACTATGATTTATCGGATTGATTTTTTGGATCCCGAGGAAACAACAGAGTTCAAGTGAAACTGGTTTCCAAATGGTGATAAGTGGGCAGATGTTGGTAAGAAACAGCAGTTATAAAAACGTTCCCGGATAGCTTCTTCTATGTGGCTGTAAAACCAAGTCATTCCTTTGTTATAAAATGTGTTCTTAGGTAGGTACAGTATATAAACAAGGATAATTAACCTTTTTATTACATGAATACGTATGTTCACATTTTATATTAAAAAAAAAAAAAAAAAACGAAGGACTATTCAATGAAATAATATTTAGAGAAAAAATAAAATACATTCCAAAGCTCATGAGCAACAGGAACGGAACTTTTATGATTATTTTATGTGTTCCTTTTCGATTGTTTTTTTTTTCTTTTTACACTTGCCCTAAAAATGAAAAATGGTTTTTGGAGTCTACCCGTGCGAAGCCGGGGCGGGCCGTTAGTAACCCTATAAAAATGCTAAAGATTGTTGTCCATGTTATCACAATAAACATATTATTTCATGTAGTTTTCTATCGCAAGTACGTTTTAATATAAATCTCACCCACGCGAATTCCAATATAAATTAATTGAGCGAAGCCAGCGCCTTCCCGCGAGCGAAAAAAATTACAGCCGGCCAGGGGTAGGTAAAACACCACAAGTACAGTTCCCGTCTCTTAAAAAAACGTTTCGATCACAGAAAGGGACGCTGGACGAAGTACAATAACATACAAAATAACTTTACTACTTTAGCTCATATACGTCCTCATCGAGGAGCTCGAGCCTACCTTGAAGGGCGATCAGTTAGACCACGCTGGCCAATTGCGGGTTGGTCGACTCCACACACAACTTCGGAATCACCTGATTGTCCAAAAAAAAATGATGATTCCGTGCTCCGGAAGGCACGTTAAGCCATTGGTCCCGGATATTACACGAGCCATATCTGTGGCCTTTGGTGGCTCTATAACACTGACACCTAGGGTTTGTGAGGTCGGTTGGCTACCTTACAACCCACACGATGAAGAAGTAAAAATTTATAATAATTTCCTTTTTTAAAATTTATCATAACTTGATTTTGGTAACCTGTTTTCTGCCTGGCAATACTCCATATATCAGAATTCTACGCAATTAAAAATCAAAGTATGTCATAAACATGTGACTAGGGGATGTCCCCTAGTCCATAGATTTTTTACGTGACGCGTAACTATAGGGGAAAAACCCACAAGTACCGGTCAGTAATCGCCCGCTTCTCTCAGCAGCGCCTGCCTGGTTTATAATTCTACCCTCCAGCCTTCAGTTTTAATTAAATCTTACTTCAACTATATTCTACTGAAATACAGCTCTTTCGATTCATTAAACTATTTTCATTCCTTAGGCACTGGAATATGAAATTGACTAGGTCTGAGAAAAAGAATAATATAATGCACCAGCAGCTGCTTAAAGGCAGACTTACACTGAGACAGTAACTGACGCCAGTCGGCTCTATCTAGTGTGCACTCTATAAGCGCCAACGCTGGAATGCCCTGATATGGTGGCTAAAAAAAATATAATGCACCAGCAGCTGCTTAAAGGCAGACTTACACTGAGACAGTAACTAACGCCAGTCGGCTCTATCTAGTGTGCACTCTATAAGCGCCAACGCTGGCACGCCCTGATATGGTGGCTACAAAAGTAGAAAATAAAACTATTCTCTATTGTACCTAGACATTTTAATTTCAGAACTTTAAAAGAACAAAAAGACATAAAAGCCCTTTTAAAGTGCTGCTCAAGGTGATCATTCAGCTCAATAATTAATAAATTTATCTTGCTTAGTAGGGTCGGGCTACTTAAAATTATGTATTTATCTTAATATTAAAACAATGCCTCGTAATAAATGATGGCATGACATAATAATAAGAAAAATAATTAGGATCCAGAAACCAGAAACCGTGTTCGTAAAAGGAAGTTTGTCTACGAACAAACAGGTCCAAATTAAGTTTCAAAAGATTGTCATCGCCACAAATACGGTGTAGTGACTGTCTTTAGTAACTGATTCATTGTAAATATTCTTTATTTTATTGTAAAAGTCATAAAAGTAGATTGAGAAGAAAGGCTTTTGTAATGCTTATGGTCTCTTGTTACTATCGAGTTCTATAAATTTTTAAGGTCGGTCTTATATTGAAACTTTGTCTACACAGGGTGGCTTATTTAGATGGGTCTTTGGGTAACTTTGAAACTACAAGAAAAATCTGTTCTAAGGAGCCATATCGTCGATTTCAGTGACAAAAAAATCTGCTTTTAAATACTTATATAGCGTTTGACATATACGAGTATAATAACCTACCAATAAATTTGCGTAATGCTCCGGATCTGAAGGAGTTCTCAAGAAAGCTAAAACGATTTCTTAACGAAAATCCTGTTTATAATGTTAATGAATTCTATGACATCTGTAAAAAATCTGCTAATGACAATATTATGTAATTAAACTAATTTTGACTAAGGATGAATTTTAGTAACTTAATTTTTATGACAATTTACTGTAATTTATTTCAAATTGTATTGTATTGACATGTACCAATATTATTGTAATGTATCCTAAACTGATATGCATACCAATTGTAATGGTTTTATAGCAAATAAATGATCTTATCTTATTTAAAAAGTGTAACCTACAACCTATGAACCTTCATAGAAACGTCTTTAATTACTTGTTATTCGTATTTAGTCTCATAGTCATAACTTGATCACCCGACATTATTACAATGTTAACTCCTTTCCCTTGTAAGTTTTCGAATTTCTGTTTTTATCGCGTTATTTCACATTTCTCAAACATGTATCTTAGCTTGTTTAGGCATTAAACAAGAATAGACTTTTAAAACAAACTAAATGCTCTTATTCTGCGTGATCTGCACAACGTCATGTGTCGGTATAGCAGACAATCATGTAAAAGGACATGCATTCACCGGCTTCCTGATATCGTGGTTGGTTAGCAGCTGAATAGTGCATTGTCCGCGTTCTATCAGCTTGTTTGAATAGTATTTACCTACGATTTGTGTGTGTGGGGGCTTAATCACGCTGTAATATTACGGAAATCGCTCCAGACAAATAAAAAAAAAATATATACATTCCAGTGAAGTGACGTCATACTGACAGATTTGTTGCTCGAGTTATACGCAATAAAACTTGTCGCATTGCAAAGTTCATGTTTCTGAATGTGCATCGAATCGCAGTTCTGGATAAATCCTGAGGTGTTAGTGTATTTTAACTCTATACAACACCTTTTTTTTACAAGTTTGCCTGGTTCTATTGTCAGTTTGTAACCCACAAAACGACCCGTGGTTTTTTTTCACTATGACTGATCAGCTAAGAAGTCCTTTAACTCAAAATTGAGGCTATTTTGTTAGGGTTTTATATAACAGTTTGTTTTTTAAAATGAGAAACATGGATCTTCAGTTTCAGTTACAATTTCAGTCAGAAATAAAATGTCAAACAATCTTGATACATGACACAGAACGTTGTGGGCACGACCCGGCGCGGCGACGGGGGGGTCAACACATCGCGACAGGGGATCTGTGACGTTATTTTATTAGCAACTGTCCCATTTTAATGCAAATAAATGAAAATAGGCTGATTGGAAGATAATCATACAGTTTTTTTTATTACTCGTACGTAGTCTTATAGTACTGGAAACAACATGTATTATAATTATTATTTCATGAAACTACACTCAAGAGCAAAAAATCCGGTTCGGGTAAACACCTGAAAATCTCAGTAGGTAACTAAGAATGCTAGCTTAGTGAAATGATAATAACATAATGATGTTAATGTTATCCGGCGTAGTAGTAGTACGTAGTTATTATTAATTTAAATGAAATGTATATTTTTCACTGTACCTCTTCAGAAGATCCGGATTCATTGCCCTCGAGTGTATTTTTTGTTTACCAAAATGTTCAAAAAAATACCCTAATTTTCTTTGAAGATATTAAAACTAACACACTGGATCTTTGTTGTCTTTTTAAATAAATAAATAAAGCACGGAGACTACTACAAAATTATTCATTGAACGCTACGGAACCGTAGCAATGTGCTACGAGCGCTGCAAGTGCTACACACGACTGCCTCCGGTAGTATTTGTAAGAATAATAAAATATTTTTGATATTAGGATGAGCTTTCACGTTTATTTTTGCTGCTATAAAATCAAGTGCCCGCAATCAGGAAGTTTTACGTAGAGTCAAAAGTTTTGCAAGCTGCAATGTTGTGCTAGTTTAAATATAATATTTAAAAAATCTTTGGTAGTTTAAACTTGTTTCAACAACTATCCTTACCACACAGAAGATTTTTTTATAGTAGGTAAGGTACTAGTTTTAGAATTATCTATATTAGGATCGCAAGTCAAAGCTGTATTTTAATAGAAGTTCTATGACAGTAAATACAGTCCAGCAGTGGACTGTAACGGGCCATTGATTGATTGATTGATTGAAATACAGTCCACCACCGAAAGTCATTCACCATTCAGAGAGGAGTTTAAAAATGTGAAACTGATCAAAATGATAGATAATTGAAGTCTGTGTAGGATATAACGAAGCAAATAAATCGAACTGGTCGTTGATCGATCTCCTCACTTCGCTGTAAAACGAACGAGCGAGAATAAACACACGGACGTGTAGGTACAGATTAATGCTGTTACTGCTGGCCCGCTCCTCACTACTGCGAGAATTAAAGAGTGAAATGGATAGAAGTACACTATCGAAGTGGGCCATGTTCTCGGAAAAATTTAAAAACGCAAACTGCAATTATTTTACAGGAAAGGAATTTGACTTAATAAAAAACTCGTCTTTGGTAGTATAGTGTGTAACTTTCAATACGAAACAAAAATGATAAGTGATGGCAAGCATGATTAAGTCAGCCTATTGTTGTGTCAGCGATATTTTTATGTTTTATTTGATTCCTGAAACAATCAATTGGTTTAAATGTTAACGTTTCAAAAAATTTGCGAGTTCAATCAAATAACAATTACGTTTTTCATTTTTTTTATTGACACCAAAAAGTTTTAACTTTATTTTTAATTTGTACCTATGATTGTTGTTGTACTGTGTTTAATGCTCAGAGTAACAAAAGTCAACCGTAGCGCGAGTCGACGCGCGTTTGAAATCTTTGGTTTTGTCGAATAAAAGTTGTCTATGTAATACAAATAAAGGTAAGCTAAGTTTACATCGCGACTGATTCCCCTGCGTCATGGCCGAGGTGTGATAAAGTTGATCGATTGAGCGCGCTGAAACTGGAGAGAAATTCCTGTGATAAGTAGTTATCGAGATGAAAGATCCTTCGACGAGATATACAAGTTAATGAATATAAAGCACCTGCTCAAAATTGAAATAAGTTCAGTCTGTTCTACTGTATGAAGAATAAAATAGTTATCCCCTGGGTCTTCAATTTTGCACGTTAAAACAAAAAACATTTATCACAATGAAGACTTATTTACAAAACATTTTGTATCAATTTGCAATCTGGTCAACCCCCAGTGGTACCACTGGTGGTGGTAGTGGTAGTGGGAACCACAAACATCCAAATGTTGAAACGTGTATTATATTAGTGAAATTGAATGCTGAAATTAAGTATATTAGTAAGTGATAGATAGATAGATAGATAAAAAGTTTTATTCAAAAATCTACATAACACATGTACATACATTTAAGAAAAAAGATACACATAAAGGAAATAACAAAAATACGTGGGTGGAGAGCATGAAACAGCTCTGGTTACGATAAAATTTCAATTATTTTATTGATTAGTTAGCAGTTATAAAACAGCTTATATTATAGGTACCTAGTTCTTTCAAACTATCACGTACGACTTCATCCGCATGATTTTAGTTTGTTTCCCTGGAGTTTCCAAAAATCCGTTCTTATAGAGTTTGCCCACGTCATAATGCCAACCTAGTCTTGGCTCTGCGTGATTTGTCAGACATTCAGTTTCGATCATTGTACTGACGACGCTGACGTGGACTCTAGAGATAAACTACGATAACATGGCTCTCCACATAAACTTTCAATGTGCTATTCACTTGTTTATAGTTTATCTCGACATAATTCATACTACGTTACTTGCCGTCTTATAGTAAACTAATCTAGCAACAATTGATCCCCGCTGAGTTTTCCACCCAACGTGTAATAAAGTTGATCGATTGAGTGCGCGGAGCTCGAGCAAAACTCTCCAGCTGTAGCTGCTGGAAATATGGACATTACCCGACACGACGGATTGAGAAAACTTTCATAGAGAGGCGTCGATGCCTTGGTTGTATGTAAGTTTATAATGTAATGGTAGTCAAAAACGACCTAGATAAAATAATGTAACGTATAAGTAAATTCGAAATATTTTATGTAATATTTGGTTAAAGCTTATTAAAGTTACCAATCATACAGATTATTACATTTATACATCAGCAACCTCTCGGGGGTCCATAGCAAGAGACGATCTAAACAGTATGTAAAGATTGGTGGATGAAATGCTAGTCTGTATAGCAGAAGAAAGAAGCAAGCTGACGTCGACTAATTGCACTAGTTTAATTAATTCAATAATAAAAATTAAGCAGAACGGTTTTCAAGAATTTGAAATCTTCGTGGTCTATTCTTTAACTATTAGTTAGTCCTCAGTTGCAATTTGACTGATCGTTGTCTTTGGAAAAACAAGAGATCGTAACGCAAATTGTATAGTATAGGTATGGTGGAGGTTGGCGGAGGTTGGCGGAGGTCGCGTCGCGTCGTCGCAGGAGGCATAAATTTTATGCCCGCGGTCCCATCTCGCGCTGTCGGCGTCATTTCGGATTTACGATGGTACCGGCGGCGGCGGCGGTGGGCTATGCACGCCACATGTAACAATAACATAAGCAAAATATGTACTAAGTATGAATATGAAGAAGGCTACCTACTACCTAGTGAAATATAACGGATAAGCAGTCCGTTTTTTTCAAAACGTTTCTATGCACTTATTTTTTTTTGTATGTGTTCTATTTTGAGTTGTCCTACAAATAAATAATCCTGATTTCAGATTTATTGTTTTAAAAAACCTTTAGAGAGTCCATAACTCTGACGCCAAAGTATGTGAGGTCAGTTGTCGACCTTACAACGCCATGATAAGAAGATTTAATGTTGATAAATTTTCCTAATCTTAATCTCAATTGACGCCCATAGTCACTCTATAACAGAATGTTCTTTTTTACAATACGTTGCCTAAATCAATTTCAAACTCATCTTGAGCGATCATATTACCGAAAAAGGCGAATTTAACACATGAGTTTCCAGTTCGCCGAATATATGGAAAAACATTCCGAACCTCAAAAAATATTGCGCACAGAAATGAAACTCATAAATCGAAACGAAATATTTCACGTGCCCGCATTCAGAGCATAGCTCCAACTACAGAGCGAATAGTAGAAAGGAAAGGTATAAAAGCTTTACCCTTTCTAAAAACACGTAAATAGAGGAGAGCGCCGGAGAGCGTTCGGTTCGAATGGCGGCCGCGCACACACGCGCAACCTCACATACGGGGAATAAACGACGTGAAATGGGAAAAAAGTTAAATATGTATGAGTGCGGGTAAATATATAAATCGGTATATAGCCGCGTTTATATAAAATAGGATGTGAAGCGCGCGGCCGGCCGTTCTCGTTCAGTCGCGCGCTGCCCGCCCGCCTCGACGCCCGCTCGCAGCATCCCTCTGCAGCAAGTTCACTTCACAGCACGAGTTCATCTCGTATCAACCCTTACTGTGTACGAAGTATAATAAACAACTTTTCTAAGATGATCCCGTAATTTGGCAGTGTGTTTGTGTTATATCTCCCAGTTTACAAGTTTCTTTGGACACTTGGGCGCGAGTTTCTGCTGTTCCGGTAAGCGCTTCCAAAACTTTTGAACAGTTTGTAACACGTTGTTTGCGGAGGATATTAAACTTTGCGGATTAATTTTATGGATGTAATTTGTACGTAAGGAAATAAAGGACAAAATCCTGATTTAGCTTTTTACCTCACACATTATTTTCTACCTAATTGAACCTTTTTGACAATGAATGAGGGCGCACGAAGGGACAGACCTTGCTAAGCAAAATTGACATTGATGTTCGGGACAGTTTTTGGAACGTTTTTGTTACGTTATCTGCCAGCAATTTAGAACTTTTCAATTTATTTTATTTTATTTTATATTTTATTTTATAGTGAAACTGAAGTTAACAGCATTAAGTCTAAACACATAAAAATATATAAGAAGTAAGCAATGCATTAGCCAGTTACAAACTTCCATTTTGTAAGTATAACATTTACAATATTGTTAATAATGAGGGAAAACTACAGATATCCGTAACAAATGTTTGTAACAATGGTGTTGCACAGTGTGAGTAAGGAGGTGTGGTGTGTTCGTGTGTGAAAAGGAGTATCGAAGTTTAGTGTAAGCGAGTAAGTAATCTAACGGTTCGTTTACATGGACATCATCATTTATTATCTTACTTAACAGGTATAATACATTATTTTCTGACAGTGAATAAATAAAATTAGGAGGTACTTACTTCAGAAAGTTCCTATACTTTTTCTTCGAAATTTTAGAAAATAGTTATGGTAGGGCTTAACCAAAGAAAAAGAAACGCCTTCGCTACGTTCCGGGGAGTTTTGTCATCTATTTTTTTTAAAGTTTGACGGTCCGGTTACTGGGATGGCCAGGTGATTGAAATTTTTCCCGTCAATATGCATTGGGTGGCTGGAACAGTATGAAGACAAAACTGTATGAAATGGGAACTTGATAAAAAAAATACTTTGATATATAGGACTTGTGTACAATGGACCTGATAGATAAAACATGTCTATGTATGTATAATCTTGATTATAAATGGACGTAGTTACACGAAAAGGATCCAATCCACAACATTGTCAAAAATGACTTACGTACACAAAACTGATCGCAAATAATACCAATCGTCCCATAAATATACTATTAACAATAAAAATGTTTTAATGTTTCTCACAAAACATAACACGTAAAATTATCTTGAAACAAATACCTATGAAGAAATATTTTGAACTTCAAACTTCAATATCTGAAAAGTAACTTTGTGTGGATTGGATCCTTTTCGTGTAACTACGTCCAAATATTACTTACTATGACTAACTAGTATATTACAAACCCTATGAAAAGAAAATAATTATTTCATCTCTCATGCTCTGAATGTAGACATTGGTCATTGGTTGGTTATTGAATGACCCCAAAGAAAGGATGTAAGTCCAATTTACATCCCGAAGGATGTAAGTAACTTTGAAATTCGAACTTTTCTTTTTACTATTTGCTTAGAAAATTGCTCACAATAAATGACAAAGGAAGTACGTATACAGCCTAGAAAATTCTACAATTTTTTTTTTTTTGGTAACTATTAAATTTTATTTGATATTGCAATAAATATTTTGGTAAGAGATCATTCCAGCTCGATACATTTTAAATGCGCTTTACGTTCTACTGACAGTGAAATCCAGTTTTGCTGCGGTCTACATACAAAATCTGGATTCACAAAAACAGAACTCTGTATTTTTTTAAAGTAAGTAATTGATAATTTCGAAGATATTTACTATAATAGAATGGTTAGATAAATCAATTAACGCACAAATTTTAAAATTCATTTTCATCATTTTTAAAGGGGCCTAGCCCTCTGTCGTCGTTGCAGCATTTAATTTATTTTAGAAGCATAATAATAATAATAAAAATATTTATTTCCACCCACACAGAGAATACAGTTCATATTACAATTGGCACGTAGGTAAATAGACATTTAGATACAATTCAGAATAAAGTAAAGGTGGCCAGATTTGTAGCCGACGTGGGAATAAATTTTATTCCGATAAAAAAGAAAAAAAATGCTTGCATATACTTTATTTAAGCAAGATGAATACAAAATTCGCGTATTTACCTATAAATATCAATAAAAATATTAATAATTATAAAACAAACAGTTATTCTTTTAAATTTGGTCAAAAATGACACGAACGCGAAACTTTAAAAAAGGCCGGGAAAAGAATGCTGCAATCTGTGGTTTGTAATCAATGTTTTGATAAATTATTTTTTAATTAATGTTTTAACCATGAAATAGTAAAAAATAAGTTGATTTAGGCTTATGCGGGAATTTCTAAGTATATTCTATTCTATTCTATTCTAAAATAATAAAAAAAAAACTGAAAATTTACCAGTTTCTGTTTCAAATAGTGTGCGGGGTACTAATATGGCGCGTAATGGTATGTAGCCTATATATTTTATACAAACTGTTTTGTTTACTTTCCTCGTAATCTAGATGAAAAGCAGAGTGTTCACCACATGGGAAAGATCAATTCCACCCTCACACTATCAGCGCCCTCGCTACGCTCGTGTGCCAAAATACTTCGGGTTTAATTGATCGCTTTCACCCCTTGGTTAACAATCTACTATTAAAAAGTTTTGCGACGGGTAAAGGTGGTTACTAATTTTCAAGTTTTAAAGATTAAGATTAAATTTAAAAAAAGTATTAGCAGATTTCTGTATGACCTATAAATTCAAATTTCAGTATTTCGACGACGTGGGAGTGGAGTTGAGATTGCGCTAAAATTATCTCTATAGCTCCGCTCCACAGGACAGTTTACTACGAAAATATTGCTTTTCTAATTTAAACCTTCCTATTTGGAATGCTTTGAAATTGTAATATCAACTCGTATCTAAAATTATAAATACTTTGATTTCCTTACTTTATTTAATTCTACGCCACGTGAAGTTAGCATTTACTAATATACCTTAAATACTGACTTCATTTTTTAAAGCCTATTTTTATGTCGCACCGCTGGGCAAAGGCCTCTATTTGAAAATAATATGGACGGACACTATTTGAAAAATAAAAAATCTTTTTTTTTTTCTTACGGATCTTCTCCTACTGGAAGTTCGATGTCAGCTCTGCACTACATTTACTAGGTTGCGTATTAAGAGCATTTTGAGTTCATTTGTTAAGACCTCACTTATTGCAGCAATTTATTGGTGCCGGAATTTGGGTCCGACGTTAGGGTTGGCAGCTGCCAAATTAAAAATACGGGTCTTTGTGAAAATAGCGAGACAAATGGCGGGCGTTGTTGTTTTAAATAAAGGTTAAATAAAGGTTGTGCCTATTCTAAATATTGCGTCTGTCGATCGTATCCCATACACATTAGAATTAAATCCTGAAAATCAGAAACGGACACAACTAAGCAATATAAAAAAAACTATTAAAATTAAATAAAAAAACTAACACATGTAGCGGCAGCAGCAGTGTCTCCCCAGGAAAGAGAGTGAACAGGTCCTCGGGATTCCCTTCATAACACAGTACTGTTTGATCTTATCACGTAGAGAGCGTGCTCTATTGTTAGTTCTTGTTACCGCAGGTGAGCCGAGTTATCAACTACTACACACACTCTACTTACTATAATATAAGTGCAAAGATTATACCCCTTACGAAATGAATGAATGAATTTATGAATGAATGAAATATACTAAAAAAAAAGAAAAAGCCGAAAGCCGATTTGGAGCCGATATTCTCGCCTGGGTTAGAAATATATTGTTATATAATGCAATACAAAATAATACGTATGTGTGTGTTATACATATCACATTAATATTATTAGATGTTTGGATGTTTGTTCCGCCTTTACGCTTACAGTACCTACTCAACGGATTTGGACGAAATTTGGAATGGAGATAGTTTGTAACCTGGATTAACACAGTCTCATATAGGATACTTTTTACGTCCTATTCCCACGGGAAAATCTTACATAACGCGAGCGTAGCCGTGGGCGGATCGCTAGTATTATATAAAAATGATCAACCATCGCAATAAATTTCGTGGAAGTAGTAGTCAAATCGATATTTATCGCAGAGTTCGCTATAGTGACGAATCTGGTCTGAAGATCTATTGCCCCATACCACACGGTTTACCAATAATTCACTGTCGCATTCGATTTTCGACATAACTACATCAATATTACACTCCAGGATAAGAGGATGGTGATCTGAACAGTATACGTCATACAATATGCGAGCGCTTGTAAACATGCGACGAGCCGACTCGGTGACAACGCAATGGCCGAGCCAGCTGGTCGCATTGTGTGCAGCGCTACGGCAGGCATGCGACTTAGAGTCCTCGCCAAGTATAGACACATAATATCATATAATATCAAATAAGTATTAGTAAACATTAAGGATTCAATGTATTTGTTACTGATAATAATAATTGTCTAATTTAGGAAGGTAAATAAATTGTCCGGTATCTACATCTGTAGATCCAAATTGAGCCCTATTACTTTATACTAATAGGTTATTATAGGTCCGAGCTTATTTCTCGCCTAAAGCAATTTCCTCTCTTCTTCATACCGTTTCCTGAATTTCCGTCCACGGGGTTGACTTTGATCTGGGACGTCCCGCGTCCCGTCACGTCGTATCCCGTAAAACAGGTACTTAATTAATGGATCTCAGCTTTGTCTAAGTACCCTTTAAATTAGTAACTGTAGAGTTCTTAGGCGCCGATACCGACTATACTTGTGGACGAAAAACTTAGTATGTTGAAAAAAAAAGTTACTATTTGTTTTTCGGGTGGAACGGATTTTTCTTAAAGTTGGAGATGAATTTAGGCACAACAATCTACTGTAAGACTGTATTTGTAAAAAAAAAAAAAAAACTTTAATAAACAAAATTTTGCAATATTTAAACTGAAAACTTTCTAGCTTAAGTGTGATTATAACGTGTTACAAAAATACCAAAAAAAAGAATATTTATATCATAGGCATTTAATTAAAATTTTCCCATCTCTAGTGATCAGCTGTGTCAAAGAATATTTGGACTAGATATGTAATTTTAGGTCAATGTGCCTATTTTTACCGCTATGGTTAAAAATGTTTACATACTACTTGTACCATAACATTCACATTCTTTTTTTTTTGTTCTAATGAACAATTAATTTCAAAATGAAAAAAAAATACAAATAAATAAAAAAAGCTTAGTTAAATAATTGTTATGAAATAATAAATTAATGAAATAATGAACTAAATATTTCAAAATAATATTTATGCTTGTAAATACGTAAACAAGATAATCAAGGCAAAAAAGAAAATATTTCTAACATAAATTGTTTTAAGAACATCACATTTAATAATGTAGGCACAAATGGTGTACAAATACTTTTCCGTTCTGAGAATCGATAGTCTATATTTTAGGTGTCAATTGACACTAGAGATGGGGAAATTTTAATTAAATGCCTGTGATGAAGAATATTCTTTTTTTTTGGTATTTTTTGTAACACGTTGATAGAATGGAATAGAATACCTCTAGTAAAGTAGTTGTGATTTGAGTGGTAGTTGACTAAGGGCAAACTGTACCCTACGCTACCTATGTTAATAAAATTATAGCTACGTAGCTACAGTAAATCCTTCGTTCATACATGTTTAACATAAAAGTGCTATAATGAAAAGCGTAGGGAGTAAATGCATGCCTTAACAGGTTAAAAGGCTTTCAATTATGTACTCGTATGAACGTAAAGTGATACTGGCTTTTACAACGTACTTAGAGGTTTGCATGTTCAAGATGGTTTATAAACTGGTGCTGAGAACACTTACTAACCACTATGTTCAGTTTCAGTAAAAAAATACTTTAGTTAAAAAATACTATTGGCGAAACTTTTTAAATAAATTATGGGTTAAACTCCTCATCATCAAAATCAAAATCAAAAATATTTTATTTGAATTAAGATTTTAACAAATCATTTTTCGAAGTCAAATCTATTATGGATGGCACGTTCACATCCAGTGTACGCTCACTGTGGTGAAGAACGGTCAGAAGAAACTCCACAGGAATCGTATCTATTGTACTTTTCTTTTAAAAATATTATAAAGAATCATACATAAAGTTATCATAATCTTCGTAATTGTCTATCTCAACCCACATCCTCCCACTACTGGGTATAGGCCTCTTCTCAACTGCACGACTCCTCATGGTCTTGTGCTATCCGCATCGAGCCTGATTCTGTCAGTTTAGCAATATATCCGCCCATGTCCACCTCAATCTCGTGATCAATCAAATTCCATCGTTTATTGTGATGCGTTTCATCTACGTCTTCGATTTCGTGGAATATTGGTGCTTCTGGTGGCACGTATCTTACGTGACGTAGTGGTGTTTTGTGCTTTACACTTACAGTACAAACCAACTGGCAAGGAACAAAGCTGGGACGCGTGGAAAATGAGAGAGACTTTTTAAGCAACTTAAGAGGCTTACAGTATTTTGTTATAGCCTTCGGTGGGAACGTGTTCTTTGCTCCCTGACTCTTGCATGCCGGAAGAGATCAATGATCTTCAAAAATCCAATCAGGGTGGCAACATATTGGACAAAAAAGGTATAGAAAACAGTTTTGAATCGTGTATTATTTATTAAACAGAAAGACCCCTCATCTTGCCTAGGTCGAACGACTTTATGTTGTATCAAATATTGAGAATTTATAACCATCTATAGGCACTCTATTACGCGGCTCCTAAGAGAATTCGAAAATTTGGAGCGCGTTGAATATCTGTTATTTATATTCTGTGGGAAGTCCCTATAGGTTTCATCGTAATAAATGTAGACACTATGCTTCACTAAATAAGAGTCAGAATTACTTTTTCTTTGTTTGCATAAAGGAAACAGTTAACAGTGGTAAGATTTATATTCAAAAGAGTTATCTGATTACAG
Organism: Carpatolechia fugitivella; assembly: GCA_951230895.1. Lineage (NCBI taxonomy): Eukaryota > Metazoa > Arthropoda > Insecta > Lepidoptera > Gelechiidae > Carpatolechia > Carpatolechia fugitivella. The sequence goes on along the minus strand of OX579662.1, from coordinate 7,489,657 downwards.
CATAGTAAATTTTTCAAAATGGTTGACAGTTGAGTTATAATAAAATAACCTACTAATAATTTTGAAGCGTCTACGTTTTTGTTTGATTGTGTGAGTTTACTAAACATAACTTGCGATTAAAAAAATTTGAAAAGAAATTGCGGGAATACTTACAATTATAAGAAATCTGAAATAAAATTTGCTTTTCCAAGAAAACCGCTTTCCGCGCCGCATTGACGTATGGTGATATAAAAATGTTCACTGTAAGCCCTTTTCCCTGAGGATATTTCGAAGCCTTAGAAATAAAAAAAGGAAAAATATTGAATAATTTTTATTTGAAACGATGGGGTTATCATAAATGTGGGTTTAGGTAAGAAATCGTGTTACAAACGTGCACAAAGTTTTTTATTTATTACATACATAACTGTAATTGATATAGCTAGGTGAGGTACCTAATATTATTGATCTTTAGAATGTTGTTTTAACATCATCATGAATACGTACGATTGTTTGTCTTTTCATTCCTTTATTAAAATAAAAACTTACATTATTTAAGATTTATACAAGGTTAGCTGCATCAACAGCAAGCTCATATACGTCCCCACCGAAAGGCTCGAGCCTACCCTGAATTAGGGTGATTAGGCCACAGTTGACCACGCTGGCCCAGTGCGGGTTGGTCGAAGGTTAGCTGACGTATGAAAAATTAAAAATTAATATTAGGTTCCTAAAATGTATTAGACGTGTGTTCGATTTGTCGATAGTAGTAGATATTGTAAATATGTTTTTTATTTTATACCTTACAATCATCTATTCTATTGAAATTGCATCAGCAAGAAAGCTTACAACCAACATAGTTTGTTATGCCTTTTCTGCCGTGTCCCAGTTTCCATGCTTCTGTTCTTACGGGAAATATTGAATGTCGATTCCCTTCGGACAGCTAACGAGCTCCATTCAAAAATCAATAGCCACTCGCTGCTGTAATTATCGCTCAGATTGCGTGTAGTCAGCTTGACTCGGTTACGGCTCTATTCGAAATCAATGGAAAAATTGAGGCTTTGAAAATCAAACGCTTTTTATACTGGTTATATTTACATTCTGGATCACGACACCTGCTATGCACCTACTACGTAGGTGGAGCGTGCTAAGACTGCCGTGCGGGTAAACCCGCCTCGTAGGTGCATAATTTCCTAATGTGACTGCGCGGCCCCTACGTCGTACTATGTGCGCTGTTACCAAATTCCTCGAACGTATGCGGCGCACCTACTGAGGGGGGGTGCGCATGGCTGTATTATTGCGTTTTGTTATCACCAGCTAAAATTAAAATATACAATGAGATTTTTAGCATAAAAAAGTTAACACCTTAACTCTCGCGATTTTTACACATTTGAGAACTGTTGTAGCGGGTCAAATCTACGTTTTTAAGAAGGTATTGTTAACACTCACTAATAAGTTTGTGAGTAACGTACGCGGAAATCAGGATATAAATTATACAGTCAGATTATTGAAACAAATACCTAATGTAAATGATCACTACGTCAGAATGATTACAGTTTATCCGAACACGGTAATTTCAATTTCGTGTAATCACTATCCCTCTACGTGATTATGACAGTTAATTAATTAAGGGGTATTATCAGAATCAGTATACTTACATATATTTACAGATCTTTATTTAACGATATTATCTGCTTATTTACTAGAGCTTCAATTAATAAGCGACGGCAACTGAAAAACACGGTGTTCTGAGAATGATTAATTACTAAGGAAACTATGTAATACAAGTAAGTATGTAAAACCTTTTAGAATGAAGAAAACATTACGTAAATTACTACTTATGAACTTTCATACTAATTGATCGAGTCAATTTTTATGAAAGCATTTTTCTGCGAATTTAAAAAATTGTGTAACAAAATTTGTTCAGTTTCATGAGCTGACCACATCCCCAGAGGCTTTGCATTTTTTAAATATAAGTATACTGTCTTCAGGGTAGGCTCGAGCCCTTCGGTGGGGACGTATATGATCTGTTGATACTGTCTATATCCATATACGTAAAACCGAAAAACACGATAACCACTGGCAAACAGCAAAATCGCGTAAAAACAAAACCTAAAGCAGAAAATAAACTATAGGTATTATTAGCTGAGATTATAATGCCTCATGGAACCTCTGAAAGCTAGTAACGTAAGTTATTCAAAACTAATATATATCGTGCCTTTGTTAATAAAAGCGATAAACTGCTAAAGTTCGTCGGATATGTACTTTAATATCGTTTCAGAAGCGGTCCCAAAATTTTGACTGCTTTTCAGTCTGTGATTTTGGCGCGAAATCTATTTGTGTTGGACGACAAAGGGAGTTCGTTCGATTGTTATTAAAGGTTACGCATACAAGCAATTCTGAATTTTTATTTTTCTTACTCTATTGTAGCTCAGTAACTATTGTTTAAAATTTTTGCCTAAATCATTACGTAATGTTGAATAAGGTTACACTAACATTTCATATTTCTTTACAGGTACAAAGAAAATGGTGCCCATTGTGTTGTTAGTCTTTGGTAAGTACTTTCAGACACCTACATAATTCTATAAATTATGATTGTAAGTGTTCTACTCAACGAAGACTATATACTTCGTTCTGTAGTCTTCGTTGAGTAGAATACTTACTTACAATGAATGACTTTGATAAAATAAAAACAATAGCTGATTCAAATTTGTTCACACGGTTGATTAATAAATAATAAAAAGGAAATTTAGATTCAAAGTCACTAATGGAACTGAATGATGAATGAAAATGAGAACATTTGACACAATCATTGTGCCGTGTGGTGACGGCAGAGCAAAATACATTTGTCACTAACCCCTCTTCCCGTGGGTGTCGTAAGAGGCGACTTAGAGACTACACATTGAACAGGGAACGGGCAGAAGCGCTCTCTGATACATTAACCTTTTAATCTGCGATCTCCAACCCGCCTGCCAAGCGTGGAGATTTTGGCATAGTCCAGCAGTGGACTGTAACGGACCGCTGAAGACACAATTATTCACAAATATTTAAATCACAACAAGAGAAGGAAGAATATTCCTCGAAAGTCAGATATAAAGCAGACGCATCAGATTCTCGAGACATTGGGTTGAGAATTTAACCTAAGATACAAGTATGTTATAGTCCGAGGTTACAGTGTAACTTACGTAACAGTTATGTTTTGACAGTTCCTTTTACAACAGCGAACTGATGTGTTGCAATACAATCTCCTGTCTATTACACCGACAGTCATCATTCCCTGACAAGGATAATTAGTTATTATATGTAATGTGGGTTAGTTGCGACCATTAGGAGGAGAAATTGCCGAATGCCTGTATGTGACGGCGGTGGTGTGTCCCGAACAACATGCTCGCTTCGTAAACTAGTCGTGATTTGGGATAATAACTTGGATTGTTCGTATTTATTATATCATGATTTTGGACACGAGTTGACTAAGATAATAAGAAAAAAAATAGAATAAAAAAAAATCCTTCACCAATTAGCGCACCTTAAGTGTTTATAGATTTCCCCAAATTCCCTAATCAATCATAATATAAAAGGACAATTTCAACAACATTTCTTTCTTCGTTTTATATTTATTAGCTATCAATTAGAAATAGAAAATGCTTTCTTTAAAATATTTTTATATAAATTATCTATTATCTACGGGAATATTTTATTTATAAATATAATTAGCAATTTACAAGCACCTGTCTATAAAACACTAGAGCGTCATACTTTTCTTGCCTACGCATTAAGAAAATCTTTGCTCTTCATATTTCTAGACCTAGTAGTTTCGGTTGTACGATGATTCGTAACGTAAGTTAGTTTTCCTTTCTAAAATATTGTGGAAACAGAAGACAGAAAATAGGAGCTACTAACAGCCACTTTTCACCGGTTTCTTAACCCATCAACCCCTTTAAAAATTAATTCCCCTGTTAGATGACGTTAAGCCCCTGTAATGCTTGTGCCCTAGTTTAGGTGGATTTAGGGATCACTACGCTAATAAATGAAACTGTAGACTGTAATTACAAGATGCTGGTTATAATAATAAAGACAAAGAAAATATCAAAGTTACAAAACGTCGTCGAAAGGCTAGTAAGTAACGAATAATCGTTTGAATTTGAAAATAAAAGTGACCTTATTGGTCTGTTTAGAAAGATAGCTAAAGAAAAAGGTAAACAAAGACAGTTATTAAAAAACATATAATAAAATTATAGTAATAACGAAACGTAAGTTCGTAAAAGAGACATGTTCTTAACATTCTGCCGCCCTTGAAGACTGGTCTTCAACGCTTCTGATGGGTAGTGGACAGATGTTGTTAAAGGCTCGACGAATAACGCCCTTCCTGGTCTTGACATCTGCTACTCTAGCGACGCCATCGCTGCCTGGCAGAACACGAACGACACGACCCAACAGCCACATCAATGGAGGTAATGCCTTGTCTTTGATGAGAACGAGAGTTCCCTCTTCAAGTTTGCCTCTTGAAGCTCGCCATTTTGTTTTATTCTGTAGCCATAAAACATATTCATTACTGAATCGGTTCCAAAAATGTTGCTTCAGTAACTCGATTCTCTGGAAACGTTGCAGTGAAGTGATGCTGGCGTTGGTGATCTGCGGATTAGGCACACAAGTTAGAGACCGTCCAATGAGGAAGTGAGACGGAGTGAGTGGGTAAAAGTCGGAAGGATCGTCTGAAAGAGGAGTGAGAGGTCGGGAATTAAGAATTGCCTCCACTTGGATTAATAACGTAGACATCTCTTCGTACGTCAAATGTGTCGTCTCTAAAACACGCCTTAAATGATGCTTGATTGATTTAATTGCCGACTCCCATAGTCCTCCAAAATGAGGTGTGTAAGCAGGAATAAATGAAAAGTTGATACCTTGCTGAGCAACGTCTGATAATAGCGACTGATCGAGAAGCCGAGAAAGCTCATGAAAAGCTCCTTGGAAAGTGGTGCCGTTGTCAGAAAATATATTTTTTGGTTTGCCGCGACGAGCTACAAAGCGATTTAAAGCAGCAATATAAGCCTCTTTGGATAAATCTGAGACAAGCTCCAGATGCACCGCCTTCGTAGCTAAACACACAAAGGCACAGATGTATGATTTAATTAATTTACTGCCTCTCCCTTTGCGGTCGGATATCATAACTGGCCCGGCATAGTCGACACCCGTTTCCAAAAAAGGATATTCAATCTCTACGCGCTGCTTTGGTAGGTTTCCCATTATGGGCTGAATAGTTTCACCCTTTAGTCTACAACATTTAACACAAGAATGAACTGTGCGTTTAGCTAAATTCCTACCTCCTAAAGGCCAGTAATTGTGTCTTACTGACGCAAGTAAAAGTTGCGGACCCGCGTGAAGGTTGGTTATGTGTGTTTTGTTGAAAATTAATTCCGATAAATGATTTTTAGCACAAATTAAAATGGGATGTTTTGTATTAAAATCGTAATGCGAATTATGAAGCCTTCCCCCCACACGAATGAGTTTGTTATCATCCAAAAACGGAGACAAAGAAAGCAATCTATTCTTTGGTGGTAAAGATTTTCCTGAAAGAAGAATCTGACGTTCATCTGGGAAAGAATCTTCTTGAGCTCTAGCTAAGAGAAAATTAGTAGAGTCTTGTAACTCTTGCGATGATAAAACACCATTATTTTTGTTTGAATTTCTGGAGTTATTTATAAAACGCAACACATACGCTACAATGCGTTGTAATTTTGTATAGTTTGATGTGTTTTTTATTAATTGTGTAAATATATTTTGTTCTGTGTTTGTGTGATAAGTTTTTATAACCATTTCTGGTATATTTGTATTTGTTTCTTGTATAATGTTAGTTGGCCACTGAGATGAGTCTAACTTTAAGAATGACGGACCTGTCCACCACAATGAAGAAGAGCCCAATAGCTCAGCGTTTAAGCCACGTGAGACTAAGTCAGCTGGGTTTTCTTTCGATGGAACGTAACGCCATTCGTGACCTGATGTGGTTTCTTGTATTTCACATACACGATGCCGAACGAATGTTTTCAGCTGAGAGGGTTGAGATGCAATCCAGTACAAAGTAATGGTAGAGTCGGCCCAAAATACACAATCACTACAATTCAAAGTCAGTGATGTTATCATTTTTGTACAAAGTCTAGAACCTAATAAAGCTGCACTAAGCTCAAGACGTGGAAGTGTAGTTGTTGGCTTATTTGGAGCGACCTTGCTTTTGGATGCCAGGAGACTGACAGTGACTGAACCATCGTTACCCACCGAGCGTACATAGACACAAGCACCGTAAGCTTTTTCTGAAGCGTCTGTGAATGTATGGAGTGAAATGTGAATAGGATAATCACATTTTATGCATCTTGGAATGTGTATATCATTTAATTTTTGCAAAGATGTAGCAAAATCTTGCCATGCTTTTTGTATTTGTTCTGGAACTGCGTCATCCCATGAACAATTATGCGACCACAATTTTTGTAAAATAATCTTCGCCTCTACAATGCATGGGGAGACAAGACCTATAGGATCAAATACTTGAGCTACTGCTGAAAGTATTGATCTCTTTGTGATTTTTTGTGGTTGTGTAATATTGATTTGAAAGCACAATGTGTCGTCTAAGCATTTCCAGTAAATACCTAAAGTTTTGGATAATTCATTTGCGCTGAGATCCACTGAACTTGCAATGTTGAGATCGCATGACACAGCTTGTAAGATTTCTAGATTGTTAGAGTGCCATTTTCTGAGATTAAACTTGGCGGATTCTAGAGTCTGTGTGACGTCTCTACATAGAGCTATCGTGGTAGAAATGGAATCTCCACCAGATAGATAGTCATCAACGTAAAAATCATGACAAACAGCGCGTTTGACATTTTCATCAGCAGAATCAAGACCTAGCTGTGTCAAGCATTTAGTAGCTAAATACGGTGCCGAAGCTGTACCGTAAGTAACGGTGTTCAGTGTATACGCTTTCAGCGGCTGTGTTGTGTCAGACCTCCAAAGAATTTGCTGAAGTGAACGTTGTGACTCTACTATTTCAATTTGACGGTACATTTTTTCTACGTCAGCAGATACCACAAATTTGTGCTGACGAAACCGTATCAAAATGGATAGTAGGTCGTCTTGGACTGTTGGCCCAACTCTCTGGATGTCATTGAACGATTTGCCTGATGAAGTGCGAGCTGAGGCGTCGAAGACAACCCGAAGCTTTGTAGTAGTGCGAGATTCTTTCAGCACTCCATGATGTGGCAAATAACATGAAACTGTGTTATTTTTATGAAATTGTTTGCTTTCACTCATGTGACCAAGACTAATATATTCATTCATGAACTCTGTGTAAAGCTCTTTAAGCCGTGGCTCTCTTTCTAATCTACGCTCTACGGACAAAAATCTACTCTTTGCAAGAAAGTAAGATTCACCTAACACATCAGGCGAATCCTTCAATGGCATAGTGACCATGAATCGTCCATCGGATTTACGCATAGTAGAGCTGGCAAAAAGTTCTTCACAAGCTTTTTCGTCTGGGGTCATTTTGTGTTGAAATGGTATTGTGTCTAGTTCCCAAAACCTGGTAACATTTGTGTCTATCTGTGAATCATGTGAAAACATGCATATTGATTTTTCAGTGTTTGTTTGACCTACACTACCTGAAACCAACCAACCTAGTTTGGTTTCAAAAAGCGTAGGCTTGTACTTGCCTAACTGAATACGACTAGTACCTAATACCTTCCAAAATGTATCTGCCCCAACTAAAATATCAATAGCTGAAGGCACGTTGAAGGATGGATCAGCTAAATTTATTGCTGTAGGAATGATCATGTATTGCACATCTATGTATGTAGATGGCAGTAGTGTTGTGATGTTTGGCAGGACATAACAATCAATATTTGTTTTAAAATCATTGTGATATGATTCTATTGTAATGGAACATGATTTTGTTACCTTTGAAGTTTGATTGCTGATGCCTGCGACTTTTGACTGTACAGGGGATGTACTTATGTTTAATTTGTCACATAGTTCACTAGTGACAAAGTTGGCTGTGCTGCCATTGTCCAACAAAATTCTAGCTGGTTTGGCATTGCCATTTGAATCAATAACCTTCACCATTGCAGTAGACAGCAAAACTTGGTCACCCACAACTTTGTTTGCTGTTAAAGCGACATTTTGTGTGCTTGTGGTGGGAGGCTCTTGTGATTGTGAATGTGAATGTAATAATGTGTGATGTTTTGTATTACAGTATTTGCAGTGACTTAAACGACATTGCGTGTTTGTGTGTCCATGACGTAAACAATTTAAGCAAACTTTGAATAATTGGGCTTTTTGTAGACGCATTTCTACAGTCAACCTGCGAAAGTATGGACACTGGAACAAAAAGTGTTCTTTTTTACAAAGTGGACATTGATAAGTAGATCTTTCATTTGTAACAACAAGGCCTTTATTTTTTATTTGATTTTGATTATTCTGATTATTGTTTGATTGATTATTATTGTTTATCTTTAAATTTTTTATTTCTTCAATTGATTCTAAAAATATAGCCCTATTGATTAAAAATTTTAAAAATGTTTCTAGAGTAGGATAGTCGGTTTGAATATTTTTGCTTTCTTCCCACTCTCTATTTGTTGTACTGTCCAGCTTTTTAGACATGATATAAATTATCAAAGTGTCCCAGTGGTCTGTGGGCTGTCCCAATGAGTTCAAAGCACGCAAATTTTTATTAGTTGTGTCAACAATGTTGCGTAATGCGTGACTCGATTCATGTTGAATAGGTTCAATGGAAAATAATGCATTTAAATGATTATTTATAAGTAATTTATTGTTGTCATAGCGTTCAGATAAAAGCTGCCATGCTGTATTGTAATTTTTTGCACTAAAATCTAAACTTTGAATGACTAATGCAGCAGTACCTTTCAAAGAAGCACGTAGATAGTGAAACTTGTTAATATCACTGATTGTCTTTGAGTTGTGAATGATTGACAGGTATGTGTCGCGAAACTCAAGCCAGTTCTGATAATTACCGTCAAAATGAGGTAAATCTATTTTAGGCAACCTAACAAAATTGTGTGAATTACCCAAATCGGATGCACTGGAACCTACCTCAGATTCGTCGTCTCTCGGTTTATGTTTGGATAACAGAACACGCGCCTCGGCTACGACAGAGAAGAAGTCGCGCTCAAACTCCACACGCTGCTTTAACTGTTGCTCGGCTTCTGATTCGTCAACCTCACACTCAATCCGCATCTGTAATTCATCGAATTCATCGCATAAAGGCTCAATTTTTTGAAGACGTATTGAAAGTTCTTCAACTTGTTCGTTACTTAATTTAGTAGAAGTTTTTTGAAGATCAAGATGTGTTTTAAAGGTCGTAAGTTTACCCTTCATCGAGCTGCGTTTTTTAATTAACATAGAAAATTCTTTACTCATTTTAGATGAATTCTATGACAGAATTAAGTAATTAAAGGTTAACGCCTATAAAAAAAGATAATTTTTTAAGTGAAATAAATAGTGTTTACGTATCTTTGCTTTGATGATTCTCGCAGGCGCTGCGCACTGATCGTACCGGGCTCCACCGGTAATACGCGGTAGGTACTTCACAGATAGCAGACCACCGACCTGTATAAAAATAAACGTAAACAATTTAAAGCAAGAAGTATTTTAGTCGTATTTGTTGTTAAATTACTTAGTTTTAAATTGACTATTGTGTTTTTAATTGAATATTATTTGTGATTCAAGCCAATAATTGTGTACCAAAATCAACTGATGATATTTAAAGATTTGATTACAATTATGAGGTTATGATTATGTGTATAGGTTTTGTGCGATTAAAATTGTGCTAAAATGGTTTATATTTCTACGTGAATTAGTGAACTACTTGATTATGTACTGAAGAATGAATCTAGTTACCAATTCACGTGAAAGGCAATATGAAAAAATGGATATAATTTGAAGCAAAATGGAATGCAATAAGATTGAATGGGACTAAAGGTAAATGAATGAAATATAATGATTTGTGGATGTAAATAAAGGAATATGGAACGGTCTCACGGTTTTTATTGTGTACAATCCCTGGCTGGTAGGTGATGCAATTCCTTGATTCGTTCACTTTTCCGATCTGTAGATGATGATGATGAAATGTGTTGGTACGACTGTTGAATGTTGACAAAAAAAAATCCCTCTTGAGCGTTTCCGGCTGGATTGAAGTGGGCTTCTGCGACTGACTACTGGACACAGATGAAGACCCGATGTGTAGCTCCGTGAGTGCGTACAGTGTTCACCCGTCGAAATGCGATGCGAGTGTCTGTAAGGGCACTGGTTCACGCAGCTGTAGATGTGCCGGGATGCTGGAGACTTCTCAACGGTAACTCTTGATGATAATCTTCGTCCTTTTTCTTCGAAGGACCAATGTAATGCTTGTGCCCTAGTTTAGGTGGATTTAGGGATCACTACGCTAATAAATGAAACTGTAGACTGTAATTACAAGATGCTGGTTATAATAATAAAGACAAAGAAAATATCAAAGTTACAAAACGTCGTCGAAAGGCTAGTAAGTAACGAATAATCGTTTGAATTTGAAAATAAAAGTGACCTTATTGGTCTGTTTAGAAAGATAGCTAAAGAAAAAGGTAAACAAAGACAGTTATTAAAAAACATATAATAAAATTATAGTAATAACGAAACGTAAGTTCGTAAAAGAGACATGTTCTTAACAGCCCCTTTAAACTGAAATGCGCGCGCTTTCAAAATTACCTTTTGAAAAGGTGGCAAGAAATAATCCTGTTTGCTCACGGCAATGTTGATCGAGTCACCTGGGATTTTGTCTAACTTACTAGGTTTTTACAGCTGAAAACACGTTCACATGTTTAGAAATGTTTTTTTATTACTAAGTAAGAAGTGAGTTAAATATGTAATCGGTTAAATAAACAAAATGTTTTATAAAAGCAGGTATATACACGCGGCGGGTCAGCCCCAATTATGCTGATTTTGTAAAATTTTATGCACTACTGCAACAAAATTGAAACCAGTAAAAGTTAAGCCGACCAGTTGGTCGTCGCCTGGAGATCACCAGATCCTGAGATTATAATATATGCTTCTTTTTTATATAGATAGGTATTTGTTTTGGTTAGGTTGAAAAACAGTTATATTAATTTACCCTAAATAATAGAAAATCACGTGGGTTAAAAATAATTCTATGCGTTTCATTATTCACAATTTTCATCCTAACTAAAAAGTCATATAACATTGCAATTAGTTTAACGCACAGGTTTAACGAGACGACAAGGACGTGCAAACATCCTACATGCACCTATTGCACGCTTGCACGCCTCGTACGAAGAGCGCGACGGATGCCAAGCAGCGCAAAACGAACTAATGAATTTGTTTTACTACATACATACTAGCACCGTGGAAGAATGTTGTCGCAGCTTTATTTGATGCTTAAAGCTTTTTATTATGCATACTCTCTGGAAATTAAAGACAATGTTTTTCAACCTTAGTGTTGGGGTGCTGCTCCCAGCAGCACGGTGATGAACTTGCGATTGAAAGTTGAGCAGCTTTTATTTTAGTATGTTGAGGGATGGGTGACTGTTGCCAAGTTCGCGAACGTGGAACTGGTCTGTTTCATTTAGTACAGACTTTCCCTCCCAAGTGCAACCTAAACGTAACACACATACACACACACACACACACACATACACATATATATATACACACACACGCACGAAACATTTATTTTGTTATTATTATTTTTATTTTTTCTTCTACTAGTTTTTATTTTTATTTTTCTTGGATTAGTTCACTTTCTCCTTTCAAAGTCGATGTTGTCACCATACCTACACTCTATAATAATATTAACTATATGTTACTGTAAATGGAGGCCTGGAGTCCTGGAACCTAAAATATAGGTTATCCTAGTTTAGGCTCCACCCTTTACAATATTAATAGTTTATTATAGCGAACAACAAATTTTGTAAAAATATTTGCAAAGGTAATAAATTTCAAATTAGTCACTAGATCTAGTTAGAGAAACTAACGGTTTACCATTATATAGCTGTTTTTTTTAATATAGTCTTTATTCGTCCCACTGCTGGGTAAAGCCTCCTCTTTTTCTTTCTCGCAGTTTTGTTTCTGAGAGGATAATTTTTGTGTCTTTAAAAGTTTTTTTTATACCTGCTCTCGTCCTTGCAAAGCTTCAAAGATACACACGAGGAAACATTCGAACACCGGATACAAGTGATGTTTGTATTTTTAATTAATTGCCAAAAGGAATGTTTACACGCGCGAGTGCATGTCAGATCGTAAAAGCGCTTTTTGTACAAAACAAACTTTGGCGATACCGTCACAGAGCAGAAATGTTTATTTTTGGGAATAAGTCAACGTGGAACACTTTTAAAAATAATATTTTGTTGATTCTTAAATTAGTATTTACGGCAGGTCGTTTAGTAGTATATTAAATAAATTTAAAATGTATCATGGAATAATTGTATTTGGACAATTTATTTATGAATAAATGATCTAACAAGTTCATTACCTTCCGTTGTAGGGTAGGGGCCATACATACTAATCGTCATACAGGGATCGTATGCAGTAAATAGCTAGGTTTTTCATGTAACTACGACAGGATGTAACACCTTTACATTATTCCTTTTATCTTCGCAAATAGAATCCAATTAAGAACGAGAGATATTTTTCGAAAACATGCTTACTCTTGCGCAGACAAATTGCCACTCTCTAGCGGCGCTGAACATTGTGCCGCGAAAACAATTCGTTACAGCAGATTTTTTCAAATTTATCGCAATTCTTCTCCGTGTGCGGGAGAACACATCTAATTACTTCGAAGTTTTCATGTGTGAAAAACATAAAAGCTTCGAACGTAAGAAAGGCTCGATACCTACCTATCGAATTGATGTGTAATATTGAAGCGTGTTGTCTATGTTTATTTAATTTACTTTTAAACAGGGATTCCGATCTTTATTAGGATTCCGTAGACAACAAGGAACCCTTATAGTTTCACTATGTCCGTCTGTCTGTCTGTCCGCGGCTTAGCTCAGAGATTCTTTGTACTAGAAGGCTGTAATTTGGCATGTATATTGAAAATGTACTTGTACTAGTAAGAAATTCGGTACAAATATTATAGAAAATTATTTTGATAAACGTTAACTGTCTTAAACAGGTACCTAAGTAGTATTGGACAACTACGGAACCCTCCACTTTGCGTGGCCCGACACGTGCTTGTCCGGTTTTTTAATTATTAAATCTAAACCACAGTAAGTCAAAAATTAACCTGACAAGGAATCAAAAGACGTCAAGTGCCAATCCGCATAATAATATGTTCTTGTCTTGTCAACTAAGGCCAGGCGTAATTTAGCACTGAGGCACGATCCATATTCGGAATAGTATCATACTTACAAAGTCCGATGTTGAATGCGTATGAGCTAAGCCATAGGTAGTGATTTTCGTAGCAAAATCCGCCAGCGTCGTCGGGCCTAGCGCGGTCGGGTTTAGCGGTTAGCTGCTGCGGTTTTGCTCCTCTGCGCGTGCGCGGCTTTACAGACATAATCTTTGTTGGACACATTCTGATTTTTTTTCACTTCATTCTATTGGATTTAAAAAAATCTAAATTTTGAGTTTGTGGGGGTGTGTGTATGTGTTATTTATTATTAAAATTCGAAGTCTGATTTTTTAAATAGTGATAATGTATTTTTTTTTATTATACGCGTATGGTTGACTGTTGATTTATAAATTAAACAGTCTGGATGAAAAAAGTACACGAGTATGAAAATACTAAAATTGACACAATTTTCGGGTTTGGTACCAGGGTTATATTTAATATTGTTACCTCGATATAAATAACATATAAAACAAATAACACATATAAAAAAAACAATATAAAACAACAACATATATTAAAAAAATAATTAGAATTCATATTTTTTAATATTGATAGATACAATCATGGCGGATAGATGCGAAAACATTAACACCACTAATAAAACATATCCTCCATAATATTTTATTAAAAATAAATAAAATGAAATAACAACGTTTTCATTTTACTATGTGTACTTTGCTTTAGAGGATATACCTATAGATTGAATGTTTCTCTGAACAAATTCGTTGGAGAGGCACTCGCTTAGATAAATACATTAGCGTATACGAGCTGAAATTCAATTCAAGTCCACTTCTGCCTCCGCCTACGTGTGCGTTTATGTTTGACTGATTTTATACGGTATACCTAAGTTTTAGTGTACCGGCACTATAATAATTCAGTATAACTAAACTAAAGACGCTATGAAGCCGCACTTGCGGTTGTGTAGTTAATAAATTATTTTTAACCTTACTTTGCTACCCGAAATTTAATTACATTATTTAAACAATGTTTCTATTTCTTGTAGTTTAACTACGTCGGGTTGAGTTTCCTTGTGGCCTAACTGGTTTGGCGAAACAGATTGACTACAAGTACGATTTTTTATTTCGGTCGAGTTAGGGTAATCGTATTATCACGAAAAACATTTTTTTATGTTCTTTCTGCTGGAAACATCATAACTCAAAAAATGTGACATTGTCTTGGTGAGTTCTGCTCCATCATGTTTATAAGGTGGTAGAAAATGGGACAGAAAGAGGTGCAGAAATCGTGTGTGAGTTCTACATTTTACTCCACGATTCGGAGTGATTTCCAATAATACGTTTTCACTCGGAAATGAGTTTACTGAGCCTCTGAGAGCATGGCGTAGGACGTGCAGCCCTATTCTAAACATTAAACCTTTATCTATATTGCTTTGAGATCACTTTTAGGATATGACCAAGGGGAAACCAAAATAACTTGCGTAAAAGTATGGTGTTCTTGGGTATGTAGACCGCCAAGATCTTTGGACGGGGCTTATATATTAAGTGAGACACATAAGGGTACTGGGCCAGCTGACCGGATTAAATGGTCAAACTGCTGATACCTGACATCGTTATCAACCAAGGTCTGATCACCCCAATTCAGGGAAGGGTCGAACTCCTCGGTGGGGACGTATGAAATGAGCTAGCAACAACAAAAGTTGTTCTAAGAAATACATATCACACTGTAAATACCCACAGCTAAATAAATAGTGGGTAACAAATGTATAGATGTCATTGAAGCTACATAGGTTAATGTTGAAAATTGCCTCTGAATAAGGCTGACGGATAGATTTATAAGGAAATAGACTTCCTTTGCAGTGAAGGCGTCCGGTCTCCATCACACCCGGCAAAGCAGAACTGAGACGCCGGAAATTGAGAACATATCTATGTACAATTCTTAGAAAGATAGTGCCTAATACCTAGTTCTTCTTAAGTTGGGCGCGTAAAATATTTCTTCCTTCATGTTTGGCTGCGTTGAGTCGAATTATCGGAACATCCAGCCGATTCGTTATGAATAATATTCTTCACACTAATATTATAAATCTGAAATTGTATTTGGATGTTTAGATGTTTGGATGTTTGTTCCGGTTTTACGCCTTAACTACTAAACGGATTTAGATGAAATTTGGAATGGAGATAGTTTGTACCCTGGATTAACACATAAAAGACTTTTCACGGGAAAAGTGCTTATTCCCATGGGAAAATCTTACATAACGCGAGCGTAGTCGCGGGCGGAAAGCTAGTATTAAATATCTATACTACATCTCGCTGTCAACTGGCAATAAATATCTTGAAATAAGCACTACATGCCACTGCAGCGTGTCGCGGTTAATTCAACACTCGCGAATGTGTTTTTAATGAGAGGCACTTAAAAACCTATTCAGAGGCGCAAAACGTTGGGCGCATGAGCAACGAGCGGCAAGCACCGTACCACAGTACAAATAAGAGTACCGTACCATTACGAATAACGAGGAACACCAACATGTCTTACTGTGTTACTTCATTACATAAAGACTTTTGCGCCGTCTACTCAGTTCTGATTTTGAGCTCCTTTTTGGTATGCATTATAGTCCGTTATAACAAGGTATTTTTACATTATGCAATTTAATAAACTTATTTTTAACTTTTCCATGAAGCGTTCCAAAATATCGAGGAAAGAATATTTAATATAACCATGGTAAAAACTCGTTACGCCGTGTGGTGATGGCAGAGTAGAACACATTTGTCACCAACCCCTAATCTTCCCGTGGGTGTCGTAAGAGGCGACTTAGGGACTACACATTGAACAGGGAACGGGCAGCAGCGCTCTCTGATACAGTAACCTTTTAATCTGCGATCTCCAACCCGCCTGCCAAGCGTGGAGATTATGGCAAAACCCTCCACTTAAGTGGAGGAGACTCATAGTCCAGCAGTGGACTGTAATGGGCCGTTGAACTTATTTTTCGTAAAGCAGCAAGAATGTGTTGATGTCTTTTCTTGTCAGAAGTTTACTCCAATTTTGGAATTCAATGTTTTGTAGCTTTTAATAATTACTTTAACATTTTGGTATTATTGTAGCCATTGATATTACATATTATAGCTGTAAATTACATGCCAATGGAAAACAAACATGGGTGCAATAAATCCTAAGTTACCGACTATAGCTTTATTCTAGACAAAAATTCTGTATCGTTAGATATTCCTTTAGATATTTTCTCCTCTTCATCATGCATGAGCATATGAAATTCCTCATCTTCTAAAGCAAAATAATACTAAAAGTAGCATAAAGGAATATTTAAGGCAAGAATTGAAAAACAACATTGTTTCTTGAATATTTTTTAGTCTTGCTAGCGCCCAATGATCTTTTAAATGTCCTCGCCACGCCTTTTAAAAGCTTTCAAAGAATCTCGGCAGAGAATCTCCGGTTAATAAAAACAAAGTAGGACATATTTTTGAACGTCTTTCCCTCGGGCAAACGCTTTGAGCTATTATACCGTTTAATATTTGTTTTTATGTTACCACCACATTATCATGTATGCAAGTTATTTTTTATAATAATCTAGAGTCGTGCTCCGAGCAAGAAACACAATTTTAACGAGTCTATGACCGCAAGAATAATACAGATATGGAAAAAAAACCTTATTCGGTACCAAATAATACAACTCGAAATTCTTGGTGTTCTATGGTACAACACGAGCATACAATTTTGTCTAAATATTTACAGATATTTTATAGATTAGTTTTTGTAGTAGTAGTGGTATGGGGTTTTTCCCACATGTCTATGCTCTGGTAGTCTCCCAAGAGTAGTAATAATTATTAGATGACCTAGGTTAAGTAACTTTTCTCACAAGCTAAATAAACGCTGCCACCTAATAAAAACAAAGTGTAGAATATTTCATTCGTGTGATGAGCACTTGTGTTTGCCTTGTGTCTGGATGTTGTTAATGTATATATGTATGTATTTATTTATTTAAGTAATGTATCAGCTGTCTGACACCCATAGTACAAGCTTTGCTTAGTTTGGGGTCAGATGGCCGTGTGTGAGATGTCCCCACATATTTATGTATTGAGATCTGAATAAATGTATTTTCTTTATTTATTTGTTTTAGAGCGTCCTTCGTGGCGTTTTCTCCACATGTCTATGGTATGGTTCAGAGATGAAAACTAAGTTTATATTGTTCTTAGAAATGTTAAATAGCGTACTTAAATTGATTTTAGTCGAGTCCAATAAGTTTCCGAAGTCGACTTAAGGAAAACTTAGACTTAAATATATAATTTTGATTTTAAAAGTAATCTGTTTCGGAGCTTTGCTCAGGTCGATATTTTTTTGAGCACGCTTAGCTAAGATTTGACTAAGCTGTCTCTGAATGTCGTTCTTAGTCTGTCGAGGGCTGTAATATTGTTTGGTGACATGTTGGAGACCTATAAATTAAGTTTAAGTATCTTTTTTCACATGTTAAATAAACGCAACGCCTAATAAAAACAGAGTGGGGAATATTTTTGAGCGTCCTTCCTTAAGTCACCGCGGGCCGCCCTAAACGTTTGACATTTGTTTTTATTAAGGCCCGGCGGCGTCTCGGTGACAAATCGTCGGGCGACGACTCACGATTCTTTCTCTGCCGCTAATTTACTTATGTTGTTTGTGGGGAGCGAAACAGAAAACCGCTAGAAAACGATCTTCGTGTAAATTAAACGTTTCTTTCCGGCACTTTTTTGTTTATGTAGGTTAAACGTTAAATTTTACTTTTAAAAATAACAATTTTTTTTCCGGATTTCAATATAGTTGTCACAAGCAACTGGCTATGTAAATCGGCAGGGTTCGACTGAATGAAAACAATTTCGCAAGATTGTATCAGATCAGATATGCGACAAGAAACACGTTACTTTGTTTCACACATGAACCTACGTATGATTACGTATGATTTGACTACCACAAGACATTTTTCAGAATTCTTACCTATTTAAAAGCTATTGCTAATTGCTAATCATACAGAAAATATTACTATCTTCTTGAAAGGCTTCAGAAAAGTCTCCAAGCGGTTTTTTACGTTATTTGCGAGGAGTGACTTCGTAAAACCTCTTTCTTTTAAAGCATACAAAGCTAACATACAGGGTGTTACGGGTTCGTGAGCACACGGCGGAAACTTGGCGGGTAATTCAATAACGCCGACAGCCGACAAGGATACCTACACATACCCACGAAATTTATGTCGTAAAAATTATAGCGCGCATTTCGCTCAACACAAATGGAATTTTATTTAGTCCTGCGTGCGGGGTGAATCGTTCAGAGTGTGGAAGGAATTTCTCCACGTATTTGAATAGACGTCAATGGTTGGGTAAGTTAAAATTATTGTTAGAAGAGTCAGAAGCTCATAAAAATGGTTCATATTATATGAGCTTGGTCATTAGGAGAGTGCGGTGAGAGAGTACGTAGAATTTTTCAAAAGCTAGTTACAGACAAAACAATCACTAAAGCTATAGTTGTTGCTACTAAACTAAACGGATTGTCAGCTGCCCATTGCCCAGGCGCAGGAGCAAGGGAGCGCGAACATTTTACGATTATTGTGCGCCTATGCTGTATAATAAAATAGTTCCTAACATTGCAGATGCCAGATCGTACAATAACCACAAATTCAAAAATGTTATCTTTGGCATTCTAAAAGCGTTTGACTATGATTTTACAGAAAAAATATTTGAGTGATCATTAATAGGTAATAAAATAGTACTTATTAAAAGTGTTACTGAGTCATAATTATTATATTATATAACCCTATAATATAATTTATATATGTCATAGTGACTTTCTGGCTAGTGTAGTAATAGACGATCCCAAGACGCTGTCGTAGGGCTAGCCAGGGTCCAACCCTTCCAACCCTTTGTGTACTTCAAATCTTACGTACGTCAATATTTTCGCAAATCTACAATAACACACACACACACACCTACATGCACACGCACACAACACACCTACATTTTTCTTTGGCACAAGCACTTGGTAAAATATATAATAAAAAAAATTGTAACAGAGAAAATGTCGAAACTTAGGGAACACAGTGTAACACAGTTTTTACTTCCACAAGCTTCAAAATAACCACATTAAAATTGTCATTGTATTGTTACAAATAAAAAAATATTATTATTACTAAGAAACTCCTATTTGTTAAAGTAATGAAAGCCTCAATATTGTTATAAGGAATTTCAATAAATTTCAATTTCAATATTTGGGCGTTTCTTACTCACTAAAGCTTTCATCCCTAGACAGAGGTTTACTCTTGCGTTCAAGTAACTTTTGCAGGTGACTGTAGCCTCGTATGCGCTATGCCAAAATTCAATTTACCTGCGTAACGAGAGAAACAGTTGCAGAATAATCCGGATATTTCTAGTATACCAGCAAAACACTAGAAATTTCTTATTCTAGAGCAGTGTAATCCCATTTGGGTTTTATTGAATTCTACGAATTTGTAGTGGTATGTACTTGAAAGTAGAAAATCCTGTTTTGGATTTCGTACGAAAACGCATTTGGACTAATTAAAAGTCCAGTATACTTCAATCTTCTTCAAAGTGTTTAACTTGCTACGAGCTACGAAACGTGTCGCGAATAGCTACGGCGTAGTACAACACACAACGTTTATTCAAACATTCGTTTACTAAACCACAAAAGGCGTTTCCGTTATTCCCAGATTTATAACAAAAAGGCTACAAAAAGGTTACTCCATCTTTCATCGCGCTAAGAAAACGTAGTATGCATTTATTTTATTGCCGTACAAAGACGGAGCAGTGTAGTCGTTTGTTTGAATAAATGATACACTCGGCCTGTCGTGGGTTGCGTTATTTTTTCATATCTAAATGAGGGTAGACGCGAAAATAAATGACTGTCCCGTGTCCCTGTGAGATCTGGAGACCTGTCAGGCCTTGTCGGGACCAGGCCAGCCAATCCGAACGGACGTGCAGAGTGCTTCTGAATCATTGATGTGAAGTTCAATTAAGGTGTGGATATTTTTAAAAGTATTTCTAATATAAGTAGAGTGAAAACAGAAAAAGTTATTCTCAGTTATACCCTTCTATTTGCAGTTACACTAAGTGGAATAAATTTAGCATAAGGATGCATATGGTCTATACGTTATTTTAAAATATGTTTTTGTTATAAATATTTATATTTCTGCACGATAGTACATGAAAGCCAAGATCAGACTCTTTAACAGGTCATGGAAGGTAGCTTATGGTTTATGTTGATGATTGATGATGATACTTGATTTCGACTTCTTTTTTACCCAAATTCACATACATGTGAAGTTTTAAAATTCTATGAGCTTACACTTGGATACTTTCCATCTAAAAGTCCTTTGACACGATTCTAGCGACAAAAAGTATTATATTATAATGTTTGAATAACATGTTTCAAAAGTTAGTAATGTTTGCAAGCGGGCCAGAGCTTGGCAGAAATAGGATTTCCTTTTGGAAAGGACGCGTTTATTCACAGAACTGCAAAAGTTACACGACATTGTTTTCACACATTGTTTGTTCTATCTCACATAATAATATTACTCGCTACTTGTGAAGATACACTGAGCAAGATGTTTAATATATATATTATATTGTTATCTAAATATCTGCTTACTCTCAGTTTGTTTAAAAATATATATAGTTGGAATACAAACTTTTTAGGGACGAGATTAAAATTAACAATATGATTTTTCTATATACACATGTCAGCTGTGGGTAAACTTCACTAAACGTGCATGGAGCAGGATTAGAGTGCAATATAATGATGCATATCGCATACTAATGAAATATCCAAGATACAGTAGCGCGTCAGGCATGTTCGCCGCGGCTGGTGTTTCTGACTTCTTCGCTATTATCAGAACCCGTACAGCCGGATTTTGGGCGCGAATTAGATCATCTGAGAATCAGATTCTCAGAACGCTTGCCGAGTGCCTGGACTGCCCTATCTACCGACACTGGCAGTCTAGGCACCGTGACGGGAACCGCAAGTAGTAGGTAGGTACCTTTACATACCTATTTACTTGTAGTTTTAAATTTAATTTGCTATTAGTTATTGTATTGTATTTTATTTTATTTTATTCTGTATTGTGTTTATTTTCTTATATTGTATTTTACTGGGTGTATGCCTGAAATAAAGATTATTATTATTATTATTATTATACACGTTATATTATAAGTAACGTATCGAATCGGCCTTTCCTGACGTAAATCGTATATAATGAGAATAAATTGGTTTAATTTTCCCAAGAATAATTGGTATAAACGATATAAATGTGTGGGATATATTTTTCTTTTTATAAAAAGGGATAATGATGGCTAAAGCCGTCTTGTATCATCATTTTGTGGATTTAGGGAACAAAATGTATTGTAAGAACTTGGTGGGCGTTTAAAGAAGAAAGCTAAGCTTATTATAAATGCCCGGAAACAGTGGAATGGAATTTAAAAGAAAATTGGTATAGTTTTTTTTTTTATAATTTCAAATTTCAAAGTGATTTTCCCTTCAGCCTCATTCGTAAAGCGAGGTTTATAACCAGCTACATACCTACGTAAAACTTTTCTTTACTGACTCGACCCATTTTGACTAGAGAAACAATTGCAGTAAAATGTAATTGTTTTTGAAAATATCAATGTATTAAAAATTATACAGCTTGCAGTGTAGGTGAGATCTATACCTATAGATATGGTTGGATACTGAACAAATAATCAGACGTTTTTTTCTTGCGCGGTGTAAACAGATGACCGCGGGTTCAAAGCACCCGCTTCCGGGGGAAACGAGGGGAAACAAAAGATGCTCGTTTCCTGAGAGGGGGGAGGCTTGCGGGAACCCTAGCCTACAATGGAGGTATTGTTTGTGCCCGGTGACAGGAAAAACTCCGACCTCCGAGCTTCTGTGAATTTTTTATTTCTCCCTTTCTTTCTTTTTTTTCCTTTTTTCGTTTTCTCGGTAAGCTCCTTTGAGGCAGGAAGGAATCAGTGCTGTTTTGAAAGCCCGCCTCGGTGAATCCCGTCGGCTTCCGAACTTCCAAGGGGTAATGAGTTTTGTTTTGTGGTTGTATTTAATTGAAGTGTGGGGTATTTATGTATCAAATTGAAGAGCCAAGTATGTTGTAACGCTTCAGTAAAACCTAGATTAAGTTGTTTAAAAATAAGGGTGAACTATTTTTAAATTTTGTCATTTTGTCAAAAGTATTCTGAAAACAAGTGATAAACTGCGACAAAAAGTAATGTAAATATTGCTATATCATAGTTACAAAAACTACATTACATACCTTTTACATAATATTAGAGTGAGCCTATTATATACACTGTGGTCATGCGCAGAAATAAATTTAATAAGTACAACAAGTACAATACGTTAGAGAATTTTTAGAACATTTTCAGTTAGTAAGTAGGTAGTTGGTTATGTTTGAATGTTTGATAAAAGTCCTTGTTGGCCCCAGGCTATGGGGACGGCCGCGGTCCGTGTATGTCCGGTCCACTTCCTTCGTCTGACCCTTTCCAGCCCTCTAGGGGTGTAACTTGCTTTTGTTTTTTATAGGCTTCCCTCGACAAAGAAAGAGTATAGTGAAATTTTGTTGTAGATCTAGCTATATAGGTAATAATTATTTCACAGGTTCTTTGTTTTTGGATTTAAATATTATGGCCATGATTTTTATAATTTGTTTTTTTATACAACACAACAATAACATAAGCAATATCAGACAAGTTTCAAGATTGTTTCGATTTTGTTGTCTTCTCAAAGAAATTGGAATATTCTTTTATCGAAAGGCAAATGTACAATTTACCTATACGAGTAGGTACATTTATTTTGTTATGTATGTTTTAGTATTTCAATTATTTAAATATCGAAGGAGTGGGTCCAGCATTTATAGCTCTGACTTGTTCTTCCTGCTCTAGTTCCGAACTGAACCCCATTACAGTAATCAAATCTTGGAGGTATTTTTTATGAAAGTGCACCTGACTTAAGTTATGAAATATAGAGGTATTAGCGGCAGTGTATCCGGAGAGGTTCTCTCGGTTGACCCTCTTCTGCAGGGTTGTCACCTGTCCAATTTTCTTCCGGGTAGTAATACGACCTACATTCATCACAGACCATATGTATGGGGTGCGTAGCTTCGCCTTAATACAGTGGCTTTTGGGTTATACTCCGGCTGTTCCGAGCTCGACCGATGAAGTGTTCCTGTTGATTGATTTTTTTTACTTGAACGAGTTTTTATCACGTTTTCTCTAATAATAACCGAGTCTTCAATTCCAACAAGCTGCCACATATACTAAACACTAAATTAATATCCATTTTAATTAAGTTTTTTAGCGAAATTAGGAGTCATCAACATCAACAGCTCATATACGTCCCCACCGAGGGGCTCGAGCCCTGAATTAGGGCGATTAGACCTTAGTCGACCACACTGGCCCAGTGCGGGTTGGTCGACTTCACACACAACCTTTGAATTTCTTCGCAGGAGTGTGCATGTGCAGGTTTCATCACGATGTTTTCTTTCACCGTAAGAGCGTCGAAAAATTAGGAGTAGATAAAAAGAAATGTTGTAAATTGTAGATTTTTTTTTGTTTCTTTTTTGTCACTTAACTGTGCTTTGTTTTGTATTGTCCGCAATTACGAAAGTTCAACAGTAACTAGCCAGACCACAGATGGATGACTTTTAAAGGCTATCTTCAGTGTCTTTTTTGGACAAATAAATAATAAACAGACAAAGCAGAGAGAGAGCACGCTTGTGTTTTGCTTTATAAAAGAAATAATAAATAATGTTAATGTTATTATTAAATAAATAATGTTTATGTCTACGTATAGTAATTTTCATTTGCGAATAAAGCACCGCTGTAGGTTTCGACTACTATTGCAAGCCATTTGGCGACTAAATTAACAATAGACCATTGACTAAAACTATTCTGACAAAGCTGACATGAAATAATAATAATAATTTTTATTTGTTAAATTCATTACAAAAATTTTTCAGTAGAACTTCCCCATTATATTACAATGACGTAATTATTTTGTGAACAAGCTTTAAACAGTTTCGTGCATAGAGCTGCGAAAAAAAGACATAACAAAAACATGTGAAGTACTAATACTAATTATACTACATCCAATTTGCAAAATGTATTTCATGTCACTTAAATTTCACATTTTATACTGAATTTTTCTGCAACCCTGTTTCGCTGGGAGTTCTTATTTAGCCGATTTTCCTTATCAGCCGACGCCATTCGGCACATATAAGCGCCACACCGAATATCCACGGTATTACGAAGACGTCGTTTAATCAAAAATACTTCGAGGAACAAGGTTTTACTCAACTCTTATAAATACCAACATTTTCCATACTCAAGTGTGGTACATATTATTTAAAATAATAAGAAATAGAAGAGAATAATCCTTAACTTTTATTATTGAACGATGCGTGATTTTTATACATTACACATTACATTAATTATTTTTTTACTTGAGTGTTTCCGTTTTAAATAAATAATAATCCTTAACTTTCTCTAACTAAACTGATAGGCACTTAGCAGAAATAAACCACTCTACGTTGGATTCTTGTTGAGAAAATCTCCTAAATAAAGTACCTACTCACCTTAAATAAGTTAGAAACGAGTAGAATAATACCAAAACCCTGCTGGAAATAAGTGTGGTTTGCTTTAATTGAGATTGTTAAATATTGTAGAAATAAATACATATAAAGCTAAGGTAATTCAAAATATGAAGACTATTTCCTTGCTGCAACAATAACTCAGTCTGTCACAGTCTAAGCTGATTTATGTGTATGTTCATTACTATTACTATTATATAAATTTCCTTCTATATGATAAAATTGTAACTAGCTGATGTCAGTATTCAGAAGATCTTTAAGAAAAAATGGTACATAGGGGAGCAATACTATATGTATATATGCTATATTTTTTGGAATTTTAGTTTGTCTGTCTATCTGTATGTTTGTACGGGCATCACGCAAAAACTACAAAAATAAATTGAATGTAATTTTGATAGTTGTAAACTGGTGCATTTTTTACCTTAACGCCTACTCGTAGAAGCGAAAGAAATTGGAGTAATTTATTTAGACTTCAACACACTTTAAAATGTTACCACAGATCTGAAGTTCTATCATGAATATATGTCTATTAGTTCTATAAATTTCACTCCCACTTATTAACTAACAAATTTTTTGGCTGTAAAGTTCATCTCTGAGATCAATATTTGATTACGCAATCGAAGTTGTGGGCAGTGCGCTAATATATTTTATAAGAATAAACGAAGTATTGTAATTTAAACCAGAAAAGGTCTGTATGGATGTCATTCCCAATTAACTGATATAATCGCTTAATAATAGTTAATTTAATTTGGACAATGGCGGTAAAGCCGAGGGTCACATGACCTCTGAAATTGATAGGATTTTGTAATTCTCCATATAATAATAGTTTTGTGGAAATATGGATACATAAATGGGGAATGACACATCAATTTATACAAGGAAAATAGTTATTTCAAAATTTAGATATTAATATCGTATAATTAAAAATATCATAAAGTGGAAATAAGACTCTATCAGTCTTTTTGTAGTTGAACGGTAAAAAATCCTAACTTTTTTGTTTAGGAAAATTACTATTAAAATTCATTACATCGTTTCATTACTTATTCAGTCTGCGTTCAAATAAAAATAATGTTTTAGTATCTTACAAATAACCTAAAAAATCGCTTGTTCACTAACTGCGTTCTTAAATTTCGCAGTCGTCGCCAAATGCTAATTGTATTCATACAATATCCGTGCAGCAGCTACAGTTGAGCGGTAAAATATTTAAAGCGCCATAACGCTGCAATGATCGTGTGAAACAATTTTCATGCTTCGGGGGAAAACGTGCGTTGTATACAAAATGAATACTTTAGAGGAGACCGTCCCGAAATATTACATTTGCTTTGCATACAACTGTACTTATTTCCCATGATAAATACTACCATTAAAGGACTTCATTGTTTTATCAACAAGGAGAGCTGTTACCATAGATACTTGAGTTTAAATATAAATAAATAACCGGCCAAGCACGTGTCGGGCCACGCAAAGTGTAGGGTTCTGTAGTTGTCTAGTATTACTTAGGTACCTACTTATTTAAGACATTTAACATTCATAAAAATATTTTTCTATGATATTTTGTAGTGCCAAAGTTTCTCACATTTCCTGATGGAGTGGGGGGTAGAAACTTGACTTTAACAAAAATAAGCACTTTAAAACGAAATACTTCTGAAACGTAGCATCGTAAAATTGTTTAATATAATGTAATGATATACCTATATAATGCTTAGAATATTATTTGAATGATATTTATGTCCATACCAAAATTACAGCTTTCTAGTACTAAGGCTCTCTGAGACAGACGGACACACAGACGGACATGGCGAAACTATAAGGTTCAATAAAGTTCCTTCCTTGTCGACTACGGAATTCTAAAAAAGAAAGTGCATAGAAATTAACTTATATTTCGGTGATTATAATTGGTCAAGCTGAGAGTAACATCCACGAAACACAAAAATAAGTAAAAGTGGGACAAAGTTATACACACGAGCTCTAGCAAAATGTCGCCATCAGGTAAAACAAGAACAGAAAACAGTGATTTGTTTGTTATTGTTTCTCGCAGACTACGACGGGAAGTTGTTATCAATTCTTCTTACTCCCGTAATTGCTAACTAACCACTTGTTTGCACCTCACTCAAGCTGTATCTAGGGGTTGGTTTAATTGGCGGACAACAAATTAAATGACTTTTATACAGTTGCTACGGCTACGACGCGGCGTAGAACTCGTAGCTCGTAGCGAGCGAATGCTACGACATGGGACAGCTATATTTACATTATTGAGCAATCATTTAGACTACTAAAAAAAGTTTTTTAACAATCATTATACAACACAATGAAGAAATTAAACTAAGTAACAAGCAGTAATAGTCATTAAAAGAAATGTAGGCTTATATAAAATAAAAAAAGGTTTAATTTGCTTTATTATTATCACCACATTTAGAGCCACTAAAATAAAACTTCCATACAAGCTAGTTTTAAAACAAATAGTCGCGACATTGTTATAGTTCCAAATACGGAGCACGTGTTCAATGGCCGCCACATCCCGGGTGCGTATTTCCGCCGGAAGCGCCCCCCCCTCTTTCGCCCACTCCCCCCCTGATTTCCAATAGATCCCAAACGGTCCCATTCGTTTTTTCGCTCCTTATGCCCGATCATGCAGAACACATTACGGTTCTACTTGTAATAAAATTCGCTGAAATACTTTGCAGGGTCGCTGAGTACGGGTAAATATTGTGGCATTAAAATGTAATTGCGAAGCGAAAATACGGGTAACTTAACTTACTTTTTTTGAGATTACGAAAGATGCTTAAGCTTATGTTTTTAGGTATTTTTATGAACACTAGATCAAAATTATTTACAACTAGAGAACTTTCCGTGCAGATAGTAAAAAGTCATTAGGTATTTTGACAGCTTGAAAATTCTGTGGACATGACAAACCGGGTCGGACCACGTGGCCTAAGAGGCTTATAGCAATGCTTACACCATATTATATTAAATTGACTAGTAATCGACCTGCCAAAAGTTAAATAAACGGTTGGAAATTTCGGTGGTACCTACAAACATCATTTTCTCAAATATAATAATCAAGATATATCAAATCAAATCAAATCAACGGCCCATTACAGTCCACTGCTGGACTATGAGCCTCCTCCACTTAAGTGGAGGGTTTTGCCATAATCTCCACGCTTGGCAGGCGGGTTGGAGATCGCAGATTAAAAGGTACTGTATAAGAGAGCGCTGCTGCCCGTTCCCTGTTCAATGTGTAGTCCCTAAGTCGCCTCTTACGACGCCCACGGGAAGAGTAGGGGTTGGTGACAAATGTATTCTACTCTGCAGTCACCACATGGCCAATCAAGATATAAAGAATCAGCTATTTGTATGAAAGTTGATGGAAAAATTCACTTCACACAAGTCATTTTTCATTCATCGACGTTACGTATTGGAAATATTCAATATCACTTTTGAATTTGATAGCATTCCAAGTTCGAATTCAGATGAATGTTAAACGTTATTCCAAAGAGCACGTGTACAATCACTCTTTTTTCGTTTAACGTATTTTTTTTTCTTTATGTTTTTTTTCAAGTTGTAACGTTTTGAATATTCGGTCGTAACACTACGAAATTCCTAAAAGAAACATTTATTTTCTGCTAATAAAGAACATTTTAATAAATTTAATGTAGGTTTACTTTATTTTTTAAGTAGAGTAAGAGTAGGTATTCGTATTTACGTATTTTCTTAATAAAATAATATTTTTATGATAAACTATTATTTTTCGTAGGTAATATAAGAAAGCAATATCTGGCTAAGCTTCTACATTTCCTCCGGAAATCGATTTCCTGGGATTCGTTCTCGATTATTATGTATATTGGAAATTCGAGCTGAATATTTTCAGACGAGATGGTGAATAAAGCTGATATCAACGGCGTCTAGCGGACGCGAACCTATACAATTTAAACTGTATGGAAAACTTACAGGACACGTTTACAATGGTTATTGATAGTTAGATGAAAAATTATAATAACGAGTCCGTGGAAGAAGCAATATTAGGAAATGTAAGGTATGATTAAGTGTAATTTTTAATAAAAACTGAATAAAAAAACAAAATATTTTTAGTTAATCAAAATATTTTTCGTTTTTACATGAGTCATTGATATAACGCAGTTGACAGCGCATCTTTTCTGCACCAAAAGATGCGGATTATTTTTGTTTAGAGTATCTAGAGTCAAGTATACGTAGTTGTAGAGTCTAGAGTTTTCATGTAGAATTGTGTTGTGGGGTGTAGGGCAGTACAACAGTATACTGAAGCAAAACAAATGTGATAAAAGCAAAGTGTGCATACAGATGAGAGCAATAGGTCAGTCAGCGTTTGGTAGGTGAGGTGTTTGTGCGATGCTCGAAGCACTACCAATTATATAGACTCTAACTAAAGCTTGATCTACCCGGTTCAGTTCAACCAATGTTCCACGGAGGGCGGAAGCAAAAAAACAACATAGAAGTGTCTTTATTCGAAGTTCATTGTTTCTATAAGCACAGGTCAAAATGGGAATAAATTGATTACAATCTGGACAACCATAAATCAGTCGCCGCTTAATATCGTTACCATGTTTCTAAAACTAACAGCGCCAGCTGTTGTCTTTTAAATGAACTATTCTTTGATCTTATGTTTCTAAAACTAACAACGCTATCTGTCGATATTTGATGGAACTATAAAAGTAGCTTAAGTGTTAAGTATTATACAGTGGTCACCACCAGGAACTACAGGATGTATTTTATATCCATTTCAGTTTTTGTTTTTATGACATTCTAAACAATATACGCTAACTTTTATTAAGTATGAACAATAGATATGTTCAAAACAAACTTTTATATCTTTTAAAGTCTGAATAGAGTGTGTCGCGCGCTCACCCAGCGTTTCCTCAGCAAATAAAGGAAAACTCGCCCCCGGAAATCAACCTGCCCTGAGCAGGCTCCTATTCTAACCCCACATGCATTTTATATTGTGAAATTTCCATATTTTGCTCGCCACACAATATATTGACGGCGTGGTCTACTACTTGCCCATATTGCAGCTCGTATTATTTGTTCTCCTGGGGATTTGAAAATGAACAATGTTGAAGTTAGAAATACAATTTAAGGGCAAACAATTTGCTGCATGCTACGCAGTTCTGCGTAGGGCAAATCTACTAAGTTTCTGATTTGTTGTTTGACCGTTTTAAATCCATAAAATGAGAGAATAGTAAAAGCGGTTTTCATCAAGTCATACCATAATTATAAATAAGAACAACTAAAACAATTTACGTGCTTATTGCCACTTTAAATTTCACGATTGAAAATTTTATACCTTGTTAATTTTTATTAAATGTATCACATTATATTAATTGTATAATTTAAATTTATTCAAAAATATTTCAGAAATAATATTGTCATCATGATGTGTTTGTTGTATCATTGAAGCAAAGGATCGATGACGTAATGATATAGGCTGAAAATAACATTTATTCCCTTTTCACCACAATTTTATTTTTATTTAAAACACAGCGCGGGCTTAGCCACCGGCGGATAATTAGTAAAAAAGAACAAGTACCGCCAAGAGCCCATGATCGCGCTTTATAATTAAAACATAATAAAAGAGCTAACAGAATGGAATCCCAGCACACGAGTTACTGCGCGTCCTCATCTCATGCCCACGTCAATAATTGGAGCGGTTGTTCACGTGTTTTTTTTTTATTTCAGCGGCGCTCTCGCCGGGGCCGCATTGTTCGTGCACCGCGCGCGGCCCCAGCTTCGCCACCCCTGCCTCCCCGTCACCCCACGTAAAACGGTACGTATTTTTCATTGTTGCTCTAAAGTCTTATAGGGTTTGCTTTATTTATGCCCTTTATGACTCTCAGTGAAAGATAAACGGGCAAACGCCGTCGGCGGGTTCTGTCGCGGTAATGAAGCTGTACAGATGGCTGTTCAAACAGTTTTAAGACTGTATAAATTATTGAGACAGCGTCATTGTACAAGACAGTAATTATTAGGTATAATGACAAATGCAAATGAAAAACTTGAGTTTGAGTTTGAGTTACTTTGTTTGACATTAAACTTTCTCTTTAGTCCGTGACATAAAAGTATGACAAACGCTTTTCACTTAGACATACGCCAGACATTACTCCGAGGCTATTGCCGACTTTGAAGTTTGAACGGTTTGATGTGCGCTCAAGTTAGTGTTAATTAAAATATTAAAATGTTACGCAAAAGTATGCCATCACATATTCATATTCGAATATGTGATACTTATTCACAAGTAAAGGTACATAAATATATTCTTCACCTCTCCACCTCGGAAAGTTGGCTTTAAATGCCAACAGGGCTAAACAGGGTCGAAAATCGCTTATTCATTTCTAGACATGCAAACCATTCTCATGTCTAGAGAGGAGAATTAGTTTGAATTTAGAACATTATCTTACACAGGAAAAAAGTTTTCATATATCCGCGCGTAAAATAATAGACGTAAGCCATATATTTTTTTTATTGGGTGTGTTCCGAATCAAATTGTCAGCGATCAGAAAACCAAAAGATTGTATGGGTTTCGCCTGCCTTTGAGTGCGCTAAAATCGATTTAAGCGCGTCTCGGAACGCAGGGATAGGTTTTCATACAATTTTGGAACGCACCCTAAAAAACATATAAGCTAAAAGTTTGTTTATTGTTTTGGTTGTTTATTTTTATATTATTAACTGAAAATTTAAAAGAATTATGTTAAAATACAATAATTTAATCACAACTTATAGAATTATATCTAAAATAAGAGAACTCTTGTACATTTTTAAGTACCAATATTTACGTAGGTAAGTAAATAGTTAAATGATTTCCTTGCCGGAACAGGTAA
The DNA here is from genome assembly GCA_951230895.1 of Carpatolechia fugitivella. Lineage (NCBI taxonomy): Eukaryota > Metazoa > Arthropoda > Insecta > Lepidoptera > Gelechiidae > Carpatolechia > Carpatolechia fugitivella. Next base: position 7,457,871 of record OX579662.1, on the reverse strand, counting down.
AAAATAATGTGTTAGGTTTGAGAGGAATCTTATTCTCACCTCGAACCTTAGAATCCCTCGCGAGCTTCAGGAGTCTATTTTTAGAAACACTCGCTTCGCTCGTGCTTCTATTACAGACTCCTTCGCATGCTCTGGATTCAATATCAGTTCTCTGAGGAAAAATCAACATTCCTCTCTTACCTAACAAATAACTATTGTTTCTGATTCACATTATACGATTTATGTTTATGTGTCATATTGAAATAAAAAACTGATTAAAACTGCAACGCTTTCTTCTGCAACTTCCGTAAAAATCGTGACAGTATTAATATAAAATACAAAATGCAAAGATTATTGATTAAATAGTCGTGTATGTATATATGTAAAACGGTTATTTGGCTTCCTTTTTCCTGCGTTAACCTTGTTTTTGCAGAAAGCAGCATTTTTTTAAAACAGAATTTAACATTTTTGTTCCCAGAGCTATGCAGGCAATAAAAATTCCTGCCGAGGGGTAAAATATATTTTACTCGCGTTTTAAATTGAAAACTGAAAAAACTTGAAGATAGTTTTATTATCTTTTAAAACGCAATTAATTTAAAATATAGCTGTGGATCCAAGTCTTTAGTTAAATTTCTCTAACATTTTTGTTTAAAACCTTTTGTGAAATTGCTTTGAAAGTTTCAGTGTAATTGTTTCATAAAAGTTTTGCAGTTGTAGAAATAATTACGTGTCAATTGCGGTAACATATTATGAGATATTATTAAGACATCAGTTTGCTTGAGTGTTGATTATTGTCATCATAATCATAACGATAAGCTGTTTAGAATTGGGAAGAATAAGAAAATGCGTTACAGTATTACATACATACGTGAGTGACTTACAAGTTAATCATAATTTTCAATCAACTTCTGGGGGTGTCTTCTCTGTTTTGCCTATTTTCACAATCCTGTGTCATTTGTATCCGATGTTCATGCGATCTATGAATATAATATAACTTTTAATCTAGTATAAAAAGAAACATAATTATTTTTTCTAAAATACTCCCATAAATCTAGGTGAACTGTTTTAAAACTTCTAGTTTGGGGGGCAAAATACTGGCGTAAGTGTATTTTAAAAGCGACACAATCGCGTTCCAAACACTCGCGTACAGTCGCGCGGGCGCATACTCATAAAGCAACAAGGATTTGTGAATGGAACGGGCTTGAACAAACAATGCCACCCATGTTTGTAGCTATTGTGAGAAGTGGTGAGCTTAGAAACAGATTGCATTTGTTTTTCCAAGTTCTATCGTCTAAAAATTACGCTATATAGTTTTTTTTTAGTTTCGAAGTCATGTAGCAATTCGTAGCCACTTTCGTAGGCGAATTTCTCTATTATGTTGAAAACAAGGAAGCCTGCGGAATATCAAGGAAAGCAGCTCGTTTTTGTTTATGTAAAAGGACAGCATTTTTGTCTACCCACGTCTTGCACACTAATCACATTACACTAATATTATAAATTTGAAAATATATTTGGATGTTTAATGTTTAGATGTTTGTTTGGCTTTCACGCCTAAACTACTGAACGGAGATAGTTTGTACTCTGGATTAACACATAGGATACTTTTTATGTGAAAAAGTCTTATTGCCACGGAAAAAACATACACAACGCAAGCGTAAGCGCAGGCGGACAGCTAATAGTTTATAAGCCGATATTATTACTCTCATTATACTTAGCTGTAGCGCATACCTTCTGACTTTTTAACATTTTGACGATGTCGGCTACGGAAACTCCTTTAATTATGATTTTGACTTAAATCAAACTAAGTATTTATCGATCTATTTAACCTTAACAGTAGTAGGTACTTATCAATAATAGTAATACAGGCATTATTGCCTGCAGACATTATCTTGAACCCGAACTTCAAAGGACAGAAGAGTAGAGGATTGCTTTTTATGATATTGTGCTTGTTTTATTCATGTTCGATTTTATGTGGCTTCTTGGGAAAATCCTTATCGATTCATTAATAAAGATGTAGGGACTCTTTGAACTCTGACTTACTAATAAAATATTCCTTTTTTATCTTGAGCCTTACATTTTTTATAGATTCCATAAAAATTGTATTGAATATTGAATGATAAAGTAAGCGTATATTGTAAGTAATGCTTAGCTGAAGAAAATATGTATTTATGTAGATAATATACATAGTTATTTATGCACATAACTTTATCATCCATACTCAAGTGTAGTAGCAGAGATTTGGAGAAAACTTAAATGAAACGTTAGCAATTACCTGCTCGTCTTATGTTTTTTTTAATGATATTTTATATAACTTACCAATAAATGGGGCGGTGGCAGACTGGAGACCATCAGGAGGAACGCATATGACTAAACAACAACAACAACAGCACACTACGTATAAAAAAGATGTATTTGGTTAAGCGTGATTTGGGATTTCGTTCATTTGACCTTCAGTGATTTGGTTAAAGATGTTTTTGGTAAAGCGTGATTTGGGATTTCGTTCATTTGACCTTCAGTGATTTGGTTAAAGATGTTTTTGGTAAAGCGTGATTTGGGATTTCGTTCATTTGACCTTCAGTGACTTGGTTAAAGATGTTTTTGGTTAAGCGTGATTTGGGATTTCGTTCATTTGACCTTCAGTGATTTGGTTAAAGATGTTTTTGGTAAAGCGTGATTTGGGATTTCGTTCATTTGACCTTCAGTGATTTGGTTAAAGATGTATTTGGTTAAGCGTGATTTGGGATTTCGTTCATTTGACCTTCAGTGATTTGGTTAAAGATGTTTTTGGTTAAGCGTGATTTGGGATTTCGTTCATTTGACCTTCAGTGATTTGGTTAAAGATGTTTTTGGTTTAGCGTGATTTAGGATTTCGTTCGTTTGACTTACAGTGATTTGGGTTTTTGAATTTTGGGATCCCGTATCGCATTCCAACACCAATGACATTGCTCTAATTCAAATTTTAAAATCCAGCTATCCTTTTCGTTTTTATGACCAATGAAAGAGAGGTAATGAATTCAAATGCACTTTAAATAAGGGCATAGCAGCAGTCTGTCAGATTAAGAGATTTATGAGTCGGATGTTTTACGTGCTCTCTAAAGTTCGTTCGAATTCGATGTTTGACAGCTCTAATATTAAGATGGCCATCTCCTATCCATTTTTAATCTTGCAAAGGTGAAAAGGACTGACGAACTTAAATAAAGGATTAGAGCGCGACTGTGTGAATCGCTACCATTCACGAATAGTTACTTGCATAATTTACTGACATTTTACATGCTAACTATGTAAAAGTTAAATAGTGACTATAAAGCCATCGTCGATTGCGTCGCGTCTGGTCCAGTAGCTGGAAAATTGCTCAGTCGTGCAGTGCCTGTCAAAGCTCCAACTAACATGTTTATATTAGAATTCATGTTTACACTGTGTTTACATTTGAGTTTACCATAAGAGATGAGATTTATGGTAGCGGAATATTATGCGAAGTTATAAACGGTATACAAGGTAAAAGTGTGGGTAAAGGATTTTTTATTAAGTGTCTTACATTATCGCCGTGTGGTGACGGCAGAGAAGAACACATTTGTCACCAACCCCTACTCTTCCCGTGGGTGTCGTAAGAGGCGACTTAGGGACTACACATTGAACAGGGAACGGGCAGCAGCGCTCTCTGATACAGTAACCTTTTAATCTGCGATCTCCAACCCGCCTGCCAAGCGTGGAGATTATGGCAAAACCCTCCACTTAAGTGGAGGAGGCTCATAGTCCAGCAGTGGACTGTAACAGGCCGTTGATGTTGATGATGTCTTACATTATCACAACCTTCATTCTAGAACATGCAGCGCAGTATCAGTCTTATCTTATGATTTCAGAATATGATTATTCCATTCACATCGGTAACCTTGACACCGATGACATCAAGTTCAGTTCCGGTGGCGCCGTGCTTGACACACCACCAACCAACAGCTCATATACGTCCCCACCGAGGGGCTCGAGCCTACCCTGAATTAGGGCGATTAGGCCTTAGTGGACCACGCTGGCCCAGTGCGGGTTGGTCGACTTCACACACAACCTTTGAATTTCTTCGCAGGAGTGTGCAGGTTTCCTCACGATGTTTTCCTTCACCGTAAGAGCGTCGAATAACTTGACACACCATTTTATGCAAAAATATTTATTTTTATCTTTCAATTAATTTCAAATGTTATCTATTTATTTGTGCTGAATAATAAACACTAAAAAAATTGTTACTCGTTTTTACTGATAAAATACATTTAACTATAAAGATTTTATATTGGATTTGACTAGCATTTTTGTTTTGTGCGTGTTTTTCTTGCTTGCAGTACTTGTTAAGTATTTTTTAAACTTTTTAGTGCATGTTACTGCGTGCGTTGTAGGTGAATTGCTGTGCTCTAGCAGGAATGCATAAATCATTTTTTTTTACTAAAATGAACTGCGTTGTACCAACATGCACATAGTGATTTATTAGTATCTATAGATATGCCGAGCAGAATAACTTGATTATGTGTGTAGGTTTGTATCAAACTGGATGATCGATGGACAGGAGCGCTACCGGCCAACTTATTCGCATTTATCACGGACCGACACCCGCATACATATTTATTCACCCGACGGCAGCTGCGCCGACGCCTTTTTGTGGTGTGTATTTACATGCGCGTTGTAATAGACATTTTTAAATGGTAATTTTTGAATAGATATGGTTGGTTTCTAATTTGCTTAGTCAAACTTATTTCGAACGTCGAGTGTCGGTGGTCTAGTGGCTAAGGCCGCTATCTTTCGTCTGGGAGACGCGGGTTCGATCCCCACCACGTACCAATGTGTTTTCGAGTTTCATATGTATTCATAAGTATTCATATGTATGTTTATTTGACGCTCTTACGGTGAAGGAAAACATCGTGATGAAACCTGCACACTCCTGCTAAGAAATTCAAAGGTTGTGTTTGAAGTCGACCAACCCGCACTGGGTCAGCAAGGTCGACTAAGGCCTAATCGCCCTGATTCAGCAAGGCTCGTGCCCCTCGGTGGAGACGTAATGAGCTATTGATGAACTTATTTCTGGAACCGTGAAACTATTAACCAAAGATATGAAAATTTGGTCTTTGGTGGTGTAGTGGCTAGAGCCAGTGCCTTTCTTTCGGTAGACGCGGGATCGAACTCCACCACGTATGTGTTTTCAAATTTCGTATTCATATGTAAATATAAAGGAAACCGTCGTGAGAAAACCTGCATACTTCTAAAAGGAAATATAAAGGTTGTGTGCAAAGTTGACCAACCCGCACTGGGCCTCAGCGTCGTCGACCAAGGCCTGATTGTTCTCATTCAGGGTAGGCTCGAGCCTCTCGGTCAGGAGCGGACGTATTTAAGCTGGTGATTTAGTAAAACGTATTATTTTAATCAATGACAAAAATGTTGATGAATTTTTTTCCAATAAAATATTTAACAGCATAAAAGAATACAATTTTTTCTCAGCTCAGCGGCGGTATTCTTTATTTGAATAGATTATTCCGTCACTCTTTTCGAAAATTTCAATTTTGGGAGTGAATATTAATTTGGCGTTGAAAAATGGACGGTCGGAATAAAAAAATTGTTCCAAATTACTTTCGTGATATTTACTGAGGCTTTGTTTCGAATGTATCGACACTTGGACAGCTCTGATCGATGGTCCTCGGTATGGCCTATCTAATGGCCGCAACGATTTATCACGTACTGATTACTTGTCCATGATTTCTGTACCATAGTCAGCTTGTAACGAGGCATTCGTTCTCTTTCCTGTTTTATGACTGGCAACCTTTCTTGCTGGCAGTTTTATCTTTCATTTTAAATTCATTTTCAAATTTAGATTTCTTACGTTTCGATTTTGTCTTTTTTCTGCCAAATTCTTCACTTCATGTCCTGATCTCCAACAGTGAAAAGCTTATCCTTGTTACTATTTTTCCAGTTTTATAATATAAATTGTATAAATACATAAATAAATACCTTTTCTTCGGACTTAACCCTGGTTTTTGCCACGCTTTATATTATTATCCTCTACAACATCCTTCGTGTGGAGCTCAGCAGCTCCGTGGCAAGCTGTTAGTCATAACAAAGGTTTAAGTGTCATTATACTTGTAGTATCAGTAGGTACATCTGTTTTCATCTTAGCCAAACATTCAGGTACAAAGAGATACAATACAACCCACTGCAAAACGATGAAACAAGTCTGATTTTTGAAATACTAATTTGTTATCTATGTTTAAAAGGGAGATTTTTTCTTTTATAATATTTGTTACGGTGCTATGGCAATTTTATATTTTCTTCGAATAACCTCCGTTTCACCATGAAAAAAAGACATTACACTCGGAATAGTTTTTCGTGACAGAAAATGCCACAATTTCATTTTGTCCTCATATAACGTTTCTTGATAGCTTTTCGATGCCTCCTCCGCACTTAAGGCAACAATGTCCTTATATACAGGGTGTGAGTGAAGTGATGTGTGGAGGGTGCTCCATTGTCTGTGTGACGATGTATTGTGGCCCGAAGTGTACCCGGAACTTTCACCATATTTACGGTTTTTTGTTACTACCGGAAGACGTAAAAGTGGCCCTTTTTGCGGCTGAAATATATTCTGTGCGTGATCTTAAAGTCCAACGTGGCTGTGAAGCTGTAGGTAGGGCGAGCGTTAAATATGTTTGAGGACGGTCATACCATCACATCATAATATCATCGATTATATTATACGGCATATAATTTAAATAGAAATATTTTGTTATGTGGTAGAGTTAATTTATCTTTATCTCTACCTATCTGTCTTATTAGTAGTATCCGAACAAACGTTATTTTACTAGAAGTGGAAGAGGTCCTAAGCAGATTAGTAACGATCTAATAAAAAAAACAACTTAAAGAAACTGGATATTTCACTGCGGACCAACATTCACTGGCATTTTATTTCTCCGCTGCTGGTTAAAAGGAAAGATTAAAAAAAGCCATCGGACCGTATCTTTGCCGTCGCGGGCGCGCGCCTTCGCCGGGCGCGGCGATCGTTAAGCGCGCCCGTAAACCTTTGTGAATGACGATCTTTGTCCAGAGATACACTCGGTGGATACACTGCATCCCGAACGCAGCCTTAAAGCCTCGGCCACACAGAGCAGGAGCGGCGTGGTCCGGGGCCGTCCCGCTTTCCTGGCCTCGGACCGCGCCGCTCCCGCTCTGTGTGACTTGGGGTTTATACACTATGGTCTTTGTCAACCTCTGGCTTAAATGCTTTAAAAGGTCGGTATTGGTTTGTGCCATTTGCGAGGCACTGAAACGCGTAACACAACAAGGAGCCTTGTTATTTTAAATACGCTATACCTATTTCTCATTTTGTGGGACGGCTGGCGCCATCTATTGAAATTGACTCAAACCTAATTCTTATCAGTTATGAAATAATGTGATTTATGGAGTTCGCGTGGTGGATGAAATCCGCCATAATACTCACTTTTTCTTTCCCTACAGCAGCATTTTAAAGCAATGCCATAAACTCTGATTTAAAAAAAATACTACACAAAAGAAATTAAGGCCGGGTTATGGCAAAAATTAGCAACTCAACGCGCTTTAGTTGAAAGTTCAACTGACGCACTACTGAAATAAAGTTCACATTAGCGTGCGATGCTTCACGGTAGTTACGTCACTGCGCAGGAATCGTGCGAAAACCTCGTTTTTCTTGAACCCTTTTCCTTATTAACAGAAAACGGCAGAGTTTGAGAAAAATGTAATCGATTTAAAATCTAAGTCAATAATAGGCAAATTATATTAACGAAAAAAAAACTATGGTTATCGCTTGAAGTTACGAGATCAAGGACGTCAAAATTTATTTTTGCTGCTATTTTTTTAAATCTTGTGCTTTTTATTTCTAAATTATTATAATGTATTTTAAAATTCTACTCGATTTAAAATTTAATTAAGGATATATTTTGCTAGCACATTTTTTTTTACATTTATAGCATCAGTAGAAGTGCTAGTATTTGATCGTCAAAGTAGCAACTATGGGCGGTATTTCCACATAACCCCGCCTTAAAGTTGGTTAGAAGTTAGTATGTTTAAACCACTGCTTAGGAAAAACTCGACTAACAGCTTAACCCTTGCCTTTTAAAGCACTGAATCAGTTAATAAATTAACTTCTTGTTTATCTAGATGAATTTATTCTAAATTAGGTACGTTAGCGATCGTCATAATTCTTTACTATAGAAAATAATATTTCCTATGAATACTTTGTGATCAGAAGCTAAGGCCACAACTAATCAGAAACCTCGTATACCCAAAAATATTCTCGATTTGTAATCTATCAGATATATTCCAATAATGAGGTCGATTCTGGTCCACACAATTTTAGCTCTGTCATTTAGATAAAATGTAATATGAAAAAGGAAAAATAAGCCGATTTAAGTGCATAAAAGTAAAAAAAAAACTTTGTTTGCTTCATATTCAAATTGATAGACAAGACTCACAGATTATCTTTCCCTTTACTTTGAACTGGAGTACATGTCCCGTATTTATTATTAACTAGCGGCCCGCCAGCGGCTACGCCCGATTTATTTTTTAATTTACCCGTGGGAAATACATATTTCCCGTAGTAAAAAGTATCTTATGTTAAATAATTTTGCTTTCAAATTGTGAAAGAGTTTTTAAAATCGGTTCAGTAGTTTTTGAGTTTATTCGTTACAAACATACAAAAATACAAAGGTTTCCTCTTTATAATATTAGTATAGACTATATTGCTACTGATATAGATATCAGTCGTGTAACGTTCGCTTGAATCGAGTCCAGCAATATCTTCGGGAAATGAATGAGAATCAAATAAACTACTCGCCGAATACTGGGTTGATTCTGGACTTGATTAGTTACGGGGGATGTATTCCGGCAGTGAATCAACCCTTATCAGCTGACGTGGTGGATGAGAGTAATTATTTTCGGTGGCCGATGAAAATGCTACTATTTTTGCCTTTTATTTTCTTCGTTTGCTATTGAGATCTAGGAGTTATTCGAGTTGTTAGTTATAAAAGATTGCGAACAAACTTAATCTTGGTTAACTTAATTCTCAATTCTTCCGTTGTTTAGTTGTAGAACGTTTGTATGCCACCTAGTAGAAAAGTAATCTTTTTGAATACTATATTAGTCCTACTCGTATATAGTAAACAAGATTAGAAAAATCTTTCAAATAGGGGATCGGACTACTTTTTATTTATTTTATAAATCCAAACTTCTTAGTTTCTGCTATCGAACACTAAAAGAATTTTTGCACTATCTTTAAAATTGACCGAGTTATAAAGGTTTGAAATTCAAGATTAGACAGAGAGGCACATACCCACTTGTGACGTCATTTTGTTAGTAACGCCATATAATCTCCATACAAAAAATCGTTTATGAAAGAGACAGACATATTGAAACTTTGAAAAATCACTGTTTTGTTTTTCAACCGATTCTGTTTTTTTTTCGCGAATCGTCTGCTACTACTCTATATTTTAAAAATTATTCATAAAATATGGTGAACAGTCCGATCCCCTATTATAATTATTCTTTGCGTTCAGATCACGCGTAGACTATAAACACATGTCAATTTAATCAACTGCCAAAGTGTGGAATGAAAAACTGTTTTATACTTATTGTAAATATTTTTTTATGGTTTTCCTAATATTTATCTGAGATGAAGTAGTTACAGCATGTGTTCAAAATCTTCGTTTCCCACCGTCGAAGCTCAGAAATGAACCTGTCAGTACTGCTAGTACAAACCGACAGTTTCTTGTGGAAAACCGATTCAATTTGCAGTTTCCGAGAGATAAAAATACTCGACTGAAATCCTAAGCTTGTAGGATGTATTCGATTGAGTTTACTCCCGTTGAATGTTAAGGTTCATGAAATTGAGTTTCATATCTAACTAGAAATAATGATTTGATTTCTTATTTTGACATTTATATCGGAAAGTTTGACTTGGTGTGTCCTAATAAATTTTGTTTTAAATATTCCTTACAAAATAATCTACTTTACTACAAATTTTACACCTAAGAAAAAGCTTAGTAAAACTTGTATACAGCATGATCTTAAAACTAAATGGGGTGATTTTCCTCAGGTACAGCGGGATGGGCGAAGCGCACATCGGGGTTTACGGTGAGTACAAAGTTTAACACCCGGTATATCGACTGAGCTTGAGATATTGGCCTGCCACATACTGGTAAAATATACGTGTCTTGGTACAAGCTTGCACGTTTATTTAGTTTGTCAGTGCATTTCTAAATTGAACAAAATGTGAACTACTATATCGCGAGACACTTTACCAAAGTCTTTGACAGCATCACAATTATTGTGATCTGAAAATTCCATTCTGATCTTAAAATGCACTATGAACTTCTGTTTTTTATTATTTATCTCAAAACAAACTATGTTCGCTTACGATTACGAGTAGAATAAAATATGTAAATTATTGAAAATCTGTTTAATTTATTTTTTATTTATTATGAAATAACGTGTAGGTACTGTTTCTGTTAAAAATAACACAATTAAAAAAATACAATTTATTTGAATTGCACGTTTATGCCCAAGACATAGGATAAAAGTAGAGACTTGATTATTTCCTTCAACGAAACATTAAAAAAAATTACGATTCTGTACTAAAGAAATGTTCCGAGGTAAGTAACGTCATGAAACAGAAACGTTTTCAGCGCGAACAGGAAATAAACAGGCCAGCAAATATAATACTTAGGAAATGTCATTAAGGGTGCGAGCGCTTCGGCGCGGCGACTCGTTCTCGGTAACGCACAACACAACGCGAACGCAGAAATTAAAGAGCGCTTTATTCCGGCAGTACTCGTCGGGAAACGTATCTCATTATGTGAGATAGCCGCAGGGCCGGATTCGGGATTTCGGACGTAGCTTTTTAGGATGCGAGATATTTTGAGGGGACATAAGCAAAGATAACAAATTGAACGTGTAACGCGAGTTGATGTTGTCAGATCGCTAATTTATTATGAATCTGTGCGTAAGAGATTATGATAATCCCGAGCTATTTTCTCGAACGCAAAAAGACAACGTCAAAAACTAGTTATTTCATGGTCTGTGAGGTGTCTGTTATCGACCTCACGATATGTTGACGATTATTTGAGTTATAATACCAGTTATGATTTTGAATTTCTAGATAAAAAAAATGGTGGTAGGTATTTTAATGCAAGCCCATCGTTTCAATGCCTGGAACGATTTACGAGTGCTTGGCGCAGTGGTATGACATTAGCCTCACACTTAGCCTCACACTTATGTATGAAATTTACAGAATGCATGGTATAGAGAGAAATAACTCGATACGCGACCTGTACTCATCATTCTATAATTGATATCACGTACGTATCCTTATTCCGTCTCTGCATCAGAATAAATTGGAGCAGACTATTTGTCGAACACTTGGTAGCGAGCGTTCCGGAACCCGATTCAATTCTACCAAATTTAATTGCGATCGAAACGCGATGCGAAACAAAAGCCGCTTACACGGATTATCCCATAAAACACGAGGCGGAGTTTTCAAAATAATCACTCGATATTGGGGATTCGATGCCTAAATTGAGATCGGGTTCCAGTAAGTACCCGCAACGGTTGAGAAAATCATTGCAATGAAATTTGAGCTGGTTTTTGTAGTATTTTTATTACAGTAATAAACTTTAACAGTTACTTTTACCAAAAGCTAAAGGCTTGCTCATCATTTAAAATATTTCTTTAGGTAGGTACGTGGAAGTATAATTAGACAATAGGGTAATACTAGCTTGTTACGTGGTCGTTGCACTCCGACGTATTGCAACATCTCTTCCCAGAGACCAAGAGCAATGTGCTGACAATTGAAGTGGCCAAAAACCGTGTGGCAACCAGGTCTTCTGTCGCTCAATTGCTGTAGCGCATGGATGTTAGCTTAAGATTTATTTTTAATTAAGCAATTTCATTTATTATGTAACCTGTTTTCCTATTTTTCTCATTAAAAGTTCACTATATCAAAAAATCTGCGTAAGTTATTTCTCCTGCCTGACGGCCAATCAAATCAAATCAAATCATATAATTAGCTGATAAATATTTGACAGATTACTCGTATACACTACTACAGTGTTCAATACTACTTACACCTAGTTTCAATAAGAAATTAGATTTGGTGTCTCCATTCATTTTAATAATACTTCTGAGATGTCTTGTGGATCATTTAATATTTTCACAGTAATATTCCATTAAAATATTTGTATATTTAAAGATTTTTAAATTATGAATGCATTTTTACTTACCGAACAATAATATTTACTTATTATATCAGGTTTACTTTCTTACATGTTTTTAACGAGATTGTTTTTATACACCGTGAAATTTAACTGGTTGTTTTTCGTTAAATGGACTTCTATTGACCCAAACAACTTTCCCCAAGGATAATGGGCTGGCAAATGAAAAAAAATATTGCTTCCCCCATAGTAAATCGATCAGCCGGGCGCACGGTTTTGTATGAACGGGCCATTTTTTGGGTTATTCCCGTTTGTCCCCGAATCTGTCACCATTTGTGGACTAACAAGAATATGTGATTCCTGTTTCTCCCCGAATATGGATTAGATGTGAAGAGCTAATAAAAATTCTCTTAAATTAAATTGAAGGACAAATAAGACAGACCCCATTTTTATTGTCGCTTTACAGCCCTTTGCTTCCTTGGAGAAAGTTGTTCAGTCGTCATCGTTGTTGTTCTGACTGAACACTCCCTTTAACGAAAATCAACCAGAGAAATTTCACGGTGTATATTCATGTAATGGATGGATGGATCCTTTATCTATAAATTATGGGAAAACCTTTACGTTTCTTGATTTATATTCGTACCTTATTTAAACTGTGTGTGATATCCAGAATATTTTAAACTTTAGTTTAGGTATAGGTTTTCTATAGGTATAGAACTGTCTTTGACTATGTTTTCTGTCGATTTTTTTTTTCAACTTAACCTTTCCCTGTCTGTCACACACTACAAACATCACAAATCAACATAAAAAAGCTATTATTCCGTGAGGAGCGGCCTGTCTGATCTGTGCCCTGTCACCATGACGAGGGTGACGTAGTACGTTATTGGTCCTTCGACCCGCGTGACGCGCGACACAGTGACGTCACAACCCAGGGCAAGGGGTGAAGAGGTGACAGTGGAATGGCGGCCAAGTGACAGCAATAAGTCAGAGTCAGGCCTTCGATTATTTCTGATCGGATAATCAGTAACGATTTGTTAATTTCGTACATGGATAGAAGAAAATTTATTTATATTATTTATCTTGTAAGAAAAAATTGCACCTAATTTGCGTTGCTGTTCGCTAGGACTGTCTGTTTGTGCATGTTTGTCAGCGTGGCTGCTAGTTTGATGAGAACATTCTGAAAGGCCATAATACCATTTAAGCGTAGGATACATAAAGTTATAGTTATCAGCTCATATACATCCTCATCGAGGGGCTAGAATCTACCCAAAATTAGGGCGATATAAAATTTAATTTTAAACATTGTTTTAAACAGGTTCAACCAACAAGGTGTTCCCTACATGGCCGTTGCTGAACAAAAGACTATCACCGTGTACATGCTACGAAGGAAATATAAAGGATAACAGGTAAGCACAGCCATTCGAAATGGAAAAGTAAATGTATTGAATTATTAACATTACAGGCGTTGGGCTCAAAGCAGTAATGCTATGAGACTGAGATGATATGTAGCAAGATAACTTAGACAAATAATAAAACAGATTGGTATTAAATAAAGTTAAAGTAACAGATTTTGTATTTGTTGGCTCCACAGCTAAGTTGCTAGTACATCTGCCTACAAAGCTCAAAGTATCGGTTTGATTCCCAACTATAATTTATGAGATAAAGTGAGATAAGTACACTAGCTGTTTGCATATTAGCTGTCTGATACCCATTGTACAAACTCTTTCTAGTTTAGGATCAAATGGCCGTGTGTAAAATGTGGGAACATATTAATTTATGTCTCTCTTTTTATACATTGTAACCTGCAGAAAAGAAATTGCAGAATTTCCAATGGTTTTTCTAGCAACGTCATCTCATATTTTATCATTTTTTCGTCCACGATGATGTCGTGTCGTGTGTACATGAAAAATGGCAGGACAATGTCGGGTCAGCTAGTAAATAATAAAAATACGTGTATTCCAATTAATATTAAAGTAAGAAAGATGTACGCTGTACAGTACAGCCTGTTTTTCATTATTTACAGAGCAAATTCTGCAGAAACAGTCGGCGAGGACGATCCAGGCACTGGTAAGTAGTCCTTTAAGGTTTCCTGCAGAAATGGATACCTTAGAAATTCATCACACCGCTATCATCTACGTATATATCTCAGATAAAAACTCCTTCGCTTTGATCACTATAGTTTACACCACATAACAAAGATGTTTTAGATATCTGTGAAGAAGTTCCAGAGTCGGAAAGAAAAAAAAGTTAATTGGAGACCTTTCCATGCTGATGCTTTTCTTTGAAAAGTTTATATAATATAATTATCATATTTATCGATTTTTTCTGCTGTAAATAATAACAAACAAAGTCAACTGAAAATTATATAGATAAATTATAGATTACACAGCTATTAGCAAAGGTTTAACATAAGATTATTTTAAAAGGCAACCATCTCTTTTCTTATTTTGCATTTTATCTAAAGTGGTAAATAGCAACCTAGTACACCAAGCGTGTTTTATTTCTCGCCTATGTTTTAGCTATCTGACCTAAGCACAAAATATTTCACGGGCGTTTTATAAATATAATATGTAGGCTCCCTATCTCCAGCCTGTTACTTAAATAAACTTGGCTCAAATACCGCTATATCATCATCAGCCGCGCTCGCGAGCCGACAGCGAAAACGTCTCAACTTCCTCCCCCCGCCCCCCACTCCCGCAAACTTACACAAAATGAAAACACTGATTTATCACCCCACTTTCATATCTCCCCCCACCCAATTTTCATTAATAAGTTCATATTAATTAGCTTTCCCACGAATCATGTACTCATTTTCACCTTATTAAAAAGATAATTAGTTTCCTTCGCAGTTTAAAATACGCTTGAAGGTAGATATGAGGTTTTAATAGACTTTGAAGGGAATCCTTTCGATTCTGCAAAACGAATTACCGTTAATCAAAGGGATATCAAGGAAAGGAGTTTTGTAAGGTTAGTTTTCCGGTAGAATCGCGATTAGTGTTCAATAAAACGTGACCTCGCTTGATTTGGCCTTTAGATTGAAAGAAAGAAAGAAAAAACGTTAAAAGAACGACACACGACGACAGGTTCCAAAATAAACGGTGGATTTTCAATGGGCGTACAATACGACAAATTACCGGCCTAATTCGATCCATTGCCCGTAATGTGGGGTCGTAAAACATCTTGTTTGTGTCTGGCACACAATGGACAGGGCGGTGGGTAGATCCTCGCAATTTTCCCTCACTTTGTCTCCTCGGTCGCTGTCGCCGGAATGAATGTCGAGATGAATGCTCGCGACGGGTTCGTTTTTCTTTGTTTTACGTGTCCTCGGTCCGCACTAGTTCCAGTTTTCAGCTTTGCCATTAGTGCCTTGAGTGACGTAACATTGCAAGCGAAAAGTTCTGATTGATGTTATCAATTTGATATTGGCTGTTTATATTGTTACAATCATTCTTTTTTCTGTCTACCTTGTCTAAATAGGTGTAAGCAGTTTTCAAACATAATCAATTTTAACCAAAGTTATCTAATAATTAATTTTACTATTCTTTTATTTCTCTATTACATAATAGATACGTTTTACAAAGTACACCACACTGTCTAGATTCTGTTGACGTAGTTAATGAAATGACAGTTACTTCCCTCTCATTATCAATAATTGATGTTTTGAAAAATGAATTATTTTAATGTTTAAAGGCAAAGCAAATTTAATTATAATTAGCTTTTTTGCGTAAAATGCATTTTTATAATGTAGGTACAGTCATAATATCAAAAGTGTTTCTAAATTGAAAAGAACATAAAGCCGGCAAAGTAATAAAATCTCATATCGTCGTCGGCATGCTGGCACCGCTAACCTCGTTCTAGCAGCGCTATTTTCACGGAGAAAGGAAAAAAATCAAATAGGTGGCTCTATGGTGGTTGGCAACATTCTTGTGTATATGAGTTTCCAGTTGTCAAAGGGTGGGAGTTATTGCGGTGTGTTTGCGCGTGATCCCGCCCCGCCGCCGGCTCAGCTTTGCGGCTAGCGATCTGATACTCTTCTTCTTAGAAGGCTGATGGATAATTTAATGTTTTGTAATTTAATTCCTCTAGAATACTTAGTAAGTTATACTTAATACGTAGTAAACCCATTTAAAAAAAAAAGGTAAAGTACTTTTAAAATTATAATATAAAACATATATTTTCAGTTGAATAAAGTACAAGCTTTTTGCAGCCAATTTAAACTCTATCGACTACAAACACCAACACGCCCGTTTATAGTTTTTAAATTTAGGGTAAAATTGATGGGTACCAGGACGTATTCATGATATTTTTATCGATTTGCAATACATTTAAAGCGATCACATTGGGACTCTTTTATTTGATGAGAAATATAGATAACAAGCTATACATTTATTGTAAGCCGCGTTCTCGCATAATACGAGTTCTCACTTAGCAAAGGGTATTGCGTATTGCTCTGTGGTCTGTTTGCGGACGGGGCACTCCCGCGGGGTTCGCCTTGCGAGGCGATTTGCAGCTGCAAATGGAAAAAAACGCAGCGTTTGCGGGGCACACGTATATTGCACGGTGGCGTGTGCGAATGGCTACTGAGCAGCGTCTTTTGTCAAGGGAACTACATTCTGAATTATTTGAACTATCAGGGATGCGCGTTACTTAGAACTCATTATGGCCTGTATAATCAAGCTAAGATGCCCTGTTGGTTAATAAATCCTATAATTAATTGTCGTTTTTGTCTATGGTCTAATGGTTTTGGTAAGTACTAACAGGTACTCTTTACTTATTGACTACTTACTGGCTTAATAATGATAAATGTAACACATTCTACATTTATAAGGCAGAAGGAAGAGTTTGTCTACCAAAGTTTCAAGAAAAGTACTTTTTTTTATAAAAAATATATGCAACTTTAAAAACGGCCGTAATATATGTCTAGTACCTCATTACATTTTTAAAAGTACACTAGCCAGTCCTGGTGGCGACTAATGGGGTTTTTAAACGGTCGCTTTGCCGGTGACTCATGTGTGCCTGCGTTTAGGCTCAAGCCGAGTTGGCTATGTTCCGAGCCAGGGTTGCCAGATCACTGGCTGTCGTGTTGAATATTCACTACCATTTCACATTGAAATGAGACTAACTTTTGAAGATATGAAATAGAAAGAGGCACGACCTTGCAAAACATTGTAAACTTTGAATTTAAATCAATGATGAGTTTCTATTTTTCTAAGCTGTTATATTTTTTATACTCGTTTTCTAATAAAATTAAAATTAGAAATGAACTGCCACAATATTTTATCGTCTATATTTTGTTTTACGCCGATTTAACTGTTTTAAATATTTAATAAAAACGAACTAAAGCTGCACGTTGCAGTTAGTTTTAGAACAAAAATTTATATGTTTTTCATATTTCAAAATGTCGAATGCAGAAGATGCATGAAACATGGCTTGTTAGTTCAGGCTGTGCTGTTATATGGTAGTAGAATAACCGACACTATTTTAATATGAATTTCGGAAGCATAAAGTAAGAAGCAGTTACATGTTTTCTACCTTCTATATGCAGAGCAGATATACCTTCAGAAAATAATATTATGTAAAAACAATCAATGAAAATGTTTGCTATTTTCCATATCCTATTATTTTGAAAAATATTGGATCACTACAGAAAGTATTTCTTTAATATTCATTCAATTTTAAATGACGGTAATTTCGTTACGTCTACGAACACAGTGTGATAAGATTAGGTTGATATCGTATTGATTCTATGAATACTTGGATTCCTTTGAACGTCTAAATTCGGGTTACTACACTGCATTATTCGTAGCGTGGCTCTACCGACCTGCCTCACCGGAATACATACGCGCCTACTGTCTCCACTCCGCCTAAGTGCGATTAGTTTTATTTAATTCAGCCCCCGAGACACTCCGTTTATTCTCTGCTGCACTTCGACAATTCACAGTTTTGTCTCAAATTCTTACACAACTTTTTAAACGTAGTTTTACGTGCCTTGTTGCGCTAATGCATTTTGAATGTATGAAAAAAGTTTGCGCGGCTGTGAAAATGTGTGTGAAAATTTCTACTCTGGTATTAAATATTAACTCTTAAATGCAAAAGTTTAGTAATTTTATTATTATGAAGAGCTTATTGTTTTATTATTCATAATACATATTATTTATAGAATAGAATATACAACACGACTACGTAACATACGAAACATAAGTAACATCGACTTTGCATTATTAAAACTACTTTAACATATGTGTGGCTTATTATAAAAACACATATGTAGTTACACCACTTTTATAATAAGCGACACATATCTTATTGATTTGTCTTTTAAGACAAATTAGGTTAGTTAAAGATAAAATCACTACTACTTACGTAACTCGGAAATAGTCTGTAAATACCATAGACTTTGTTTTTTTTTTATATCTATGACGGCAACACTTTTACTTTTATTTTTGTGCAGTCATCATTATAAATGTCCGGAGCCACAACACAACACAGGCTTGGATAGTGAAGCTTTGAGGGTAGACAGCGGAACTCATTCCGCGTTTTAAAGCGCTGTAATCCAGCCTTTTGTCTCGCGGCCAGCTCGTCTCGCGGCAAACGCGAAATATGCGCATTCAAAATGTATTTTTTAATCGTTTTCTGAAGAGATGCGTTTTAGCTGTTGTCTTTTCTCGTTTCTTTTGAAAAAGCTAGTTGGTTCTTGTTTATATACAATTGTGTAATTTCTTTTCGCTTTTTGCTGCTTTCATTATAATATCAAAAGAAGCTTGTTTAGTAAAAAGATGATAAAAAATAAGCTATCGTATGTTGGTGATTATAGGTACTACTGTGGAGTTTTTTTGCCGAGTCCTTTTCTACAGAATGAACATCATTCGCTAATTTTGTAAACTAAAATTAAAAGATATTTGACTTTGTTAGATCAATAATATATATTCCTACGGGGTGAGCAGAATTTCAGATGACCCTCAAGCCACATTTAGCTAATATGAAAGAATTAAGAAAATTTATGAAAAGTATTCGGCTGAGATGATGATGATGATGATGATGATGATTGCACTCTGTAATGTAACCAGCTACTCATAGTTGCATAGAAATACACTGTCGTTTTCCTCAGACGGCAATTACGGCTTGACCTAAAAGAAAAGACACCTGATACATTTTATTAATTTAATTCATAATGAAGTTATCAGAGTAACATTTTGACCTTTTGGAACCAATACACTAACCCTAATTGAACACTGAACCGTGGTGGTCAGCTAAGCACGACAAGCAAGGTACAATATGATAAACCTACGTCAATATCTATGCCTCCGTCCGTGTGTAAGTGTAAGTGAAGTGTTTTTTTCTGAAAAGCGTATTTTGCTTCTGCAAAAGTTATACAAGAATAAACTAGCTATTTAATTCTAGAGTGTGTTTTAAAACTGTTATTAATTTTACAAATATGTTAAAAGATAATCTAAGCGATACAAAAACTTAAATAGTTCTCGCTTGAGAACTTAATTATTCAGTTTTTATTAAGCCCTGAGTTACTTACGCTGACCTAGCACGAAGACTTTGAAGCCTATGTACGAAGTCAATTTGTAATGTAAAGAAAGTTCACCTTTTCTACTTACAGCCGCGTGATATTGAGTTGTATGTTTATAGGCGTAAAGGTCACAGGGCGTGTCCACAGGGGGCGATTTTTCGGCGCGAGTGACGCGCGGTGCAGCGGCCAGTGGGTCAGTGCACTCGTGTGCAAAGTTCACAGTATTGATTTTATTGCGCGCGCTACCCGAATATAAATGGAATCCAACTACGAGACTGACCAATGATTTACTGACTATATATCTGGTTACAGCCGTTTATTTATAGCTACGATATTTATTGGGTAGCATATGAAAATGGTTACGACTTTAGAGATTTATGGGGGTTTGCATACCAGTAGAGTTGGATTGTGGTGTAAGTGACATCGATCACGTACTCAGAATATTTTATATTCCGTGGATTACGTAGATATTACATTTCTGTCTTTTCTAAGATCTCTCTCTTTTATCAGAGTACAAAACATACTTTTTTCACACTGCAAACTTTACTGGTTCTACCACTAACAACTAATACAAAAATATTGTCTATAGTCCTGTTTGCAATAGTTATTCAGGTTTATAGATTATAATTTTACAGATAGAATAGATTCATCTGAAAGACTCATCAAAATCTGATTGAGTTTGTTCATTGACACGAAAAAAAAGTAGTCTAACAAAGTAATTAAAATAAAACAAAAATAGCAAAAAATGTATACGTAATATATACAAGTATCGTAGGGTTACGTTAATGCTCCTGTAATAATTAACTTACACAGGAAATGAACGGCTAAGGACGGAAGCTTCGCGCAAACAAATAAATTGTCCTGTTTTGACAGTTTGCTTGATTCACGGTGGTAAGATAAAACATCAACAAAGCTTTTATAGATAGGTTAGGTAGTTGAATAACCTTTAATTATAATAATGTAAATGTCACCGTAAGATTGTAAACGCCGTTAGTTTATAATCTGACTCGCGAAATTATAAAGTTACGGAAAATTGTGAACTGAAACCAGCCATTTACAATTTCTTGTAGTGGTGGGCGTGTGAAGACAAATAAAATATGATTTACAGGGAAAACAATGTTTTATTCTGGAGTGAATATTAAAGAACTCGCAAACATGTCGAAGGGCTTCTCAAATTAGACCGAGTCAAAACACCCTTCAAAACCGGCATGTTTCGAAATCGTTTGAAAATACGATTCTAGAACAAAATAAAGCTGCCAGTGTGCATTTATCACACGCCAGCATTTTTAAATAACAGAGTAAGGAGTGTAGGTATTGCTATACCTAACATCCCTCCTCCTCTGAACTCCACCATCTTGTAGTGGTGAGCGTGTGAAGACAAATAAAATATGATTTACAGGGAAAACAATGTTTTATTCTGGAGTGAATATTAAAGAACTCGCAAACATGTCGAAGGGCTTCTCAAATTAGACCGAGTCAAAACACCCTTCAAAACCGGCATGTTTCGAAATCGTTTGAAAATACGATTCTAGAACAAAATAAAACTGCCAGTGTCCATTCATCACACGCCAGCATTTTTAAATAACAGAGTAAGGAGTGTAGGTATTGTTATACCTAACACAATTCAACGTATTATTTCTCATTAGTTTAGAATCTATCGATGTCAAATCGTCAAATTGTGAACTGATTAAAAATTGGCATGCAACGGAACGCACCTTGTACGCTGATTGGTTCAACGCACTTCAACGACTACAGAATGACAGCCAAGAATAGCCGCGCTGGACACGTCAAACATTTAACCAATCAGCGTGCAAGGTGCATTCTGTCGCATGCCAATTTTTAATTAGTTCACAATTTGACGATTTGACATCGATAGAGAAATAATACGTTAAATTGTTTAATGGTTCGTTTCAGTTCACAATTTTCCGAAACTTTATAATATCGCGAGTCAGATTATAAACTAACGGCGTTTACAATCTTACGGTGACATAAATATAAATTATGCGTATTTCTAAATTCCATTTTAAAAATATTAAAGATCATCTGTCTTTTCCTTCATGTTTTAAAAATAGGTTGTGTTGTCCATAACAGTGTCTTTTCTTCTTGTTTCAGGAAATATCTATCGCGTCCGTTTAATTTAGTATATATAATATATATATTTTTTAATATATTTTTTTTCTTTTTCTTATCTACCCGTGATAAGCTGATTAATCGACACTGGCTAAATTGCAAAACGCAGAAGCCATAAATAAAAAAAAAAAAACATATTTTGCACTTTTATCTTACAAAAACAGCAAAACTACATAGTTCAATAAATTATCCAAAAACATTGTAATTAAAAACATTTTCTGCTTTGAAATCGATCAATCCGCAGGCGCCAGCGTGGTCGACTTTTTTGTTTTTTTTTTTGTTGGTTGAGGGTTATAGGCTAATACAACACTTCGACAAAACGGTTTTAATTTTAATTATCCACCACCACCACCTTTATGCACTTACACATCCAGTACACATCTGGCAGTATAATGTCCAATTAGCTTAATGAATGGTCGTATCAATATCGATATTTGATATTCATGTCAACTGATAAGAGAATCAATTTGTAAATTGGCCTTTATGTAATGATATTTCTATTTGTAGGTTCTGAACGAGAATCAAGTGACACAGCGATGAGGTGTGACGTCATCTTTCTGGAGAACAGGTGAGTTTATTAAATAACTAAAAGTAAAACATGTTTTAAGATTTTCGTGGTTGTTCACTACACTAAAAGAAAAAAAACGTAAACACAAAAAAATATATATATAATAACAAAATGATAATAATATTAAATATAACCGTGGTAACAAACCCGTAAATAGTGACAATTTTAGTGTAAAAATAAAACAGTATTCGTTTGTTACGTCATCATGTGAATGTCGACATGTGCGCCTGCATGATCGGATTTTCCAGGACTTATCTTGGAGCCGTGACGTTATCTATAGATATCATAAATGAGTTTCCTTGAAAGGTGAGCCTAGCATCAGGCAGAAAATTGCATTGTCACCAAATTTACATAAGTGTGCTGGGGATGTCGCAAGATTTATCAACTAAAAACGTGGTTTAGTAAAACCTGGTATTTGCCTAAATATATCCTTCTCCCTGTTATCATTATGCTCATAGTTTTTTATTTTATAAGTAAATAAATATAAAGATAAACAATTATCTTATAATTATTAAATAAACAGTTCACGTACTATTACTTAAACTATGACATCAAATTCTTAACTTCGAGCTGTACGATACATACTGCATTAAATAAGCTGTTTACTCCATTATCACGCTCTAAACTTTACCTCCTAACTAGAGAACGAGCTCTTACACCTATCTTATAGAGGCTTAAGTCCTTTCGGAACTCGAGCGGTGTCGTCGCGACTCCGTGACGTAATTACTTCGGGCGACGACCCGCGACTTTGACCCACTTCGGGCTAATTCTTGTCCCCCTCTCCACCGCTCCTCACCTCCCCGGAGTCTGCCTCGATCTAAGTAGATAAAGTTATGCCCATCTGCGGTGCATAGTCTGGGGCAAACAGTTTTGTGAATGCAATATCGAACTTAATGTAATACTAACGTTGTAGATTTTTGTGTAATTTTTAGAAAATTAAGATATTAAGCTTTTTTAAAGATATTAGAAACCTTTAATAGTTGCAGAAGTTCTATGTCAACTCCAATGATTATTATTGAGAATAAAAAAATAAATAAAAAAAAAAACGATTTGGCATGAAATTTTAGATTACAAAGTTTATATTGTGTTTGTCTTTTAATGTAAAATCGTTTAGCACTAATAACGTAGGGTTTTAAATAAGTAAGAGCATAAAGTTCTGAATTATTCCGTCTACATCGATTTCCGCCATGTAAAAAAAGCATTGTGATAAAAGGAAGTTACTTCTAGCGTAGATGATCAAAGAGCTATGTCGTCGTAGATGGTCTACGAGCTACGGCGTAGGAGGTCTACGAGCTACGGTGCGGACGTAGCAAATCGTAGCACCTGTTGTAGAGAACTTTAATTTAGTTCTAGTGGAAACGCAATTAAGTTCTAAAATCTTACCCGCAATTAGAAACTACTTTATTTTTTGCTAATCCTGAATGCTTCCTTGAATTAAATTAATATTTAATGGAATAGCTGAAATATGCGATTTAAAGTTAGATGAGGCTTCCAGTAACAATAAAATACAAACCACAAAGAATAAATAATTTAATTAAGTTTTTATTGAGATAGTTGGAGTTGTTATTTTCGTCAAGCTAATGATCTTTCACTCCAACGAGTTAGCACATTGAAATGTAAACTTCAATTAATTTTCTAATATTTTCCTTTCATTATGCTCCTCAACGTTGAAGAATTTTCAGAAGGGTTAGAATAATATTTATTCTTGGAAAAGAAAGGGAAGTTACTATTGTTGTAAGAGTCCATTTCGTCAAATTATGGGGCTTTTTTATGTTCTCTAGCATACATATTTCACATACATTTGAAAAGCTTTTGTATAGGGATTGTAATGCGTAAATAGTACATAATGCTGCGATTTTTATATAAATATGGTGGTTTTGAACGCTAATAATGGGCTCTTGAAATATTTCATTTTTAGTACTTCCAACAATTAAAATAAATCATCATCATCATTATCATCACCAACAGCTCATACCCACCGAAGGGCTCGAGCCTACCCTGAATTAGGGCGATGCGGGTTGGTCGACTTCACACACAAACTTTGAATTTCTTCAGAAGTGTGCAGGTTTCATCATGATGTTTTTTTTTCACCGTAAGAGCGACGATAATAAACGTACATATGAATTCGAAATTAGAAAACACCTAGGACTCGGTGGGGATCGAACCCGCGTCTCCCGGACGAAAGACAGCGGCCCTAGCCACTGGACCACAGACGCTCTTATTAAATACACTCCTAAAAATAAAAATGTTAATTATTGTTGTTTATTATTTCTTATTCTTTTAAAACCAGACTCACCATTTTGAATCAATATTTTATAAAGTTGCTAGGTGGTACCAATATTTTTAACCCTAAACTAAAATGAGCAGAGAATACTAAAATAGGTAACGGAGAAAACTTAAGTAATGAATAATAAACTGAATATTAAAACTCGATGTTTAACTAAACATCCACGGTCTGTTTAAAATTGTAAATTGTCAGCTTGGCGGCGATGAAACTTTGCTGGCGCTTTCATCCGGGCTTTCAAGGGTTCAAGTGATTGAGAGTTTGACGCCATTTACATAGCACAGGCGCGCGAACATCGCTCGAAATATTTGATTAAAATCCAGTTTATAGACCGGCAGTCATATTTAGACTTCGGACATATTTATTGATGTTTTAAATAGATTCTGATGTAACTTATAATGCATGGATTTGAAACGTGTCAAGTCGTGTCCAACTAAACGTAGAACAATGGCAGGAGGAATAAGAAGGAGAATTGTTTTGAATACTAAGACAAAAGAGAGAAAATAAAATATACCTCGTATAATTCGAAAACCAAGAGAAGAAAATAAAAGTGTGACTTTTGCCTTACTCCACCTAACTATATTACTAACAGCAAGACTTTATGCTAATTAATTTTAATGAAAATAAGCAATTTCTTATCAGAATCAGAAGCTAACCTGGTAAAGAATATGTCACAGTACATTAATTTAGCTGTAGGCGATACGCAATTAGCGAGCTCCGATTTTTACACGACTGTCCAAAAAAAGGAGTGTATGTGTTTAGGGTTCATGTATATATGTATGTGATTTGCTTTGTTTCAGTATTATAAATGCCTGAACGAACATATTTGGATGTAAAGGGTATCATTAGAATCCTCACATTAGCCCAAGTGACACGGGTTGTATTTTTTTTGACAGAGAAGTCACGTATTTAATTTTTAGATGATTATTGTACAGAACACCTGTTGCAGCTAAATATATATTCCTCCGTAGCTTAGCGATCGAGTATTCGATTCCTGTGTACGAATATCGGTGAGGACTCTGTCAAAAACTTTGGTGATTTGGTTATCTTATTCTCAGAAAAGGAAGTTGATTCCGTGCTTTGGAAGGCACGTTAAACTGTGGGTCCCGGCTGCTATCTACGAAAGTAGTTGTTACTCGAGCCATGTCAGTGATTCTATAACAACGACACCGTGGTTTGTAAGGTCGGTTGTCGCCTTATAAGTTACATGATTTACTTAGAAGCAGCTAAGCTAATGTAGGGCAGTCAAATTATATTCGTATCAATTTCAAAAGTACGAGTAATATCGTTTACAGAATGTAGAGTAATCATGTGTTTGGAATGTATTGAAGTTATTTATTAGGTTAGCTAGTACGTAATTAAATTCCGCTGCATAACTGAATTGTTGGCTAGAACTACGTTTGGACTAAATATTTTTGCGACATGAAAATTTAATTCGTTGGTAGGGGTTTTAAATCAATTTCAGGTCGGTTGGGAATAAATCATCCAGACGAGGTTTGGGCTGCTAATAGGTACGTTCCCGGATGAACCCCCAGCGGGTGTGCTTCTGTTATGTCTTGATATGTTTCTAAAAAAACTAATTTCAGAGAAATGTATTGTTTATTTTAAATAACGATATATAAATCTACTAGGATAACCAAAATCTGATGGCAAATAGGAAAAATAAAATTTGTAGAAGCAACATGGACGCAAGGGTGATTAAATTAAACTCGAATAAAATTAAAACATTACAAACTTAGAATCGTAGATTACATGTAGGACGTAAGTATTCTCTTTGGTACTAATTAAGTACTGATTTAGCAAAAAAATATATAACTACATTAAAATACCTTATGAATAAACGAAATAAATCTCCTACCTATTTATTTAAAAGAAATACATACGTATACCTTACAGTACCTTGTATTTTAATAATAATAGTAAATTGAACCTTTCTTACTACGGTATTAAACGCATCACCATAACACCGTCAAAACAAGAGGCTTACTTCCTTCTTCGTACAAAAACAAACTGATGGAATTACAAAGGGACTGCGCATGCACAGGGACGGATCCCCAACATATGTTTTTAAGGGCCCGTACGCAATTAACGAAGGTTCTTTAAAGGTTCTACATAAAAGAAGAAAAGCGAAAGTAATTCGTGTTCCTTTTGAGCACACAGCCTGGGAGGTATTATTCTAGAAACATTCCTTTTTATTTTTTAAATACGGTGCCTATTTCATTATTGTCATTCTTTGCTAATGGAATAAGTAGATTTGAGATAGAGAAGATTAAAGTAAATTACATTTTTTTAGATAATTTTTTTCTACATCATTGGTAGGTAGGTAGGTAGATTGCAAATAAAATAAAAAAATAATTATAAAGTAAAAAAAATATGTTTAATAACATGTTTTAACGCACTAAAAATATAAAATAATTTTTATTGAGATTTTTATTGGTGTAGATAAATAATTCTCTTTCAAATACACAAACAATTCTCAATTTTTAATACCACTTTCAAGGATATTTTTCATCGTAGTGCATGATATAGCAGCCTCTGTAACCGAGCGGTAGATCATCCAGCTCTCATTACGGAGGTACTAATTCGAATCCCGGTGGGAACACTGGTAAAAAAAACACTTAATGAAACTGTCCCCAGTTTGTTTAGAACATTGCAGGATTATTGTGCCAAAAGTAAGATAATTCGGAAGGCATGTTAGGTCGTTGGTCTCGGCTAGTATCTACAAAATAGTCGTTACATGAGTTATGTTAGAAACTTTTGACTCAATAAATCTGACACTAGTGTTTGTCGGGTTGGTCGTCAACCTACCAATCTACACGACATCATCATCGGCGCACAATATATACCCATCGAGAACCATAGCTTTATGTTCTAGAGCCCTCGGCGTTGATCTAGTGCAGATTGGCTGGTTTACGTACTTGTAAAAATACTTAATAGTAAAATAGTAGAAAAAACTCATGAATCAGTCATTAGTATTATTAATTACCGACTGACTCTTATAATTTCTCAAACACAGGGACGTGGCAAGAGAGAACAACCGAGCGGAATTACTCGCTTTTAAATACCCCAATTAATAATTTTAATGCTGCGTTATTTAAAGGATTCAATTAGTATGTTTCTGGAACGAGGGCTGTTTGTACAAAGCCCTTGCGCATGTTCATTACATAGCTTTGATCTTTGGCGAGCCTTTGTAGTGTCGAACTGGGTTCAGGCTGTGAATTTCAGAGGCTGTTAATTCTTACAAAAATGTTAACGTAACTTCGGTCGCGCTGTTTGATGCTAGTGTTAACAACAACCTGGATGACATCAGTATTTATTTAGAATTTAGAAATTATATTATTGTTTAAATAATGGGACGATATTCTTTCAAACGATTTCTTCAATTTAGTTTCAGGTTAATATAAACAAGACTTTTTAGTAACCCTTCTGAAGAAATACAACGCCGCATATTATTAGAAATATTACTGTTTTGAATAAAGTATGTTCATAGATCAAGTAATACAAATTATTATTTTGTTCGTAGATAATAATAATTTAATTTATGATGTCAAACCGTCAAATTGTAAACAAAGGTGCAGAGTTCATAATCTGTCGGGTTTTATCACCCGGCAGTAGCTACCTACAGAATGACAGCCAAGAATAGCCGCGCTGGACATGTCAAACGTTTATCCAATCAGCGTTCAAGGTGCATTCCGTCTCATGCCAATTTTTAATCAGTTCACAATTTGACGGTTTGACATCGTAAGATTAAAAACTAACAAGAAATAATATGTAAAATGTTAATGGTTGGTTTCAGTTTACAATTTTCCGTAAGTTTATAATATCGCGAGTAAGATTATAAACTAACGGCGTGCTCTTACGGTGACATATATAACTGTAGTGTTTCTGTGTCTGTAATGTTGTTTTATTTGTAGGAGCAAGTACGAGTTTGTCATCACCCGACTACAAGCTACAAGATTGGGTTGCGTCATTTCAGAAAATAAGTCACCTGACGCCAAAATTAGAGGTAAGTGTTTTTCTACTGTTATGAATAATAAGTTATAAGTGTTTTACTGTCGAGTAAATAAATGCGGTAAAAGCCTCTAAAATAGCATAAGGTATAAAAAGAAGATTAAGTACCTTCCATGTTCACCAAAGCATTTATTTATTAAACGTATAGAGAAATATTGTAATGTTCAGTTCTGTTAGTAAAAAGAAGGTTTTTTTACGTGTCTCTATTGTTTTGTTTCTTTGTAAAAGTTTGAATAATATTAAAATAGGTTGTTATGTTTATGATTACAATAAAAGTAGTAAAATCATCAAGTGTTTATTAAAGTTATATCGGTTAGCGATTGTCAAAGTCTACAAAACTTCAATTTAGGAAGACACATTCGACACTTTATAAAATATACAGAAAAGGATTACAAGTCAATATTAACGGCAGGAGGACAATTTCTTTATAACATACATTATACAATGAGTAAACTTAAATAGCGCAAAGCCTCCCAGGGGGCCGTTTCACGAAGCTACAAGTTACAAATTACAAGTAAAATTTGATGTACATTACGTAGACAACGAGGTAAAACGATAAGGGGTTCCAATTTTGGCGAATTGGCTACGCAATGCGTATCAAATTGTAACTTATTACTAGTAAATTTTTGCTTCGTGAAACGGAGCCCAGTTGGTAGTTCCGTTCATGATACTGAACAACTTGCGCTTAACAATTTATGTTATTATTTTAAAAAAAGCGTGTACACATTCAGTTTTAATGGAAATAAATTTTTGATTGAAATTTGAGATTCTGGAAAAGTTTTAGAACAAAAGTAGTTCAGTTTCATGGATTTGATGACAACCTGAGTGGTTTTGTGTTATTTGTTAGAAGTTACAGTATGACGTTGTAGTACAGTCGTCAATGAAAGTTTTATAATTGTCCACAAATTTTATCTCCACAGTTTTAGTTTTTACTAGCGGTCTGCCCGCTACGCTCACGTAGTGTAAAATTTTCCCGTGGGAATAAGTCTTTTTACCGTAAAAAGTATTATATGTTAATCTAGGTTAACTATCTCCATTTTAAATTTCATCCAAATCCGTTGAGTACTTTAAGCGTGAAGGCGGAACAAACATCCAAACATCCAAATATATTTTCACAGTGTGATAGTATGATGACTATTGTGATAATCCGTTAACAAAAACAGTGCATTATTTTGTTTTCCTACTCATGTACAAAATATGAAGATAGCCAAAGGTCTACAATTTATCATAACACCTACCCTTACGCGCTTTGTTTAGTCCTCAAAGGGACGATTGCGTGATATGAAAACGTTTTACTGTTTACTCAAAAGAATCCTATTCGCTTTTATGATACATGAAACTCATACTTTCTTCTTTATCCTCCTATAGTGACAAATAATATAACTATGAACTACCTGATACTTTTCTATTTATATAGGGAGTTATATTTCATGTTTTTATGTAAGTGATTTGTATATAATTATTAACTGGTTTTGGAAAAATAATAGAGACAAAATATTTACTTACTTGAAATAGTTTACTAAAAACATTTAGTATAGTTTTTGATGACAGTAGAAGTACTGAAGCTTATGTTACCCTATAAATAGGTATTTTGTCTTTGTTAATGCATTAGTATTTACAAGTTACGTACTACATTCAATTAAATTGATAATAATCGAAACGTCTTTATATCTGGTAATTTTCTGTTGAAAACATGAACCTTTGCGTAGGTTTTTTTTTCTATATCCTTTTTAGAATGCATGTAGTTGATAACACGATAATGTTTAGTAATTATTTAAAATATCTTCGTATTACTTCAAGATAGATTTATTAAATTCCAAATATCAGGTACTCGTTAGAAACAGTACTCGTTTCAAAATGGCTGATTCAGAGGCTGAGCAGACAGTCTAGAAATACTGCCAAGCTCCGTAATAAGTCTGGCTATAAATATGACGTCTGCTACCTCCGCGGCTGCCCACAACAATTACAGACTAACCACAAAGCAGCACTCGCATAATATAGCGCAAGCCGCAAAAAGGTAGTATTTAAAATTGTTTACATATTTTATTATTATTGGTGTATGTCAGAGTTGTGTTATTTTGTTTTGTTTTGATAAAAGTCACAGGTACAAGTATATTTTCTTTATTGTTATAATAGCTTTCCGCCCGCGGTTTCACCAGCGTTTAATGAGTTTTCCCGCAGTAAAAAGTAGCCTATGTCCTATTCCAGGACCTAACCTATATGTGTGCCAAGTTTAATTCCGATCCGTCCAGTGGTTAAAGCCTGATTCGGCAACAAACATCCAAACATCCAAACTTTCGCAATTATAATATTAGTAGGATAGTAGAGACATGCATATGTTAAATTACATTTAATATAACTACTATTTAAATTTACCTCTCAATTTCAACTCAGAAGAGATAATCTACGACAACACGGGTCGCCCCGTACGTCTACCACTAATATATGAGTAGTTCTCAACGAGTACGCAAAAAGCTATCATTTCCAAGCAACATTCTTAGCGCCATCTTTCGCGTGTTCCTAAAAGTTTGTGGTAAGGTTTGTATCGGAAAATATACGGAACTAAGTTATAAGAATAATATAGACGAGATTGATACTAATAGCTGTCTGATCCATTACTTATTATTATTTACCAATATTTATTTGTATTGTGTTGGTTTTGATGTATTAGCAGACAACATAGTAAAAACTGTTTGACCAGAGAATGTAGATAATGAAGACTTCTTTAATAAGATATCGTTTTTTTTATAAAAGATCTTTTACATTTAGAACCCAGAGCTAGTTTAAAAATGCGGCAAAGTTTTATTAGCCTGCTTATAAAATATAGGGGTTGGCTCCTCCCGCCCACAGTTTCAGGAGTAGATGGGTACCTCGGCCGGCGCTCGTACGTGGAGCTACTTACATGATATAAGCCTGAAAATTGTTTTATTAAAACTCCGTTGCACTCTTTTCTCTTTTATGATAGTCTATTATATATTATTTTAAAAATGTAGAATTAGATATTCTTTAAGATCGGGGACAAATAATTATATGTTATTGTTTCGTTTAAACTGGTTGAAAGTGTGAGTAAATAAGGCGTATTTCGATCTTTAGATAAATTTCGTATGAAAGGCTTGTGATTTTTTGGATTACCTTAATTGTAAGATTTCAAACAGCCTTACCGATGATGTTTTCAATTCATGTGTTACTATATTAACACATACAAGATACACATAAGATAACGCAAGTTTAACGTACTTTCAGAAGCATAGAAATAATCTTTGTGAAAATATGTGTAGTTTTTATTATAATATGGGTATTATAACGGAATTATAAAATATAAAAAAAACGAATAGTCAAAAAGCTGTCGGTTTCTCCATAATTTTGACTCTAAGGTTCGTGAGATCGGACAAACCAAAGAATTCTGAAGCATCAGCGACCTCCTTATCCCACTCTTTACCTATACCAATACGATAAGAAGAAGAAGTGAGTGAAATGTTTTGAAAGGTTCTACTGCTAACTCTATCCCACATAATTTTACCCACAGATGGGCAAAATGACCTCCCTTTATCCGCGGCGTCTGAAACAAATATATGGCGATTTGCTCCTTCATTTCCGCGCAAAGGTATTTTATTGCGTCGGGCCGCTCATAAATTCTTTACTCACTCGGTGAGAAAAATAAGGTCTAAGCTCTGAGGAAATTGGTGCGAAAAATAACTTATTAGTTCGTTTTTATCGTACAGACCCAGGGACTTACCTACTTGCTTACGTAATTGGATACTGAAGATACTAATGCTATGTAGGTTATTCTACGATGAGGTTTTTAAAATCTTGGGGTAATTGAAATATGTGTAAAAATGTTTTAACTAATTGCAATGTTTATTTAATTCACTTTTAACATTATTAAAGAAAAAGACGTAGCAATCACTGATGAAACTCTTTTAACTTACTTATATTTACTTCAATCAACACAACCATTCGGTCACTTGTTGAATAAAAAGTAATCTTGCTATCCATCTTAATTTCCTTTCCATCCAACCTGAAATTGCTCAATTTTAAGTGGTCTAATATTTTTTTTACATTTCGGCTAGCTACTAGAAATTCTGGCTCTCTTCGCGTTTTTTTCGTCAATCAATCAATCAACCTATTACAAAATATATATTAATTAAATTAGATTCACCGTGCTAGAACCAACTTTTAAATCCACAATTTTTCATAAGTTTTTATTTTTTATAAGCTTAAAAAACAATATATCTAGCTTTTTGTGCACTAATAACGCCTAAATCTGTTTATGTATAACTTTTGTATGGTTTTTGCAACCTGTCACGGCGACAAGGCGTGAAAGGTTTTAATTTAGACCGAAAGCGGTGTTTTACTTAATATCCTGTATTGCCTAACTACCTCCGGCTAAGCCCGCGTTGTTTTATACTTTATCCGTAACAATAAAAAATACTTTCGCCCGAGTACTTTCGCCTATTCCGTGCGTCACATTCAAACCTTATTGGTTTTCCATTTCTAGTGTTTTTATATAAAAGGAAACTGGTTACGACGAAGTTTTCGAATTTGACCCGTTCTCTAATTAAAGCCAAAACGGGCAGCGGCGTATTAGGGTTGCCATCTGTCCGGAATTTTAGACTTTAATCCGGACTTTGTCCAGTTTTTAAAGTCCTAATTTTTTAGCTTGGAATACGAGTAATCAAGCATACTTTTTCATATAAGAAATGTCAAATCAGTCCCTCCCCTCGCGTCTGTAAGGGGTTAATTCGTCCAAGGGTAAGATGCAAAATGTTCAATTTCACATTTTCTGAATGACCGGACATTTTTTGAAAAGTCCGGGTTTTTCGTCAGGACTTTTTTTCTAAATGGTAACCCTGGAGGCAACATGAATTATATCGACGTTATTCAGAAACATTTGTTGCGTTAATGAGCTCCAACTTGCTGTTCCGTGATTATGAACTCCGGTTTTCATTGTAACTAAGCTTCGAGTTCTTTGGAAACTGAATTGAACCAACTTTTGGTTTCTAATTAATTTCCGGGTAATTTGAATTGGCAATCAAGAGTATTATAAAGGTTTAGGCAAATATTCTTCTTCATCGTGTGGGTTGTAAGGTCGACAACCGACCTCACAAACCCTAGTGTCAGTGTTATACAGCCGCCAAAGGCCACTGACATAGCTCGTGTAACGACTAGATAGTAGCCGGGACCAACGGCTTAACGTGCCTTCCGAAGCACGGAATCATCTTTCTTTACGGACAATCAGGTGATTCAGTCAAAGTCCTAACCAAACTGGGGAAAGTCTCACACAGAGATTTATGCTTGACAGTGTCCCCACCGGGAATCGTACCCGGGACCTCCCGGGACCTCGTAATGAGCGTCGAAATCTCGACCACTCGGCCACGGAGGCTGTTAGGTAAATACAAGCTATAGCTTGGTGTACTTTTATCTACATAATATTTTTCTCTAGACCGACAGATGTTTTGTGTAACGTCATGACTACAATTTTTGCTGTAAAAAAATGTTGTACCCACTTCTGACACAAGCCGGGAGGGAAAATCTTAGCTAAAATAATTTTAAGTTCTTCCACATTTAAAGTAAAAGTAAAGTAAAGTAAAAAAGTATTTATTGAGCTAAACATAAGTAAAGTATTTATTTTAAATATTTGTAATAAATAAACCATTATGAAATTGCCCTCAACTGAAAACATGTCGCGGACAAGCGTAACCACTAAACGACATGGTAAATAAATATCCATTTAGCTTGCTGATATGCCGATATGCGAACCATAATACGAACAGCACTTACATATCTTAGAATCTATATGAAACTTTAGTACTTATCTAAGTACTAATGCGATAACGATGATGTTGACTAACTTATTTAATAACCAGCTGTCCAACTGCGGCAACACTCGCGTGGTGTAAGGTTTTTTCTGTGGAAATCTTTAAATATCGGCTCGGAACAAAAAAACCGTCTCAGTAAATAACGCCTCACTTGCGGCGCGAGGTCTTATTTTGAATTAGTTCGGTTAAAACAAAAGAAAATGAATGGTCGTAGGTAAGAGATTATATATTTTAAAGATTTGCGATTTTATTACTTGGTATTACAGTTGTTATTCGATTGAAACTAAAATAGTTTTAAAACGTTTGTCTCGGTTGGTTAATAAACAAATGTAGCTGTATAAGTACCTATATATATTGACGCAGACAGCATTTAGCTTTGATTTTGTTTGTATGCGACCCGTTATCTAGCTGTAATTGTTGATCGAAGGTGGAAATAAGATTTTTTCCATGAAGAATGCCCCGTGTAATAAATAATCTAGGTGACAACATATCTATATGCCAAATTTCATAAAAATCCAAACATCCAAATCTAAACTTTCACATTAAAGTAGCTAAACTTAGTAGGATTTTTAATTACCTACAAATTGCTACGACAGCAGACGTTTGTTAAATATAATAGTGTTTATTTTAGTGGATAAGTTTTATTTCTCTCTCTCTAAAACATAATACCTATATAGGTATATATCAAACATATTCTTTATCAGTAATTGTTTCTCTATAATCCAATACAGACGAATGGTTGGTTTGGGTGGCTGGGTTGTTTTAGAGCGGCCCCGGCCAGCCAGCTATTCCAATCTCGCTTCTGAACTAAACCAATAAAGCCAGCATGTCAGCTGTACTCTACGATTAGCTTATTGAAAGCACAGAAAATGTCCCTAAGATAGTTATGTAAAACAGTTTTGTATTGTTTGTGCATGTGTGTGTGTATAGTTCATTTACTTCCATTACTTTTCATGCATTTATATAGAATTATATATATATATTTATTTCAAGAGCAAGGCTCTTGTCCGTGAAGTAATCGCCACCTCTCTTTGTCCATAGCTAGTCTCTAAACTTCCTGCTGTTTTTTAAGCGTTTATGGAATAATAATAAAAATATAAGAATTATTATATAATATGTACTAAAAATAATAATTATAATTACTTTTTGTTCTTGAAAGACATTATAACTTCATATAATTATAGATTAGTATAACTGAGTCACACGCATTTGCCTACTCAATAATTTCATAGGTAAAGGAGATCTTCAGAAATTGTATGGAAGGTGGAATTTTAATATTTGATATTTTTAGCAGCGAACTGAAGTATATAGGCTGAAAGAGTATATTATTAACTACGTGTCTGAGTTAAAAAATGATTTTTATTTACCTCCATTACTTTTCAATAATTATTTTAATATTTTGGTAGTAGGCAACAAAAAAAGTATCTGGCAGCACCATTGAAACGAAAAATATGCCCTGCGTTCCGAGACGCGCTGAAATCGATTAAAGCACCCGTAATCGCGTTCTGAATTACGTTCAGCTGTCAAAACTCATATTTTTTTTGCTTTTCTGATCGCTGACAGCGCTGAAAGTCTGATTCGGAATGCGCCCCAGATTGGCCAAAAAAAAAACAAGTTTTGAAATTAAACAAACGTCAGAATCTGACAGCCTGCTACACAGATTGACAGTTCTCTCTTTTTTTTGTATGTGTGGCCAGCCACAAGTCATGTTACACGGAAAATAATGAAACGATTTAGTATTCCCGAAATAAGTCATTTATTTGGAAATAATATCTTTAAAATAATAATAAAAGACGATGAACAATTATTTTATTTATTTTTATTATATTTAAGTTAATTATTATTTTATTTTAGTAAATACAGCAAAGTTACTATTAAATGTCTGTTCGTTTCATTAAATAATATAAGAATTTAGCGGATGTTATAATTTAAATTAAATGGAGGTAATATAAATTCTGGTAATAGGTTTCATGTAAAATTCATAGAAAGGGCTTTCAAAGAAACTACATTTTGATACTGCTAAAATTTACTCTGAATAAAATACCGCTTCTGAAAATTTCCTTTAATATATAGTGTGTACTGAGTGTTCGTTAATCTGCTCATTATTAGGCGACTTAGCGGATTTTGTTAATGAATAATAACACGGAACAAGGTAGATAACCCATTTTCACACGGGAAACTTTGTTTGATGGAACACCTCCGAGAGGATTAATTTTACCTAAAATTAGGGTGAATATGATTGTACGAGCACAGTTCTTGATCAGTTGTCTCTAAAAACATCCTTTGACTTACTAAGAAATTAATTTTCTTTGCAATTTTCTCCTACATGAAACAAAAGAAATCAAATACCCGAACTCATGATTTCCTGTTGGAGAGGCCTTGCCTTTAACAATTATTATTACACCACTGATACTCTTACTAGAACAGCTGCAGACGAAAACGGTTTACGTAGTTACATAGCCTTTGAACGACGTACACATATCGCTTTGTTTACAATTTCGGTGGCATATGGCAGATAGTCAATAGGAAATAGGAGTATTGCCCCTGATTCTAGCTGCAACCCTTTATGTATTCAATTTGAACTGTTC
The DNA here is from genome assembly GCA_951230895.1 of Carpatolechia fugitivella. NCBI lineage: Eukaryota > Metazoa > Arthropoda > Insecta > Lepidoptera > Gelechiidae > Carpatolechia > Carpatolechia fugitivella. The sequence continues at coordinate 7,420,770 of OX579662.1, read as the reverse complement.
TTAACACTTAAAAAAACTGCAGATGCTCATATCTGATTTTCAAACAACAAAGCACCTTCATCACTAATTACACAGTTTAGTAGAGATACTTCTACCTAAATTAAAAAAAAGGTTACTGTTTTTTTTTTAAATAAAAGTTCGGTTTTCTCAGGGTATAGTGAAGTATTCCAAAAGATTGTCCCTTATTCATGGTAAGCTGAAGCTTTTCGGTGGGGACGTGTATTTACGGTTACCTCCTAATTTACCATTCGTTCGAAATTGTTGCCATTCTTTTAATATCTCAGAAAAAGAAGTCTGCCCTAATTTTAGGTACATTAGGTTTCGGTTTGAATCGTAGCCATTGTCAACACGGTTCTAATTTTGTGTGATTTGTGTAAGGGTGCTGCGGGCGCGGCCATTGAGTGGCGCGTATCGGGGTATTACGATTCGGGATCGAACGGGGTCGCCTTTACGGTCCTATTTCAAATAGGATTTAGGAACGTGTTTTGATGTAAAAATTTGAGCTTAAAGGCAAATGTGTGTATGTGTAATGTATGCAGAGAGAAATGGAGCACATGTAAACATAGTTAATGGATGACTAAGATGAACTGACAAGGAGAGGTAGAAATTTCCTTCTTGTTTTGAGTAAAATTTTCAGATTCATAGACTGCTACTTCAAAGATATTTGCCAAATTTTTCAATATCAGAGTACCAAAGTTTGGTATATTTAAATATGAAAGCACAGGATAATAAAGTTGTAGATGTTCTCTCAAGAATAGATAATCCAGTTGAGTTATAATGTATGATATGGGTGGAGGCGGTACTATTAAAAGATAAATGTTTGCAAAGGATTCTAAATATTTATTTTTCTCATAAGATCAGTTTTTTACAAAAGGACAGACAATCATTGAACCACGGAGACAGTTGTATTTGTCTCCGTGCATTGAACACAGAGATCATTGAATAAGCTCTTGTCCATCAAGAAATATTTTCTTCTTCTAAATTCAAATAAACCACTGACCTCTATATAGTATATAGAGGTCAGTGAAATAAATCCAAAGATTCTAAAAGTATTTACGGCCAGCAATAACCAACGAGGCTAAGACGTATAGGTATATGCACTTATACCTAACATAATGCGAGTTGATACATGTATGTTTTAGATGAAAATTTTTATGCAAAATATCAAAACCCAAAACTGAATTTGTGCTTCAGAATACTTGAATATTTTTCGTATCTGCCTTCGCATTATTGTCCTAAAACTAAACGTCAGTCTGCGCGATGTGTTACGCAATGAACTTTTTCTAATCATGTTTGTCCGTGTCGTTTTGTCGGTAGTGTGCAAATATTGCAAGAGACAGTTCAATAATTTGTAAAACTTGAAGTTAAAAACATATTGTTTATATTCATACGTTTCTTTATAACCGCTTATATTTTTAGAGTATTTATAATATTAGTAAAGATATGTATTGCCAGATGCCTATCTGGTAGCCACGAGTACCTACATATTTAGCCTGACAAGCTATTTGTAGGAAAAATTCTTATTATAAGATATTTAAAAAAAATTTTATTTATTTGATTCTGAAATCATCAAAGTTTTTAGGCACAGCTGTAAAAATATGGACAAGAGCAACCTTAAATATACTTTCTTATCTTTTGCATTTTCATTAATTTATTGTAAAATTAACTCAACATCACTCTACTACAAAAATTTAAGTAACAAAAAAAATGGTTGATATAGGTTCCTTATAATTTTCTTTGTTTTGTCATTTCCAGCTAGCAACCTCTCCTTTTAAAATAAAAAATATATCTTATGCTAGGTAAAGCCGTTTGTGGTTGTAATCTTTTCAAAGCTTTTTGGACTTCATACATAATTGAATACCTTGAATATAAAGTGATTTTATGTACACATAATGAAAGAAGTTATTCGACTACTCATAAGTATAAGGTGTTTAGTTTATGTAACTAAACCACGTCCTACCTATAATTGTAAAAAAGTTTACAAGACGCCAAAAATTATAAAGCTTTAATATGCTTATATAGAAATAGTATTAGAGCGGGGCGGCGATTTAGGTGACGAAAAATTTACGTTTAAAATAAGTAAAAACTAGCTGCGCTGGCTGCGCTCGCGTTGTTTAAGATTTTACCCGTGGCATTAAACCTTTTTCCGTAAAAAATATCCTTTGTGTTAATCTAGGATACAAACTATCTTCATTCCAAATTTCATCCAAATCTGTTCAATAATTGAGGCGTTAAAGCGACAAACATCCAAACACCAAATTTCACTTTAGTGTGATTTATACTATTAGTGTGATTGATGTGATGTGATACAAAGTTTCTTAGATACAATTATATAGCTGGCATAACTAGCGATTGGTTGGAAAACGGTGCGAACTAAAAATCAAGCCCAATAAAAATCATATCTTTCAAATTTCATTCTTTAAATTATTTCTTCCCATAATCAGATAAAAAATCACCCTCTTATAACAAAATCGCTGCGTAGGTCCTATCGGAGATTTTTATCGCACAGTATTTAACTCAGATTTTTCTGACTACTTTCAGTTGGTATATACCCAACCTATATCGTTCGTATCCAATATTGTTTTATTTCACCCTGAACATTCATAAGAAAATATTCGACCTTTCGAAAACAAGTTGCAATATTGGATTTCATCGTTGATCAAAGCGTCGACAAAACTAGATGTTACAAATAGAGTATTGCGTCGTAAAAAAATCGACTGCGCCCCTCCCCGCCACAAAGATGGACGCCGCCGGGCGGAGTACCCGGGGAACTATTCCAATTTGGAAAGTTTCCTTTTGCTGGAGCAACCGCACTCGGTTATCCAGAAATGAACTCCAAAAATTGATCTAGCTCTGCAGGAGCGCTGTTTGCTCCAAAACTTATTACGAACCTTTAACAATGATTTTTTTTAGATTAAAGTTGTATTATATCCTGTGTCGAAACTTTGTGGTTTAAATTAAATTAAATTAAATTAAAAAAAAATTAAATTAAATTAAAAATCATTTATTTTCAGATTTGAAATCCATAGATGTGTTAGTATGATCTTAAATGCTAGTGTTGTTAGTAATATAAAATAAAAATTATGTTGGCGGACACGTGTGGAGACTTGTCCAGTGACGCAACAGTGGAGAGTCCCACCGGTCCGCGAACACCTTGAGGAGGCTATTGGTGCTGGCGCGGAGACGGGCCTGCATGGAGGCGCACCGTTTTCTCATTATTGCGTAAAAGTCATCCGTGCGCGCCTCCGCAAACATTCCGGATGCGCTACACCATCGCGACAGCCCCAACAGGATCCTGAAGGCGTTGTTATATTGGACCCGTAGGTCGCTGTATGCCCGCCGCGAATAACTGGTCCAAAGGCTGCACGTGTAGAAGGACTGGCAAAAAGCTTTGAAAAGCGTTACCTTCACTGGTTTTGTACAACGTGCAAACCTACGGGCCAGCATGTTACAGCGGACAGTCAGCGACCTACGCTCCCTCTCCAAGTCCAAGTTATCTCTCAAGTCCTCTGTGACCCAGTGACCCAAGTACTTAAATTTAGTCACCCATTTTAAGGGCGCACCACAGAGCAAGACATCGGGCACATCTGTGATGTTCATCGCGTTAGCTTTGAACATCATGAGCTCACTCTTTTTTATGTTGTACTTGAGTCCATGTGCCACCCCATAGTTACCCTTAATTTCCGCTAATTCTTGTCTCAATATTAATAAATCTTTTAATAATTTTGTAACGTCGACATGGTCGAAACAAATGGGTGGTAGTTTGTGTAACTCGTACGCTACAAAGACAGGTAAATGATCTGGGTCAGCTGTTTTAAACACTGATATAATGTCTTCAAGATCCTTTAGTTTTTTCTGTTTTCTCCTAGATACAAACTTCTGTTTCGTTCTTAACGATGTAAACAATAACTTCTTAGCACTGTCGATATCTCCTTCAGAAAAGGCAGTATCGCAAATTCTCATTAAACTTTCATTATCCATGACGTCTAACTTGTTACGGATAAACGACAATACTTCATTTATTACCACATTGCAGCTAGCACACTTTACTGTATTCACAGACATTTTGCACTGTTAACCGCGTTCGTACGCGAGCGAGTTCGCAGTGAGACTGTTTAGTTTAGTTTGTAAAATTTGAAAAACAGAATTTCTACGTTAAATAGGTATTTGCAGATACCTACAATTTACACCCTTATAACAAGTTAAAATATAATATAATTTAAAGCATATATATTATAAATATACGAAAGATTGTAAGTATGGATGTATGTATAGATGTTTGTTACTCTTTCACGCAAAAACTACCGAACGGATTGGGATGAAATTTTGAATAGAGATAGTTTATACCCTAGATTAACACATAAGATATATTTACGGGAAAAATTCTTATTCCCACGGGAAAATCTTACACAATGCGAAGTGGCCGGGCGGACCGCTAGTACAAAATACAAACACATCTTTATTATTTAGGGGACAACCACACAAAATACTTTATACCACGCCACGTTCCATTTTAAAAACAACGATACGGAATAATTCTAGATAAAAAAATAAAGATTGTGATTTACGAGGGTCGCTTTAAATGCTTACCTGGCCACTTTTAATGCTTACGGGTGCGCATAGGCAATATCCCAATGTTTACGGCGAAGATAAGCCAAGTTATCGGCGCCGGTTTATCTCAGCAATTCAGGATTCGCATGGTTGTAATTTTTTTTTGCCAAGTTTCACGATTTATGGCCACATAAATTCGCTACGAATTCAGGCTGTAAAGAAGGATGAAGTGAAATTTTCAGGATCTCTTTGGGGCGTTGTGTGTTATAAAAGTTTCAGGTTTCATTACAGGAATAAGGTTTTATACCTGTATCATAGAGATATTAAAGTAACTTCTGTTTATTTTGTAGAGATCACTAAAGTTCTTCTCATTGTCTCTTCATTTATTGACAACTCAGTATTTTAGGATGCGTTAAGTAAATAAAAATCTTACAATAATTAAATTAAATTTTCGTACTATCAAATAAAAAAAAAAACACTTAATAAACACTTGACATCCCAAAAAAAAATGTTTTCAAGTATTACTAAAAAAATCTAATACGATCAAGATATAGGTAGATTATCATACAAACTTGATTCTTCGTAACGAAGATTGATAGGTTTATTTTTAAGCATCAACATTTTTCAATATTTCCAAACAGTTAGGTGAAATGTGAAGCACATAATTATAATAAATGAAACTCGACATTCGCAGGAAGACGGCGCTCATTACGCCCGGAAGGCAGCGCACGCGCTCGCACTCTCAAACGAAAACGTTTAAAACGCTCTTCTGGTAAGTGTTTATATATTTGTACCTTTCAAACGTATAAATACACTACTCTTTATTTTTATTTCATAGTTTCTCTACACGGAACATTGTTTGTTTAGAAACCGCAAAGACGGGAATAGAGTTTCAGTTCTTTGAGCTTTATGTCTCTATTTCGCAGTTTACTTGGTCTAAGTAGTTTTGTTATCGGTTTCTTTACACTCTGTTGCAGTATGGTTGAACTATAAAATGAAATAAGCAAGCAACTATCTTTAAGTGTATATTTACTTATGTTTAAAATAGCGTATTTAAAATATAACCTGCTCATGAAATTGACAAAATTGATCCTCTGGTTATTTATTTACTTAAATACGTCAACTAATAACAACATTGGGATTTCGAATTCTTTTACATTCAAAGAACTTAGTTCGTTGGGTGAAGATTCTTACTTCGTTTGCCTAACTAAAATATTACCTCTAGCCTTCTATATTTGCTGATTAATCAGCTTTGTGTTTCATGTCAGATTCCCGTCCAGAGCTGGTGTACACGTTTATCGAGCAGGCGGTGCAGCCAGGAGCCCAGGTCGCACTGAAGTGTTCAGCGGTCGGGGAGCCTCCTCCTCGCTTCAGGTGGACCCTCGACAACCAGAATATACCTTCTCACCACGGGTAATCAATTTTTATACAAATACTTGCGTCAATTTGCCTCTAGCTAGTGACGAGACTAGCTAGAGAGCTTGAGTACTTACATCATCATCACACAAAGCAAAGATTTCTGACGCGCGTCGCCTCGCGCTAAGCGATCGTCTTTTGTTCCTCTGAGACTTAAAGAGACGTTTGACTTTCAAAGTACCGTTATTGACGTCATTCGACAGTCAGCAACAACTTTTTACAAAACATAAAAAAAGACCAGAATGCCCATGCTCCTTGAGGCGGACATCATGAAAATTATAATTGAGAGACGTCATACTCGCAAATGTCCCATCTGAGGCACTGTTCATTGCTTCACCAAAATTGAGGACCAAAATGCTTATTCTCCTTCTAATTCAGATTAAAAATATCACAAGAAAATTATATTTAGTATTTGCACAAAATATTATTTAAAAAACCAATCAACTCATTTACTTTTTTAACGTTTAGCTTAGATTTATTTTGGAGTTTATGTGTCTAGTATAAGGTGCACTTTGGTTAGAAGCACAGCAGCCTCGCATGCATACAATGCTATCTAAACTGCTAGTCTGAAATACGACTGTTACCTAGTCGCAGCAGACAGTTATTTATATCCTCTATCTGTTAAACTTGAGCGCTTTGTCCATGTAAATAGAGCCTCAGCCTGGTTGCTATCTTGTCTTTAGCTACAAAATCTATCTAAAATATACACGAACTTTGGATAAACTGAGATGTTAAGGAGTATTTGTGCCGACCACAAATGAACAAAATACTAAACACACATTGCACATACATATTATACAATTGCGTCTGAGTTTGTTCGCATTTGGATTTGTTGTTTGCTGCAAAACTTTATGGTATTTTGATTTTAATTTGAGATTTTTCTTTTTCTATTTGATTAACTTTATTCAAGGTAAGCATGAGCTTTTCGACGAACAGAGAAAGTAAAAACAATATTGATCGGTATTTTAAGCAAAAAATTAGATTTAAAAGAAAAACCTGACAAAAATTTGCACATACTTTACTTACCTGCACCTATACTAAAAAATCCTAGGCCCTCTAAAAAAATCTCGTCAAATATAAACGTACTGGTCTGCATATATTTAATAGCCGTGTATGAACCGATACGCTAAGAAGAAGAAATGTAATAAAATAAATGTTTTTTTTTACCAGGGCAATAATAACAGAAGGCAGGGAGAGTGGCGCCACGGGCATGGGCTCGAGCACCAACTACATGCTGTCCACTCTCTCCATTCAAAGTGCGAGGGTCGAGCACGGCGGGCGATATGAGTGTCGCGCTACTAACGCCCATGGATCAGTTGCCCACGCTGCCAGACTCAATGTCTACGGTAAGACTTGTGTTGTTACCAATAAATTTCAAATGATAAGTGCTCTAATTTAGGGTAGGCTCGAGTCCCTTGGTTGAGTTATTATAATATTATCATCGTTCAGAAGGCGGAATCCCACCACATACCATATGTATTTCAACTTTCGAAACCAAAATGTTATTTAAGTTTATTTGTAAGCCCATGACGGCCAATGGGTTGAATGGGTTAAATTTAAACGAAAACAAAACGTCAAAAACGTCGAATGTTTGCATCCGGCTTTATTTGAAATGTTCAGAATGGATTATTGTATGGCAAGTTTATTTCCCTTCGGCTTTAGTTGTTTTAGGCAAAAAAGGTGCGGCCGTCAAAGGGCACACCTACAATGAAATTCAAAGTTGAACAACCAATTTGTTAGCCGTTTGTCCAATACGCAGTTCGTCCATTATGCAGTTCGTCTGCATTGGGCCCGCGACTAAGGCCTGATCGCCCTAGCCCTTGATAGAATTCATCCACTGAGTATAACGAACTCAATAATAATTTCTGATTATTTATTATTATTTCTTGAAAGCTTTGTCGCTAGAAGAATTTTTAATCTCAGCAGGCATACGGTTGTATATCAATGGACCAACAGTGTGTAGGCATTTTTTAGACCTAGTTAATCACGATTGAGGCGGTCGCAGGTTATTACGCCCTCTGGTGTTGTGCTTGTGTGCATCAGCGTATGTGGGAAATAGGAGCATGTTGAGTCGAACATATTTAGCTACCTGTAAACCACCCTAATTCACAGTAGTCTCGAGCCCCTGTTGTTGATGCTGTAGATCTTTGTTTGTTGTTACTCTTAAAGCAATGCGGTATTCCTAGAAATGATTACGCTTTTTTTGCAGGTCCACCTTATATTCGTGCTATGAGTCCAGTTAAAGCTGTTGCTGGCTCTGAGGTGACTGTTTGGTGCCCGTATTATGGATTTCCTGTTGAGTATGTTTCCTTGTCCCTCTATTATGTTCTTTTTTATGAGAGTAACATCAGAGAAGAATATTATACTTTGATACAGATGTACAAAAATCTTTTATTTTAATTTTTATTTTAGGTCTGTAAAATGGGAAGGTGGGGCTGGCAACGACCCTCGCTATCATCAAAGCGAGGGCATGTTGTCCATCACAAATGTAGACAAAAATAGAGACAAAGGAGGTTGGAATTGCGTTGTTCTTACACCTGGAGGAGAATTGGCAAGGAGAGAGGTATTTTTCGATCAATTTCATTAATATCTTTGGAGATGAATTTTGTACAATATTAGACGTAAAATAATGATTTCAGGTCCAAATATCAGTAGTGTCTCCGCCGGTCCTCTCGCCAATTGCCTTTCCTCCAGGATTGAGAGCAGGAGATCGCTCTCAAATTACTTGTACTGTTACTTCTGGTGACATGCCAGTCTACTTCTCTTGGCTGAAAGATGGGATGCCCCTCTCGAGTGTACTTCAAGTAAGATACAAATATTGTTTGATATTAGTAATTAGCCATTTAAAATTTTACTTAACATCAAATTATTTGTATCTGTAGGTTGATGAAAGAGGAGCTGAATTCTACAGCATGTTACTTTTTAAAAGTTTGACAGCATCTCATAGTGGAATATATACTTGTGTTGTTACTAATACCGCAGGAAAAGCCAACGTTTCTACTGAATTAGCTATAAAAGGTAATTAAAAAAAACTATTTTATTGTGTTTTTTTCTTCTGAAACGTGGAACCAACGTGAACTTTTCTTTCAGTTCCACCTTATTGGCACATTGAACCAGCAGACGCTGCCATATTGCTTAATGGTTCATTGACGGTTAGCTGTGAAGCTAGAGGACATCCACCACCGACAATATACTGGTCTAAATACTCTGGTAAGATCTTGTTAATCTTCCTAGAAAATATTTTATACTCATAATCGAAATAATTAATGTTTTATGCTCTATTTTTAAGGTGGTTCAGAAACTTCATTAGGTGGTGTATCAGACCCAGTAGTGCTAAGTAATGGATCTTTAAGGATTGAGAGTGCAAGAGCTGAGCATTCTGGAAAATATCGCTGCAGAGCCGACAACGGTGTAGCTCCGGCATTGACTAAAACTCTAGCTATTCATATCAATGGTAAGGTTATTACAATTATTATTATGCATTTCAAAAAAATTATAGTTCACAAATACCAATCAATGATTTTATTGTGAACAGAGCCAGCGAGATTTGAAACACCATCAGCAAATGTGACATCAAAATTGGGAGACACAGTGCGACTAGTATGTGTTGCAAGAGGTGATAGTCCACTTTCTACATCTTGGAGTCACTCAGGACGGGCTTTACCTAATTCTGACTACAGGTAATAAAATCAACCTTTCAAAACTTTTTTTTTTATATTGTTATGTTATATCACGTTACTTTTTCAGAATGAGCGTATCAGAGACTCGAAGTGCTGAAGGTTTAAGAAGTGAATTAGTTATTGAAAGAGCAGACAGAAGAGATTCAGGAGTATATCGATGTCAGGCCTCTAATCTTTACGGAAGATCAGATCATTTTGTACATTTAGCTGTTCAAGGTGCGTACTAACAATCCGGTCAGCTACATTTAAAATGGTAATGGTATGTCTCCATAATAAAATAAAAAAACTATTTCAACAGAGCCACCAGAACCTCCTTTGAACTTCAGAGTTATTGAAACTAATTCAAGATCAGTGCGTCTGCAATGGCAAAGACCTTACGATGGTAATTCACCAGTACTGGGCTATGTGGTGCAATATCGTAAGCATGATTCCAGCAGTCCTGATTCCTGGAGAGACGCTGAGACTCATAATGTTTCGGTATCTGCACATCCTTTAGACTCTTTTGAGTAAGTAAATTTACTTTCTTCTGTTTTACAGTTACGACGTTTATACATTCTGAATCGTATTGTTTAACATATTATTATTTGCCCATTCTACAGGAGTGAAGGTGCAACAATATCAGGACTAGAACCTGCAACAGCATATTTAGTACGAGCAAGAACAGTAACGGCTCAGTTTGCATCAAGTCACACTCGTGCGTTGCTTGCATTAACGTTACACGAACCTCCTGCAAGAGCTCCATTAAGTTTAAGAGCGTCTGCTCCTAGACCAACTACAATAGAATTGGCTTGGCAGGTATATTTTTGAACTTTTTTAGTTTGATTTAAGTATTTTTCGTCATTTACTTGCTTAATTTCGTATTATATATTTCTAGGCGCCACCTGCGTCTTCCTGGAATGGAGAATTATTGGGGTACACAGTTTGGTGGTGGCCTTCAGCTGATGGTTCTTTGGCAGGAGGAGCAAACGTAGGAATGGAATTCTCAACCGTTCGTGGTCAAATTAATAAGTATACCATCGAAGGATTGGAACATTATACAAGGTAAATATTACATGGTCAAAATAAAAATTATAAGATAACCAAGTGTTTAATGAAATTTGTTGCTTTGCAGGTACTCAGTCAGTGTAAGAGCATTTAATAGTGCTGGTGCTGGACCCGCTACAGCTCCTGTCAATACTCTAACTCAAGAAAGTGGTAAGTTAGTTATGATATACCAATATTCACTTATTCAGTTTCACATTGAGATATTTCAACAATTGGAATTGTGTTGTAGTGCCTTCGGAAGGTCCACGAGCAGTTAGGTGTCGCGCTGTATCACCGCAGAGCTTGAAAGTGGAGTGGTCACCACCCCCTGCTCATGCACATCACGGTGCCTTACTTGGATATAAACTGCTGTATCGTCCGGAAAATAGTGAGTAGAGTAGTAATAATTTATATCTACTTTAAAATAGTCATACAAGCTCAGAATTCCAGTGGCAGGATTTGTAATATTTCTTAACTCAAGCTGAGTGATGGCAGTTGTTTGTCGGCAGCGGCAGATTGGCTGGAGTGGGAGGTGCGAGGAGGCAGCGGGACCAACTCAGGAACGGGGGCAGAAGTCAAGAGAGTTGCTGGAGTAGAAACTCTGCTGTTGGCACTAAGACCGCACACTAACTACACAGTGCAAGCGTTGGCGTATACCGCCGCTGGCGATGGTGTACCTGCGCATCCTATACACTGTACAACTCAACAAGATGGTGAGTATTCATTTGTGGTTTGTCTAGTTTTTTTTTTTAATATTTAGTATTATTTGGTAGATTTATAATTATATCGTATAAAATCTGATTTATCTTGGTATACAGCACCAGGTCCACCGGCAGCAGTGAAAGTCGTGGCCACATCAGTAACCTCATTGGCTGTCAGTTGGTTACCTCCAAGTCGACCTAATGGACCAATCATGTACTATACCGTCTTTTACCGTGAACTTGGCAGGTAATATTAGAAAATAGAGTTACATTTGCTTAGAAACAAGTGGATCTAGCTTAGCCAGGTATGTTTTTCGCAGGGATCGACCACCACAAACAACGACTGTTCAAGCTGAAGACAATGACCCTTCAGTAGGATTAGCAGGATCTACGGAGTTGAGGTCCTTATCAGAAAGTGCCACGTATGAAGCCTGGGTTGCAGCTCATTCTGCTGCTGGCGAAGGAGAACCTTCTGCGCCAATACCCGCTACAACTACTTCAAGAGGTTAATTAATATTTGTCTGCACAAAAATAATGCTAGCTTGTCTCCTCCGGCATAAACGTATGCACTATGCACTGATAACACAAACTACAGTGTAATACGAATGTTTTTTTTTTCTTTTAGCTGGAGCAAGACTTTTGTCTTTCGGTGTTTGGGCTCGAGTACAATGTGGCCACTCATTACGCCTTGCCTGTGCATGGCGCGGCGAGCCCACGCCCCGGGCTCGATGGTTACGGGGTGATAGACCAGTGACCCATGATCCCCGGTCACATCTCACTCCGCATGGACATCTAGCTATTCATGGTAAATCTTACACCTCTTATTTCAAATCTCTATATTGTCAATTTAAGGTTAACTCCTAATGATTTGGCTCTAATTTACTTTCCTTTTACAGAAGTAGACGCAGCAACAAGCGGGAATTACACATGCTCCGCACGAAATGCGTTTGGCTCCGAAGAAGTGACTTATCGAGTGGAATGTGCTAATCCACCGTCGTCACCCGCTTTAATCTTAGAATATGTAGCTCACAAAGAAGCAAAACTTACATGGAGGACGACGCATCACCCAGCAGCTCCACCGCACGGTAAGTTTAGGAGCATTAAATCCAAAATTTAGAAATTTACTTTATAGGGGCTATATTACCGACTGACTAGGAGTAGAAGTGGTCGCCATGGTCAAAATCGGTCGAATAGATCATTATCATCATATTACTTTACTGTTCACTTATTTAGGTTTTACGATCTGGTGGTCCCGTGTCCGAGAAGATACCAGTGATGCTATAGAGGGTACTCGATCAGACGAAGAGCGAAGATTAGAGGCTGGTGGAGAAGCAGCTGGTGTAGTGCTCAGAGCCTTGGCCTGCGGAGCTACGTACTCCGTTAGAGCAGTAGCCCATTCGAGAGCTGGACCATCACCGCCTTCTACTCCGTTGCTAGTGCGAACAAAACCTCCAGGTAAACCATGAAGATATGCCATGCTTACCATTTAGTTTGTGACAGTCGCATTTGTTATGCTGATTAATTATTTTTAGTCTTAGTATGGGAAGGTGGAGGAGAAGAAGAAAGGCTTGAAGAGGGTGCAGAAGCAGCTGTTTGGAGTAACAGCAGTGCACTAGCAGTCGATGCTCGCCGAGCAGTCCGGTGTGGAGCTCGACTTGTCAGGTTGCAGTGGCGACGAGCCGATGCTAATGGCGCCGTAGCATGGAGAGATGCGGACCTTACGTCATTGCATCATCATCGTGAGGTAAGACCTTTGTTCAATATTTTCTTAAATTGATTAAGTATATCAAACATATCGTTCTTAAATTTGTACAGGTCGTAATTGGCAGTTTGGTTGCTGGTGCTTGGTACAGTCTACGCCTGTGGACAGCCTCGGATTCTGCCAGGCACCAAGCCATTATTTATGCTGCTACAACAACACATTCTGGAGGTCAGTTGTATTAGTTTATTAGTAGTAATGCCAAATAATGAGATATTAATATGGTGGAAGCAATATGGTGGAAACTAGCTACAAGCATGTGGACAAAATTTTAAAGGTGACAAAAACTATTTTGAAGACTCTTGACAATTAGTACCTATGATGATGATGATGTAGTACCTATATACAAGTACGCTGATCTGCAAGAGGTGACTCAACTATAGTAAATAGACTTTAACCCATTTACCTTTTTTAATATAGAGAGGCTCCGTCGACCAGTGGCGTTCCACTCGGAAGGTGCAGCAGTGATTCCAGTCACAGCGACCGACACGGAGCACGTACTGGGCGCTGTTTCCTTGGCGTTTGCCGCTCTTGCTGCACTTGCTGTCGCGGCGCTGCTGTTGGTGCTGGTCGCAAGACGAAGGTAAGTATCAGGTGTATGGTATTGGAGATACACCGCCATCTGATCCCAAACCATAGAGTGTGTACGATGGGTACATACAGATAAAAACATCAGACATAAGGCAAATACAAGTGCTTTTAATACAAATGTTAGCCCAATTCAGGATTCAAAGTCGCGAACCCAAGTTCCACAACAGGTAGGCATGCTGTCATGTACAATTTAGGCTGCGCCTGCAGAGCCGAGCCATTATGTTTGTTTTGAAACGATTCGCTGGCGCTAACAAAAAAAGTATTTAAATAATAAAATGGGAGAGAATATCTATGATTTCTGGAATCTAACACAATATCACCGAAATCATGACCAATGAAATAAAATAATAAGTTTATTTTATGTTGTTATCTACGTACCTATAAAATCTACACCTCGAGCACAGATTAATTCTTTCCTTTTACTTACAAGTTCACTAATAAGATTGTATACCTTTTAAAAGAAACAGAATTACTGCGAACAGCAGCAAGTCTCTCTCCCACGGTTTTCAGTTAATCTGCTAAGCGGATTACCATTTTTGCAGAACTAGGAAAAATGTTGTGCGACGTTGTCTAAAAATAGAGCGCCTTAGTAATACTAAGAAGAAAACCTTTCTGTAAAATGAGATTAATATTTTGTATCCTTTTCTTTGTTAACTTTACTTGTTGTGTTTTTGTTCAGCTCTCAGTATACATTCATGCGCCCTACAATGACCGGTATAACGTTTCCATCAGTTTGCTATAGGTACTTTTACTAGTGAACTAAGACACGTAAAGGTTTATGTACCTTCGATTAGGTTCCTGTATGGCGAATTTTAACACAAAAATATTTCCAAACGTGGTTTTAGTTTGTGTAGTCAACTTAAGCTCTGCTCACCACTTTGAGGATAGTATCGTGATATTCGTTTAGTTGTACTTATGTCTTGTTTTATGTGTGTTATTTATTACCTATTAATTAGACTGAAGATATATAATGCAGTGATTGAGAATTTTTATCACATTACAGTCAAAGTCGCTGTCCTTTCTTTTCACTTACAATGTCAATGTTATTTTACTATGTACGAAAACAAACGAATTCTTGTCCACTGGCAAACGGCCTCATATCTTTTAAGTTCCGCCTAGCGTGACGCGGAGCCGTTGACCAAGGAAGCAGAAATAAACAACTAAGACCAAACAAAGGCTCGTAAGTTACAGCAACGTAGGTCAGACTTTTCAGGTCAGTCGCGAGGAAGAAAAACATGGTCTATTTCTATAATAGGTGCCGTACTATTTCTTGTAATTTAGGTGTATTTTATTTACTACGAGTTTGGGAATGTAAAGCGCGTGAGTGGCTGAAGAAAAGCGGTGATTATGACACAGACATAAAAACGTTTATCATTTATTTTCGCTGGTTTAAATTTACTATCTTATCACACAATTAAGCTTTACCGTAGGAGAATAATGATAATTTTTCATTTTTATTATTATTATTATTATTTTTAAAGTGTTTTTACTTACTTACTTACTTTACTTACACTTTCTAGCATCCCACAATCTGCGAGCTTTTTCATTTGCATAATGAACAGTTTAAACAAAATATTCAACATCAAAATGGGCTGATATATTTTACATTTA
This sequence comes from Carpatolechia fugitivella, assembly GCA_951230895.1. NCBI lineage: Eukaryota > Metazoa > Arthropoda > Insecta > Lepidoptera > Gelechiidae > Carpatolechia > Carpatolechia fugitivella. Next base: position 7,405,438 of record OX579662.1, on the reverse strand, counting down.
TGATAATTATAAATCATTTTTGTCTTTCCGAGTCTCACACCGTGATTTAAAATATCAATCAATCAATCAACGGCCCTTCATTTAAAATATAATAAGTATATATTCGGTTTCCCTTTATTTTCAACAACGGTTGCAAAGTTCGATTTGCAGTAATAGGTCACGGGGTCTTTGTATTCCTATTGGCCTGGAGACACTCAAATGAATGCAGCAAAAGTAAAAACGTAAAAACAAAACACAATCGATGTAGATACGTGGAATTTGCAATTTCAGTGTGAGGTACGACCCAATCTCTCCCGAGCCCCAATCGATTCGCAAACGAAGGTAATTTCTGTACAGAAAACGAAATAAAAAGCAATTCAGTTACGTACGACATGTTCATGTTACGTTTCTCTTTGTGATTTCGTAATACAAGCTCGCGAGCTTTTTTCAAAAGTTTCACTTCATGTTAACAGCCAGCATATATCACAAAAAGCTTTTGTAAACTGAATAAAAAAGAAATAATTTATGTACTTATTCAGAATTTTCGTCTGTATTTAAGAATATCCAATATAGAAAAATGCCGGTTAAAAAATGTACTGCCATCGAATTTTTACTGACTTTATTATGACAAGCTTGCGTTTGTTACGAAAATCCAAAATTTTAAAATCGAGCTTACTTCATAAGCCTACCATGAGCCATGTTAGAGGTCTCTATTAACCGACTTGATTAACTCACACGATTATAATGATAGTAATGATTTTAAATCAAATAAAAATATGTAGGTATACATATCTAAGGCTAACATTTCGTATTTGAATATATAGACATTCAAGACATGTAAATGATATACCTGGCCACTCCGACTCGGGTCTTGAGTAGCACTAGTAGGTCGGCAATGTAATCAGATATTCACCAAGGGCACGAGGCGAGCCGACCTTAAAGAAAATGACCACCAGTTATTTTAAATTTCGTTCAATATTCGATACTTACGGTAACTGGAGACGACAATATAGGTAGGTACATTTAATTGATTCCGTGGCGAAGTTTTTCTTATTGATAAAACTGATTTTATGATAAATAGATTTCTTACAAGAAGGTTGGTTGAATTACTGTGTTAATTAAGAATTTTTTACCCATTCAGTAGCATTTTATCCAAGCATTTTGTTAGGTATGTGTGCATACCTATACGTCTTTGCCTCGTTGGCTGTTGCTGGCCGTAAAAACTTTTAAGGCTGGTTTACACAGTGCGAGCTAACGTGCGAGTCTGGACGTAACTTACGAGTAACTCGTACGTGCGAGTTGGTTAGTAGCTCGCATCCGAGTTACTTCAACATTTTTTGTTTTCACTCGCCTGCTCGCCCGGCAGCAACTCGCACATGACAGCGGCTCGGCCGTCGCTCGCATCGTTTGGACGCGTTCGGCAGTAGCTCGCCAGTGCCAGCCGGGCAGTTGTGAGTGGAACCCGTGTTTTTTTGTGCTACGTACGAAATCAAGTTCGAAATGGCTGCGGATAGATGGTCTTCTGACAATAATATTTCATTCATGACACTCTACAGAGAACAAGAAAACTTATGGAATTGTTTCGACAAAAACTATCGAAATAGAGATATGAGAAAAGCATCTTTGGAACACATCGCAAAAGAAATGAACCTAGGTAACACCAGTGAGGTAACAATAAAAAATAAAAAAATTACGATCCACCTACAATCAAGAAGTGAATAAAATCGAAAAAAGCAAGAAGAGTGGCGCTGGCGCAGACGATGTGTACAAACCATCCATAAAATGGTTTGATATAATGGGTTATATAATGAAAACAATTAATTTAAAAGAAAAAAATAACAACACCGTTTTTTTTTATTAAAACAAGTTCACTCGACATCGGGACTCGACTCGGACTGGGCAGTAGCTAGGTATCGTGTAGACAGCAAAGGCAAAGTCAAAGTCAAAGTCAAAATAATTTATTTCCATAGGATGTTATTACATCACTTAGATCCGTCATTACATTTTTTTGGGTGAGTTCACTAACACAATGGCGGAATCTGTGGAGAAGAGCTCACCGAAGAAACTCCACAGTCGTCGCATCTTTTGCGTCTCCTTTTTTAAATAAAATATTGTCAATTACAAAATTAATGCTTATTACATATCGAAAAAGCCTGCTACTCAAACAATCTATTCCCATGTACACCTGTCTTCTAAGTAATCAGATATCCTATAGTAACCTTTTTTATACAATTTCTGTTTTATAATTATTTTAAACTTGTCTAAAGGCAAGTTTTTAATATCAGTAGGGACCTTATTGTAATAGCGTATACAATTGCCTTTAAAAGAATTACTAATTTTATGTAGTCGGCTGACATAAGCAACCAACTTGTCTTTATTTCTAGTATTAAAATTGTGTATATCACTGTGCTTCTGAAAATTACTTATATTTCGTTTTATATACACAAGATTGTCATAGATATATTGAGACACAAATGTCAGAATATTGATTTCTTTAAATTTTTCCCTCAGTGACACTCTAGGCCCTAATCTATAAATTGCACGAACAGCCCGTTTCTGCAAAATAAATATACTATTAGCATTCACAGCGTGACCCCACAATAAAATACCATAGGTCATTAGACTATGAAAGTAACTGAAGTAGACTAGTCTAGCGGTGTCTACGTCGGTAAGGGCTCTAATTTTTTTAACTACGAACGCTGCTGAACTCAGTCGGTTCGACAATTTATTTATATGAGAATCCCATTGTAGTTTGGCATCTAAAGTAATGCCCAAAAAGACAGTCGAATCTACAAGGTCCAATTTCTGTCCTTTTATAAATATATCTGTAGTTACCGGTTTCACATTGGGTAATACGAATTTAATACATTTAGTTTTCTTTTCATTAAGTAATAGATTATTAACAGTACATAAACCAATTCACTATACAAGAGATAGCATTGTTTACGTCGTCATAGTTTGATTGTTGTCTTTTAACTTTAAATATCAAAGAAGTATCATCGGCAAACAATACTAAACCATGTTTTGCTTTAACAAGATAAGGTAAATCATTAATATATACTAAAAACAAGAAAGGTCCAAGAATTGAACCCTGCGGGACGCCCATACTTATTGAAGATCCGGGTGATCTTTTCCCATTAACATCGACCATCTGAATCCTATCTGTTAGATATGACTCCAGAAGGCCAAGAGCCTGATCTTTTACACCATAATGGCGTAGCTTCCTGACAAGAATGTCATGATGGACTCAATCAAAAGCCTTGGATAGATCGCAGAATACACCTATTGCATCCATTGCGTCTTCCCAGGCACCAAAAACATTGTCAATTAGCTCAACACCAGCGTCGGCTGTTGAACGACCCCTTGTGAAACCAAACTGAGCAACATGAATTAAATTATTGACATAAAAATGACTCTGCAATTGATTAAGTATGAGTTTTTCAAATATTTTGCTAAGAGTTGGTAGTATCGATATAGGTCTAAAATTTGTGGGGTCTGATGTACTACCGGCTTTGAATAAAGGTATCACTTTACTTAGTTTCATCAAGTCAGGAAACACCATTATCTATACATTGATTAAATATGCAACAAAGGTGAGGTGCGATACAATCTATAATGGAACTTATAATTTTTACAGATAGACCATGGACGTCAGCCGTCTTTTTCATTTCCAGGGATTTAAACGCCTTTACAATGTCCTCATTATTTACGTGCCTAAATTTAAAATCTGTTTTACATTCCTCAAAGTTCTGCTTAAGTATAGATTCAGCAGCAGCGGGAGATGAATTTAAAGACTTTGTTGTTGAAACTGGAATGTCCGTAAAGAAATTTTCAAAAGCTTTTGCTACTTCTAGGTCTGTACTTAACAATTGATTATCTATTTTAAGCTTGAAGTTATTATGTGTAGCTTTGGCCTTTCCAGTCTCGCTATTTATAATTTTCCATGTCGTTTTCATTACATTGCTACTAGATTCAATTTTGTTTTTAATGAAATTGGATTTAGCTACGGCACAAACGCATTTAAACATTTTTGAATAACTACGAACATAATCTAGAAAGGCCGTACTTTTGTTATATGATTTCTCTTCATAGAGTTCATATAATTTTCGTCTGCTCCTATGAATTCCCGCTGTCGCCCAATCACTAAACAAAGCTTTGTTATTAACTTTTATAGTTTTTGATTTAAATACCGTATCATATTCATTTTTGACAATGTTAAATACTGAGTTATACAATAAATTTGGATCGTCACTGTATGGTATTTCCGATAATTTATCTAAAATATTATTCCTATAGTGTTCTAGCCGAGTGTCACTAATGGGGACACATGTAATATCCTCTTTTTGGTCCTTTTTTATTTTAATATTGAATATACCTATCTGACCAGAGTGATCAGAGGTTAATTTATTGATGACCGATTTGTAAGTAGGCGTAATGTTAGAAAATATATTATCAATGCAAGTAGCAGATGTTGCAGTAATTCTAGTAGGCTCCAAAAAAAGATAGTTCATGTTGTGACATAAAAATAAACATTTAAATCTAGTACAAGTATTATTATCCTCTAACAGATTAACATTAAAATCACCACAAATTATAAAAAAATTGTTTTTATCGCTGATTTTAGTCAACGCTTCATCCATTATCTTTTCGAATAAATCAAAAGATGAATCTGGTGGTCTGTATACGCTCATTACAATAAGTTGTTCAAGTTCAATACAGGCTATTTCAATAGTACGCTCAACAGACAGGCTCACTATGTCGAGCCGAGCTACTGGCGTACGAGTAGACAAACCGAGTAGCTGTCTACTGGCCAGGCAGCAGCTCGCACTGTGTAAACCAGCCTTTAGAATCTTTGGATTTATTTGAATTTGGAAGAAGAAAAATATTGCTTGATCGACAAGAGCTGATTCTTTGTTTATCCGCCCTTGTGTAAAAATCTCTCCCGTGATAAAAAAATAAATATTATACGTAACATCTAAAAATATAGTTTAAATTGACCGCCTCAACCACCGCAACACATTTTATAGTTTCATGCTTGTTTTATATTCCGTGGTTTCATGTATAGATGGAAGCAAAATAAAAAGACGCCTCCCACTTTTAGCTCCTAACGGCATGACAGGTGACATTTAGGCAACATAACTTTTTAGGATAATTTGACTGATTTGATTTTTTATTGTATGGCCGCCATCTTGTTTTTTTTTTCTTGAATGGGAAAATTCGTCTTGGCAACATTGAAAATCGTATTCAGAAGGGTCTAAACACAGAGTTTTCTTTTTGATTTAGCTAGTAGTTTCACAACTCCCAATTCAACCGATCTTATTTGTCCCAGCACGTTGTGGCCATGTGGCACTCGTCCGGACGAAGAGACGCGTCGATGCAGCCACTCGGCCGCCAGCACCGACAAGTCTGTCTGTCCCGAACAACAGAACATCAGGAACTGCCAACATGACTACAAGCATGACAAACTGTCGCCTGCTTCCGGTAAGTAACAACATTTATTACCCTCTACAAAGTTTAGACGTGTATGTGTTTAATTGTCTGTTACTGTCCTTAGAAGTGAGATGCTATTTATTTAGAGTAACGCTTTAGATTTATTACCGTATTAATATGCATTGTGTTAATATGTTTCTGTGTATTCATTTTTAACTTTGGTTCAGTGCTCACTAAAGGTCTGGTCACTCCTTTGGGTATGGAGCATGTCTTGTGTATGTATGTAAACATTCTGAAATAAATGCGCTTTAAATTCTGATAGTCATCTTCAAATCAACGAGTATTATTCTATAAAGAACGATATGACTGATTTTAGCAGCAGAGTACGAGTAGAATACAAAATGAAGCTCTTTTATCATTGATTGCCTGTCCTTTTAAAAGAACGGGATAAACTAGTTTTGGGTTAGTTTGGTGAAGCGCTGGCGTAGAATCGATATTTCCATCTAGGTCTATTTCGATCTGGAATCTAAAATTTCATCTCCGCCAGACTACGGGATGAGCACAGGGTTGAAGTTTGCAACGCCGCGCCGCCGCCGGTAAAATGAAGCTTTGGGATACTGACGACTTTTTTCTATTTTCAGCATGTCTTTCGTAATGAGTAACGTGATTCTTTTAGTTTACATTAATCATTTGTTTAAAAAATATAAAAATATATTCATTTTTTTTTAGAAAATGCTTTATGCTTTTAGCTTTATTGTTATTTTCGCTTGTTTTTACATGAAATGGTGAAGTGAAAATTCGGCCTTCTAGTGCTGTGTCAGCTCTTCAAACATTTTATACTTTTTCATATCCCGCTTTTATGTTGTTTGAAAAAAAATAGTGCGGCTTTATGTATAATCTATTTATACCCATTAATTAAAGGTACTCCTTTACATGAACCAATTATTTTACTTACAAAGGTACTATTTGATTAAATGAAAAATGCCACCCTACGTAGAAAACTGTTTAAATAAATTAATAACTCGCATATGGCTCGTTACTTTACGAGTCAAATTATCGTCACCTTTGTTGATTAAAATCGGAGGCAATTTCCAGCGAATATTTGATCGAATCAAGGCTTCACATGTCACCCGACCTCGAATGACGGGAGGTATCGCTATTCGCTTTTGGGCGATCAGAGAGGAGGGTGGGAAGGGGTCGCATTCCTGGACTGAAATACTTACATTACTAAAGCTATTTGTGACCTATTTTTCCGGATAACTTTACTTAGTTACTCAGTTCGTTTAAGATGAAACATTTCAGGCCCAGTTCGGGCGCCAGATTTATCGTAACTTAATTTTGGCGCCCAGCGTGCCACCATTATTATATACTTCACTAGCTTTCCGCCCGAAGTTTCACGTTTTATGCGGTCACGTGTTTAATGAGTTTTTCCGTAGGAACGAGGTGTTTTCCCGCGATAAAAAGTAGCCTATGTCCTAATCCAGGGCCTAACCTAAATGTGTGTCAAGTTTCATCGTGATCCGTCTAGTGGTTCAAGCGTGATTCGGCAACAAACATCCAAACATCCAAACTTTCGCATTTATAATATTAGTAGGATTAGCACGCAGTTGTACGACAAAGACTTATAATAATAAGCAATAGTGTCTCCGACTTCTGGCCATTTAGGTATAAATACTCGTTGCTAATTGGATTGACGAAAAGTTACTTTCCTTAGCCAACCTACATCTGAAATTTCTACAGGATAGACATAGCCACTTAGACAGACTTTCCCATTTATCCTGAACATCTGGGGGCACGGCAGTGCCCCCGCCAAGTCGAGCAAAAAAGCGGCACGGCCGTACCATACTTTTCTCGAAGCAGTTCAGGCCATTTTCAACCCCCCTATAACTTCATTGTGGATAAAACTAGAAGTCTGAGTTTTCAGTAACCAAACAGGCATTGTATAAATACGGGATATTTCAAATTTCAATCAATTTGAACCAGTAGTTTATGAATTATAACTAGTCAAAGTTTCTTTATTTTGTCACTCACTGACTCGTCAAAACTCTAAGGCACTTCTAGCAGACATAGAAGCTTCAAATTTAGAATGGAATTAGTGTTTAGTATATAAACCAAGGAAAAACTAAAACATTTTGCAGTTTCGGCCCAGTTTTCTAGATACATCATCTGCTAGATAACTTTGTAATCCCATATAAATCTTGGGGCATTATATAGGATTACAAAGTTACATTTGCAGTAAACGAATCAGTGTACCTGTATAATGGAATATAATTGAATAAGAGGTGCTGGGTAGGTGTAGGGTAGGTGTAGGGTAGGTGTAGGGTAGGTGTAGGGTAGGTGTAGGGTAGGTGTAGGGTAGGTGTAGGGTAGGTGTAGGGTAGGTGTAGGGTAGATTTAGGGTAGGTGTAGGGTAGGTGTAGGGTAGGTGTTGGATAGGTGTTGGATAGGTGTTGGATAGGTGTTGGATAGGTGTTGGATAGGTGTTGGATAGGAGTAGGGTAGGTGTAGGGTAGGTGTAGAGTAGGTGTAGGTTAGGTGTAGGGTAGGTGTAGGTAGGTATAGGGTAGGTGTAGGGTAGGTGTAGGGTAGGTGTAGGGTAGGTGTAGGGTAGGTGTAGGGTAGGTGTAGGGTAGGTGTAGGGTAGGCGTAGGGTAGGCGTAGGGTAGGTGTAGGTTAGGTGTAGGGTAGGTGTATGTAGGTGTAGGGTAGGTGTAGGGTAGGTATAGGGTAGGTGTAGGGTAAGTGTAGAGTAGGTGTAGGGTAGGTGTAGGGTAGGTGTAGGGTAGGTGTAGGGTAGGTGTAGGGTAGGTGTAGGGTAGGTGTAGGGTAGGTGTAGGGTAGGTGTAGGGTAGGTGTAGGGTAGGTGTAGGGTAGGTGTAGGGTACGTGTAGGGTACGTGTAGGGTAGGTGTAGGGTAGGTGTAGGGTAGGTGTAGGGTAGGTGTAGGGTAGGTGTAGGGTAGGTGTAGGGTAGGTGTAGGGTAGGTGTAGGGTAGGTGTAGGGTAGGTGTAGGGTAGGTGGAGCGTAGGTGTGCATTTTTACATTGTGTTTTCATGCGATCTACAAAAAGAAATGAGATGCCATTAAAAACATAACTTGTAAAAAAACCAAGTCTCGCACGCAACTTAGTCTACCGTAAAAAGTTGTGAGATCCATGTAATACCAAGTCGGTTAATTTATTCAGTCCCTACTTAAGAGTCCTTCTGTCTTAAGTTATTACGTAATTAGGTCACCTAACAACATCTTATAGTGACCAGATCAATATTAAAAATCTCTTATGTTTTAAATAAATACATAGATTGACTTGGCAATCGCACTAAACAATCAAATTTAATATAATAATGTATTAATTGTGAGATACATTGTGTTTTCATGCGATAAATACATAGATTGACTTGGCAATCGCACTAAACAATCAAATTTAATATAATAATGTATTACTTGTGAGATACATTGTGTTTTCATGCGATTGCCAGGTCAATCTATGTATTTATTTAAAACATAAGATATTTTTAATATTGATCTGGTCACTATAAGATGTTGTTAGGTGACCTAATTACGTAATAACTTAAGACAGAAGGACTCTTAAGTAGGGACTGAATAAATTAACCGACTTGGTATTACATGGATCTCACAACTTTTTACGGTAGACTAAGTTGCGTGCGAGACTTGGTTTTTTTACAAGTTATGTTTTTGATGGCTTGTTATTACAGGGTATTATTTCCGCTTCTGATATTTATTTTATAAAACTTTTATAATGTTAAATTGCCATTTCCAGAGCAGATGTAAATAAATACACCGATCGTTTGTTTGTGATTGAAAATCATTGCTCAGTCTACCGATTTCCATAGCAGATGTGTACGAGATAAGTCCGTACGCGACGTTTGCGGTCGGGGGCGAGACGCAGGCGACGCTAGACCACACTCTGCAGTTCCGGACATTCGGCCACCGCGACAACGACGCTCCCCCGCACCGCCCCTGCCGGAAACACCCGCAGAGGCATCGGGAACGACCTGATGGTCAGTCTAATTTTATCCTTACCTATTTATAAATATGACTTGACTAACGGCTCCGTAGCCCAGGTGGTAGTGTATCTGCCTCCGACGCACAGGGTCGCGGGTTTGAATCCCGCCCAGGGCAAACATTTGTGTGATGAGCACTTGTGTTTGCCTTGTGTCTGGTTGTTGTTTATCTATATAAGTATATATTTATCTATTTATGTATTGTATATCAGCTGTTTGGTACCCATAGTACAAGCTCTGCTTAGTTTGGGATCAGATGGCCGTGTGTGAAGATATCCCAACATATTTTTTTATTTATTTAACTATTCCCGATACAAATTGAATAAAGAGGAATATTACTTTTCATCGTTGGAGTTAATTTAAATTTCATCTTCGTCTGAGAATGTTTCAACCAATCAATAGTTCATTTTATTATTCTTTCAAATTCGTTTTCTCTCTAAGTATTAAAAATATTTCATTACTCTCAAATAACAGCTTTTTTCTTCTAATCAGTTGCCTCTAAGTAATAGCTTTTTAGTGAGTGAGTAATATTACAGTCACACACAGCACGAATTGAGTACATATTCAAACGCAAAAGAACGGAATAAATTCATTTACAATCTTGAAAATGTTTCATTCCTATCAATGGTTCATATTATTATGCTTTTGTTTTTTTTTCTGCTTTTTGATTAAGCATTTAAAATATTTCCTATTTCCTTCAAAATAGGTTCCTTTTAGTAATGGCTACTTTAGTAAGTAATATTGCAGTCGCAGCACGCTAGGTAATTAAAATGGTAATTCGACATCCATTAAAGTGCTTCAATCCGCTGGCCTCGCCCTTATTTTTTCTTTATGACCCACTCACCCTATAAATTTAATCTGCTACATAGAAAAGTAAATAGATCAACTACGACTAGTACCTATGATTAGATCAGGTACTGTGACTGATATTCTTCTTAATTAAACAATGTTTCACCGAAGTTACTTCTCGCACGTTTATTAACGGAAACAAAAATGGAAATTTATAGTAAAAGTCACCCAAGTTTTCTCATTCTTACCTAAAATTTAATGTACTAAAACATCAAAAAAGACTGCGACGTTTTACTTTGAAGCGGCCAGTTTCTAATAACATTCGAGTACCTGTTTAGTCAAGTACCCAGAGTTGTAATTAGGTCAGCCTTCGGGGACCGCGAAAACTTTAATTAACGAAGTTAATTAATTATGTCACGGCAAAAGAGGGTTAATTTTGTTTTCTTATTTTAAATTTGTTTTTTAGTAGAGAAACACCACTCCGACTGCGAACTGCAACAGCTGAGTCGATATGAAAAGGTGCGGCCGCGGCATTGCGCCGGGACCTCTTACTGCGTGCCGATGGCACATCATGGTAAGTAACATTTGTTTCTAAAACGCGCTAATGTATATGATTCAGTAAAGGTTCAAAAACTTGTCACTTCAGGGCACATTTTTCTTATTTTCGCAGATGGAAATGTCTCGCATGAAGAGTTATATTTTTTAATTGGGTCTATATTAAAATCCATAATTGAAAATGCATTTATTAAAAATCCATAATCATTAAATAACATAACGATTAAAATCTATAGTTTTGAAATATATATATTTAAAAGCCCTATCTTTATTACGAATTAGTATGTATAACAATTAAAATATTTATAATAAATGCTCACCAAATTGTGTTTCATAAAGTAAACCAAAAAATTTTACCCAAATATTGCATGCCTGCAAGCAGGCATGGGTGGTCACAACACAACCTTATTCCGAAGGGTATGGCGGAAGGAGCCGAGCTCGCTAACCTAATGTCGGGGTGCCCCGAACTCCCGCGCTCGCTACGCTCGCACCCGCCTTGATTTGATAAATGTTACTGTTTCAGTAAGACAGTTTCAGTAAAACAATATTAAGGATTTTAATAATTATGCTAAATAATGGTATGTATTTTTAAATTATGCATTCTTATTGTTATACGAATTAAAGTTATGGCAAGTCTGTTATGGATTTTCATAATAGGGTTATTTATGTAATGCAATTTAAAGGACACCCTTTTTAATCTATCGAAAAAATAAAGCAAAATAAAAGTATTTTATTTAGTTTTCTCTTTCTTATAATGTCGCCTTCATTTCTGTTTTCACGAAAAACAGTGTAACAAACAAGAGGAAATTTCCTTTTTATTTTGAAGAAGCTCCCGTGGTGATAATTCGATTATCTTTGACAGCGAGATTGATGATGAATAAAAATGTTCTACAATACATAAACAAATACAGCGTCGATAACTTTTAAGGTGTATGGTGTAAGTCAAGATACTAACGCTGCAAAACGCAGAATTAAAAAATATTTAAGTTTTATTAAATTAAATGTTTTAATTTAATTATTAAGTTTACTGAATTTTTTTAGACATTGTATTTTATTGAAATTGACATAAATAATTGAAATAAAAATCCTTTACACCTATTAAACTATATAAAGATAAATATCACCATAACACATTGTCAAGAAAGGTACTTTTGGCGATTTATTTCAGTATTAAACTATAATATCCAGACCTTAATAATCAACATCTGATACTCAAGTAAAATACGGGTATTGAATCTATTTTGAGGCTGCACAAACTGACAGGAGTTGTTTTTTCTGCAGGTGGTGGTGGCAGCAGTCAAGGGGGTGGTGGCAGTGGGGGCGGGTTTTCGGAAGTATACGCGGGGGACTCGAGCGCCGAGTCCGGCCCTGGGTCGCTGTCCCCACGTACTCATCACGAGCACAGCTAGCAGCGAACCGCGCGCCTTTAGCAAAACCCCTACACGATGATGTGATCATCGTCTCACTTGCGATTTAAAAAGGGGGCTCGCGCGGTACCTTAGTTTGTCTCTGGATAGATTTAAAATGCAGTATGTAAATTCATAATTTTACTTAAATTCACTAGTCTAAAAAGAAAATATGTCTTGAAAATTCTTGGTTCAAGTGAAAAAAAAAACTATTAATTTACGTACCGAATTTGTTGTCATATTTAGTTAGGAGAATCGCTTTACATCAGGTTATACTTTGAAGTATTCCTAACTTAAGGTTTCTATTATATAAGATTTTATCAAAGATAGAGTAAGGGAGCCAAATCGAAACGCGCCATTAACTGTGCCAAACGATCCTATAAACATCACTGCCTATTTATTCTGGTTTACTACATACTAAATATACTGTTTCTAACAATATTGTGTTACCGTTTCTAATAATTTACAGCATAAGACGTTATTAAAGTATAGTTCTATATCGAAAAACAAGTACTTTAATTAGTTTATGTGAAATCGTGTGAAATAACTTTACCACAACATGCAAAATTAAGCAATTACTTGCAGTTAGTTACTTTCCTTTTATATATCTTAGTAACTAAAAACGGCTCAGGTATAAGCCTCAACTCTTTCCTGTTTTTGTCACCATTCCTGCACTTTTCTGATCTACTGATTCCTAACTACGATATCGTATGCCAAACAAGCTGCAACAGCGATAATTTTATTTGTCTCAACTCCTTCAACATCTTAGGCTATCTGCCCTCTTTCTACCTTTACAATACAATGTGAAATTTTGTTCTTTTTCTCTATATTATATTTTAATTAATTTTAATTTTAAAGGCAGCCCAACTTTTCCATTTATTTCTGTACTTAGACTTAGAAACTAAAAAACTAGATAGTACGAATTTGTGTCAAGCCCCACCGATTGTACGGCCTATTTATTGATTTTATGTCATGTCATATTGCAACTCCAATAGGTACTTGAATAATGTAAGCAGTTCTACCGAATGTAATCAATAGTTGTTAAAGTTTTGTCGTCTCAAGTAGTCAACAAAATAGTTGTTGAGAGGCGGACCACATGTGATTAGAAGACGTGTCCAAAATGTGAAACATAGGTTTAATTTTTCTTACGGCCTAGCTATTAATGTTGTGTTGAATATACTAGTGTTTTAAACCTTAAGAGCGCAATTTTTAGTTTAATGGTACTGATGATTCGAATCACTACTCTTCATGAAGAGATAATAATGATAATCGAAATAAGCTTCAAAATACGAAGTGCATAAACAGTTCATGAATTTAAATGAAACCTATTGTAATTATCTACATAATGTAGCTTTAAGTATTGAATTGATTATTTCAATGCATTCCTTTGTATAGTAGTATAGTATTGTTCTAAGTGTTAGGTTCCTGTAAATTGTCATACTTACATATACCATTTGATGGGCTTTTGTAATTGAATTGTTATACAAAAAGAAATGTTTTTAGTTATTTTTTTACTGATTACATGTGATCTGTCTTCGTAGTTAGTCAACTTCATGCGGGAAGCTTAGAAAATAATGTAAATAAATAGACTGATATGTAATGTAAAATATATTATTAATATAACAGTTTCGATCGGAGCTTACATTTGTATATACATTTTGTAGATAACTTTTGAATTCTAGTCAATTTTTATTAATGAATGTTTTTAATATGACAATATGGTTGTACTTTGTACATCACGAAAAACGAGTAAACTATGTGAGAATCTGGTTATTGTAAAATAAATCTATTTATCGCATTCGGATTTTTAATTGAATTCCAAAGCTAAAAATCAATATAAGTGCGGAAAATGTTAAATAAAAAAACATTGCTACCAATCTGGCTGCAAAATATAAATCATAGTCAACTCCATCCAAACTTTGCGTTCGCTTTAAAACGTGAGAGGTGTTTCAACAAGTTTACAGTTTTAGTTAAAAGAATCATTTAAAAATCAGTTTACATTTGAGATATATTTAAACCAAACGCGTCTTAAAGTAAAAAAGAAAATTTGCGTAAATATGCTCAGGCGAGGCAGAATTTATTTTGTATTAATTGGGTTGACTGAAGCTTACTAAACGAATCTGGAAATATTTTGATATACTAAAATATCACAACAAAATTGACCCTCAAAATGAATCCTGGATCCGCCTCTGCTTTCCACTATCAGAAAGGGATATTAATAAACTCACAATAGCCTGATTTAATAAATTGTAAGTATGCTTGTATAGTAACAAAAAAAGACGCGCCGGACCCCCTGGCCATACCCCTGGGGATAAGATAAGATAAGATAAGTCTTTATTTGCCAAAAACACGGTATAAAAGGTGGTAAAATAAAAATAACGTACATACATGTTTTGCCATAAAGATAAATAGCATGCAAATACAAGTGAAATATTAATAAATTTCAAACAGTAAACTAAACTAAACTACAAATTGTTAAATTATTTCATTTATGTCATATAAACCCTTGGAACCTAGCTATTCATACATTTTTTCTTAAATAGTCTTAAATTAAAATTTTTCATATCGTCAGGTATCTTATTAAAAACACGCACACCCATCGCTAAGCAGCTCTTGTTATAAACCATAGTTCTAGGAGTTTCTTCTAATACGAGTCTATGAGGGTCTCTTGCGATAGGGTGGGACGGGATGAAACCATAAAAAAGATGTTCAGACAGGACCCTCTGATTATGATCGGTTTGTATAATTGACCGAGCGATCGCGAAGCGTCTCCGTTCCAGCTTGGCCAAAATTGCTTTTGTATGTCTATCTGGTCCATTCACTCTACAGGTCGCGTTTCTCAACCGATTCTTGTGAATTTTTGTGAGCAGGTTCGATAAATTAATAGTTTTTCTTTGTCGAGTCAAGTTTTGGAAATTTAACAAAATTACGGAGTTATGAGGGTTGAAAACGTAAAAAAATCATAAATTAGCCATTTAAAAATATATAGGTACTCGCGAGGTCTACAGCTCACAGAGTCACAGTAGTAGGTATCGTAGGTATGTGTTTATCGCTTAACAAATACATCATCGAATAATCAATAGAGCACATTTACAAACCCGGATTTTCGTCAGCTTGCCCTGACTGAACCTTTTATCCGACTGTACCTAAAGCAGCATGCAAAGCTGTAATACCGTTTCAACCTAAGATTGGCAAAAATGTATCTCTCCATGGAAATCCGGGGGAATTCCAATATTAGGAATCCAGCACGGCGGGAATCCAGAGCCCGATATTACCTATTGAACCGCCGCGCCGACCGCCAACTGTCGCACAAATACCAGCCAACTTTACCCGACTGTTTGAAGCGACAAGGAGAGTACTGTTTGATGTTATTGTTGTAGCCAGTTTTTCTTTTACAGTAACTATTCAGATAATGAATCGTGTGAAAATCAGTGCTGGAAACGTTTTATTTTTGCTTATTTTAATAAAATATAAAATATTCCCAGTGCTCGTAACATTAATTTATTTACTTTCAAGCTCAGGTAATTAATGCAATTGAACAGTTTGAAATTAAAATGGACACACCTGATCAGAAAAGTTAACAAGAAAGCTTCTGAAAAGTTATAGTTCCACGTGCTTAGCTACCGTCCGAGAGTGTTTGCGTCATTTAGTTAAATTGTTATTGTATTTGTAACGTTTAATATAAATAAGAATTTAAAATTGTTAGAAAATTATAAAGAAAGAAAAAGTCTATTTAAGTCTATTTTAAGTCTAGTATTTTTTTTATGTGCTTATTTTTGATAATGTAGTAATTGTAAAATATTACTAGGGTTTGCTGTTAAACGCTGTCGGGTATATTTTATAATAATTAATATTCACAAAACATCCCTTCCAGCTTACAAGGGATTTTCAATGTCTTTGAGTTACGTCACGTGAAAAGGGTAAAGGGTTTAAAAGAAAAAAACAGGCTAATTTTATTACGAAAACGGAAATATATTTGCTTGCATTGCAGTAAACGTATCCATTTAACTTTTTAGTTGCTACAATACGTAAAACTTAGCCCATTAGAAATGATCAATATTGGTCTTAAAAGGAAGTTTTTTAAACTCATCTTTTTCGATTTGTGACTCTTTATAATATTATATTACCACATTGCTTTACTAACGTAAATAAATATTTTCTATGTTAATTAATAAGGCATCGTAATAGAAAACTTGAGTGCCCACCAGCTCCTCGTGTGGTTGAAATATCCTCTCAACCCTCCTCCCGCACATTTTTATTTCGTTTTTTCTACTTTCCGATGAAATATTTCATAATCCGTTCACCCAGTGGTCAGCGGGAGGGTGGGGAGTTAAGCACCACTCGTTCGCGATCGACTACATTCAACTAGCCCCTGCCTCCCCGGGGGGATGCACGTTTGTCCAGGAAAAACTCCCCGATAAAAAATACGACTGAAGCCGGAGCGTTGCGCGCGAATCGAAAATTAATTATAGCTTTGAATAAAAAGTTTTTAATATTTCCCGTGTTGTTGCCCGCTTGGTATTTCAGTCCTTTGTTCTTGTGATGTTGCAGAGCGCGGCTCGCGTGGTTTAATTTAAATTTCATAGGACACGGAATGCCATTTATATAAACTAGGGCGTGGTCAGCACTTTTTATAGTTACTACTCTAGCCACTACCACTAGAACTGAATAGGTACTACGTTTACGTAAATGCGAGACGAAGAGAGTGGAAGTGCCTATTACACAATGTGCAAATGTGGTGTGGTGTGATGTATCTACTGGCGTTCTAGGGTTTTGTTATATTGATGGATCACATAAAAATATAAGAAATGTATCTTATTAACTAAGTCACAGAAGAAATAGTAGACTAAGTTGCAGAATTATTTTAAGTAATGATATTATTCACATCCGTAGGTTTACTGACCCACCTGTATCTAAAAGTTCGCTTTCACTGGTACCTACTTATCAAGTTTAGTTATCTACTCGTGTTTACCTCGTCATATAAGTATCTAGTAGTTACCTATAATTTATTATAAAAAAATCCAACGTTCTTTGTAAAACAATCAAGGTGGTTTTGTGTTTGATAATACTCCGTAAGCCCGTTCCAAAATTGCTTACGTCATATGACACCAAAGACGTAAATATACCCCTAAAATTTTGACCGGAAGTGACGGATTTTCCCAAACTTCCGGCCAATTTTAGGTGCTATGATCTTCTGATTCTTGCTCAGCACAACTTTTCCGACCGTGTGCCATACATTTTATCGTGATGTCATATGACGTAGGCGATTTTGGAGCGGGCTTACGGACTAATAGGCCTCTGTTCAAGTCCGCGCCCGCTATATTACCACTTAAGCGACAAGCGATAAGGCCCGATAAAAAAAAGATCTGGCCGTATTCGACCTGCCCAAAGGCCCAAAGCGGGTTGACACACAACTTTTAAACAGTGCGTGTAGTTTTCCTTCCTTACGATGTTTTCGTTAATAAAACAGTATAAATTTTTAATTGGAAACCACATTGGTACGTGGTGGTGGGATTCGATCCGATGCCTACAGGCAGCGGCCTAGCCACTACGCTACCGACGCTGCTCTCAAGTTTTGCTCATTCGTGTATGAAATAAACTGGTCTACATTTTAAAACTAAGCAAATTACAAATTATTTAAATGCGAATAAATTACATCAAAAATGCAGGTGTGTAAAAAACGGAGAAACAGCAAACGATACCTGGGTCTTGTACGCCCGTGTGCCGTACAATTCCGGGTGTGCGAACTTTGCATTCATTTTACATTTTTACTGCGGAAGCTTTTGTGCAGCTACAGTCGGTAGCAGCGGGTACACAGCCGGCGGGAATTACGGGAACAAAGAACTGAGCTATTCCTATAATTATGCTGCACCTGGAAAAACACCTGGACTCCGGTGTTCTGAAAAGAAATCTTCAGTTATTTTTATTATTTAGAGCGCCGGTGATGTAAAGGCTAGGAAGGATGTCGTCTTCTGAACAAGAGGTCACAGTTTGAAACTTATCTGTCACAAACCAAAACTGCAGTTTAATAATTTTGTAACATCAAAGAATAGTTTATTCACCCCAATTCATGGTAGGCTCGAACCCCTCGGTGCGCTGGGGTCATATCTGAGTTGTAATTATGTTGAATATAATACGTTTATTGCACTCAAATCATCACATAAAAATAAAAATCTGAAAAAATCGTGACAACACCTGCGTTTTTTTATCCTGTCTACTTTTATGTCTGAACTGTGTATTATGTATACCACAATGTACAGGTATTAGCCGTGTGGTGATGACAGAGTAGAATACATTTGTCACCAACCCCTACTTGTCCCGCGGGTGTCGTAAGAGGCGACTTAGGGACTACACATTGAACAGGGAACGGGCAGCAGCGACGATACAGTTACCTTTTAATCTGCGATCTCCAACCCGCCTGCCAAGCGTGGAGATTATGGCAAAACCAACTACTTAAGTGGAGGAGGCTCATAGTCCAGCAGTGGACTGTAACGGGCCGTTGATGTTTTGATGAATGTATAGGCGTTGTAACAAATTTTACTAGCGCTGGCTTTAAATGCACCATAGCACAACCATAGTATCCCTCTTGCATCGTCTTCTAGACATTCAGAGTAACAGAGAGAGATAGATAGATATTGATGTCAGCGCTCATAAAACAATCATGAACGCAAAACTAGCAAGATAAAGAAAAGAATACGTACCTACCATTGACCGCACCATACGTAGCACCTTATTCCGTAGCGGTAAGGTCAGTTTTCGTAGTACAAGTATTTTTCTTGTATGATGTCATAACGATGATGCACGGTGATTACTCGAATGATATGTACAGTCAGCTGACGCTTTAGCTGACCCCCCCGCTCGAAACCAATATGATTTTCTCAGGTGGTTATTTATATTTTTACATAACATTTTATATACTCGTACAGTTTATTAACCTGCACAATTATACGAAATTTCATGATAAAGCAAAAACAATTACCCAAGAAAACTTTATCGGTTTCGAGCGGGGGGGTCAGCTAATTCGTCAGCTGACTGTACTATCGTTGACTTTTCCGCCTGACCACTTAAAGTGTACTGGCGGGCGACCGAACCGATGGCGGTATAACCATCTATTAGGCCAAGTGTAAGTACCTAGGCTGGCGGCGACTTTACAAAGGCTAACGCCTTTCAGTTCAGTCTCGAACCATACTGCGTTAGGTTTTATTTATTAAAAAGATCTTGCAAAGCCTAAGCGATTTCAGTTCTTTCTGTGACTCTTAGTCTTTGCTACAAACCACAATTCTAAGTATGGATCTCATAATATTAGTCATAATAACATTAATGTCTACCCAATGCAAAATAACATTCATAGCAATTTTATTTGAGTCGCATTTAATTTTTGTTACGTTCGTTACCAATAAATTTTAAAAGTCTGCAATTTCTTAACAACCAAATAACAGCTATTCTGCAGTTATTCTTGTCACTAATATCAATGACATGGTTCCTTAGAACAGATCTTTATATAACTATAAGAATAGTTTCAAAGTTACCCATATAGACTCATCTAGATGGGCCACCTGTATATTATTATTTATTTTTTCTACAAGTTAAATTTAAAACAAAATATTTGTTCCAAGCAGTGTTCAATCCATAAAACTATTTTTTTTATTTACTGTTTATTTGTTTATTTATTCATCTACAGTATTCCTTAAACATTAGGCAAAGTCCCACAAAACTGTACAACAGTTTGACTGTGGGATCAACAATAACTTTCCCATACTAAGATAGACTAAAATATGTTACGAGTACAAACAACATTGTTAACTGATCGATACGATATGGAAGAAGGTACGTCACATTCATAAGCCGAGTCATATCACGAACAGTCTTATACTTACTTTGAAAAAATATATATCGACTGTGGAAAGTATATAATGCTAAAGCGCCATTTTCCTCAAAATGAGTCATATATATCATTAGAAAGAGTTTTTTTTTCTGCGTCGATCTGTGTAGGTTTCAAGCCATTCTGAGCACTTTATTGGCGCTTTAGCATTTGAAAAAATGGAGGTTCCTCTTCGTTTACACCCCTTTAATATGACTAAAGAGACAAATTTTCACAGCTTTTTAATCCGCTGGCACCTTAAGACTACTTTTTTTTATTTACGCAACATTAGCATTTTTCACGACTTTAATCTGAATTTAATTGTAACTTTAGCAATTTATGTTTTTACATTTCTGACGTTTTTTTCTGTTTAAGCAATTATAAATTACTGCTGCTACAAAGTAGTTGGCGCTTAAGTAAAATTAATTTCGTATAATTTGAGTATCAGTGGCACTTTAGCAAATTTTCGCTCACTGTTTGTGATAGTAATTTACGAAATTAGTAAAAAAAATGTGTGCAGATTAAATGAAAAATTTAATGTTAGAAAAATATACTTAAATATTAAATAATTGTAAAAGATAAAAATTGTTTTAGCGGTATGAGTTTCATCAAAATTAAAAAATATGTCTTGTTAGTATGAATTACGCATACATGTTCGTTATTTCTAATGACGAGACCACAATCCAGCAATGCTCAGCTCCAATGCACCTACAGCCTGACTCAGAAATTGTTGCTCCTATGTATGTATGTTGCAAACGTCTGCGAGGAGCGCACTAATTCACCCTTTCCCAGTTTTGATAGTTACCCCTTTCATGATAGCGATGCGTCAGCCCAGCCAATCCACGTGCTTCACTCGGTAAGTGAGTTGTGTGACATCCGCTTATAGCATAAGTTGACCCCAGGGCCCCCGCGACACTCATGCGCCGCGCAAGTGCCTCCCCACTCCTTATGCTTCGAAAATTTCCGGGTACACACGGTTGTTCTCCCCCTGTGAGATCGCACTCGGCTGGATCTGTCGTCGCCCACCCTCGGAGCTCCCATCGAAGGAGTACTGAGTGAGTACATGAGACATTCTGCCAAGAAGTGTAGACTTGTTTCATCTTCGCTGCACTCTTAACATGTGGGATTCTCTGCTCTATTTATGATGCTAAGATGTCTATTTAGCGTGCAGTGTCCGGTCACTAATACCTGTGATGACTCTGACGTCTTTTTTAGGATTCCGTAGTAAAAAAGTAACCCTTATAGTTTCGGTCTGGCCGTCTGTCTGTCCGTCCGTCTGTCTGTCTGTCTGTCCGCGGCTTAGCTCAGAGACTGCCGCAAACAAAAATCAAACACAAAAACGCCGAACACACAATTAGATGTTTACAACTTGCCCAACTAACCGGAAAGCGAAAGATGTTGCAATACTCAAATAAGAAGCTCAAATTGCTCGATGACGTCACATTTCACAATATAACAAGCGGTAGGAGGCGTCCATTGATAGTCACGAAGTAATTTTACGTAAAAAGAGCCAGTAATAGTGTTATCTCATCAATTTGTCTGATTCGTAAAGATATCGGTCGAGTCTGTACGTATGGTCTATTGCTTATTCTATAATGCAATGGAGCTCGAAATTAGTATTAGTTTAGTAGCGTCTAAACAGAGAATGATGAAACATTTACAAAATAAAAGCAGCTTTAATAAAACCAAATAGAAATTTAAGAAATTTTTTTAAACAACGTTCGTTTTTTATAGAATATCTCTTACATTTGTCTTTTTTTTTTGGGGATTAGTTCACTGACACAAAAGATTGACGAATTGTACAAAAATACCAGAAGGCTGTAATTTGGCATGGATATACATATGAATCATGCCAACAAAGCAAAAGAATAAAATTAAAAAAAAAAAATTTTTAGCGTGCCTCTGGTACACGCCAAGAGGGTTTTTTTTTTTCACGATTACCTTAAAATTTGAGGTATCGTTGGATAGGTCTTTTAAAAACAATGGGGGTTTGCTAAGACCATTTTTCGATGCTAGTGTAAAATTTAGAAATATTCCGTTTTAAAGTGCTTATTTTTGTTAGAGTCAAGTTTCCCCCCCCTCTACCAGCGAAACCGTTGTATATGTGTATTCTGTATTTTTTGACAAATATTCTTTTCTTCCTGATTCTGATCAGGAAGCAAAGAAGCAAAGATCATTATTTGTCAGAATCATCGACATATTCCCTTCGAATTGTTTAGCTACCACAAAATGTCCTATGTCCTTCCTGTCCTATGTCCTATGACGTTCCTCATCATATTCAAGTCCTTCCCTGTGCCTAGTATTACTCCGTCATCAGATTACGCTTGCATATATATGACAACATCATCAAGTCCACTGCTAGACTATGAGCCTCCTCTACTTAAGTATATGAACTTGCGAGTATATGAACTCTGATTAGGTAATCTAGAAGGAGACAGACATGATCCCAATGGGAAGCCTCTATTTACTCTTATTGTGTACAAATATGTCTTTCCTCCTAGTTCTGCTGTTATTGATTAGTGCTTTAGCATATTCAGTATCCAGTTTCTCACCTGGGGTACATACAATGCTTTCTCTTGTTAGTGATACTTCAATTGGTGTGCTGGTAGCTTTGTCGAATGCTCCTCCGATATCGAAGAAGCACCCACTCGCTGATTCTTTCTTATCTAACGTATCTTCTATTTTGGTTACCAGATTGTGGAGAGCTGTTTTGGTTGATTTATTTTCCATGTAAGCATGGATTAGCATATAGTCTGTTTCTATGCTAAGTCTAATATGTCTATCTATCAGTTTTTCTTGACCTTTTAACATAAATGTCCAGACTGATGCGTCTAAAGGATTTAGGATTCTGGTTTGTCTTCTTCTCTGGTTTGGAAATGAACACTGCTCTGACTTAAGTTTTAAGTTCCTTTCGTTATAACTGTGTAATTATTTATTAATCAAGAGTTGTTTATTATGGAGACAACATTATTGGGCCAATGGCAATTTTTTATTAAAGAGTTTAAATAATCAATAACAAACTTCATTTATCTTATAACCATCCTTACGGATAAATTTAAAATTTAATTAGTATTAGTCACTTTGATAGAGATTTTTTTCTTAATTCTTGGTTCATAAGCACTTTCTTCTAACAAAATAATGGTTTTTGACTTGTAAAAGTAGAAAAGAGGTTGCAAACTTTGATGTTTATACATTCTTTAGAATTTTTACCTGCAATTTATTGATAAGTTTATGCCTATAAGTATTTCTGCTTACAAACAGTTAGTATGGTAAGCTTTAGCTATATTTCATGACAACTTTATTAAAATTCGAAGTTATTTAGCAATAATAGATGACTGGGTTGAGGTGTCATAACTACATATAAGCGTTTTTTGATTAATTGGATTCTTGAAAGCAATGTAGTTTAGCTATTTTTTCCTGACTAACATTTTCTATAATTCCAGAGCATTTTTGCTAAAGCGACTACTATTTCGCGATACAAAAGAGCTAGAAACCCATACAATATATTTTTAAAATATAGATAAAAAATTAAAAATATTAGTCTCCTTTGGCATAAATTTGCTCACGTTATTAATATAAAAGATATATATTTTTTTTCTAAAAAATAAAACTTTAAACCTCATTTTCTCGGTTGTACATTTTGGCGGTCTAGCATTATATCCTTTCCACTGTCGATATATATATATCACACTAATATTATAAATGTGAAATATGTTGGGATGTATAGATGTTTGTTCCACTTTCACGCGTAAAGTACTAAACGGATTTAGATGAAATTTAGTATGGAGATAGTTTGTCATTGGATACTTTTTACGGGAAAGTACTTCTACGGAAAAATCAAAGGCGAACAGCTTGTAATCTACGTATTTGGATTAAATTATGTTTATTATTGAATCCTTCAAAGCATATTTTATTACTGCAAATGTTTTCAGTATTAAAACTACTGAAAACGATAAAAAAACAAATAACTTTATATAGAATAAGTTTTTTATACTTAGTACATATTAGTCCACGTAATAATGTTTCTACTTGTGAACGTGGCCGTCATAAAATTAGTTTTTCATCTCATATAGTCAAGTCTTAGTGTATTGTTTCCCCGGGAAAAGTTTATTCGGTACATTTTACTTTGTCAAATTGTTTTTCACCCTTTAGTTAGCT
Organism: Carpatolechia fugitivella; assembly: GCA_951230895.1. Lineage (NCBI taxonomy): Eukaryota > Metazoa > Arthropoda > Insecta > Lepidoptera > Gelechiidae > Carpatolechia > Carpatolechia fugitivella. Next base: position 7,381,238 of record OX579662.1, on the reverse strand, counting down.
TGCATTCTAGCTCTACCTTTGTGATGTAGTTCTAATTCAGTTATTTGAGATGCAATGCATCTCAACAGTGCATCGCGAACGCAGTCAGCAGTAGTCACTATGGAAATGAATGGAAGTGAACTGCAGCACGGATGAACCACAACAGGTACATTTATCAACTGCACTTCAACCGCATTTAAACTGAAAGAAAACTGTGTGTAGAACCTAAGAACCTAACCTATTATATATGGGAGAGATATAATATTATATTATCTATGTAGTCCATGGATGATAAGAATTGTAAGTAAGTAGTATAATGTTTAGGAGAAAAAAATCTGTTTGTAAAATTATCGGTTATAATAAATGCGTTGTATTAAACTTACAATGATAATTTAAAGCACCCATCTAAATCTTTTATAAAATGGCAGTTAATTTTCTTTAAATTAGAATATTTTAACGAGTATACCACTAATTGAAAACTCTGCTTGACGCTTCCGAAATTCAATTTGGATTAATGCAGCCTTTTAATTTGAATATGGAAATTAGGCGGCCCTCGTCACAACTCACTTCAATTCGATAATTGCTACAACCCTATATCTCTCTCAAATAAATATAAGACTTGGCTTAAAAGTCGTGTAACAAGGCCATAAAATATTTAAAAAAAATATGTCAGCAGCGACTGAATTTATAGCGCTTTCTTTTCTACAGTATCTATTGATATCACTAAGTTGTTTTCAACTCTATCTACAATTTGAAATTTTAAAGACGTGTAGAAAGAACACAAATTTATTCTAAAAAATACAGCTAATATTCGTGCCCCTAATCTAATCATTCGCCTAACAACAGGAGTAAAAAAGCAATCATAAGCCGTAAAATAAATTTATTTCCATACAATATCTAAACAAGGAACAACAATTTCGTCTACAATCTCAATGTGTCTACAACAGTGTTGTTATTGTTAAAGCTCGCGTGTAAGCAACTTGTGCAACTATTGGATATAGGCAGCGCTGCGTTCTCGTCCTCCGGCAACGTGACTACCTGCAGTAACCTTCGCCCTGGAGGAACAGGCGGAATGCCTCCGCTATCTTACAGGGCTGCTCTTCCAGCACCATCCCGCAGTCAGAGATCGACAGCCAGGAGGTCTTGGCCGGCTCAAGCCGCCCGTTGAACGTCACCGTGTCATCCACGTGCGGTGACAGCGCCCCCGTCACGTTCAACACCGGCACCTTGATAGAGTTCGCTTCACGCGAAATCGCCAAGTCGGTGCGGCGCAAATAGGCGTCGATGAACATCGAGAGGTTGATCGGGTTCACTTGGGCAAAACACTCTTTGTAAATATGCGCCAAGTCGTGGTTACGCTCTTCAGTGCTGCGGCCGAAGTGGTGCCACATCAGGTAGTCGAGCGCCCCCTGAGTCATTCCGCTCGAACGTAGCTGTCTCGTGTTTATCTTTTGGTAGAGCCATTCGGTCCAGCCAGCCTGAGTGGATGTGCAGTTGATGAGAGTCAAAGCGTCCACCTTTTGAGGGTTAGCGATTGCGTAGCGCGCCAAAATGTTAGCTCCAGCTCCAACTCCGAAGCCGATGAATGATCTGATACCGAAGTGTCCTAGGACGAAATCAATTTGAAAAGCGAGTTCGTCCATAGTTGGGTAAATGAAATCTTCGGGCAGTGGCGGAGCGCCTTCCTCCTGGCCGGGCGCATTCAGGTGGTAGATGCAGAATTTGTCGAGGATCGCCCGCATGTCGACGAAGTTGAAGAAGGCTTGGAAATTAGCGGCATAGTTGAGGCCGAGGTCATGGTAGGTGATGATGGCGCGCTTGGAGCGGTCGCCCCTCACGGCCACCAGGATGTCCCCGCGGGAAGTCCTCACCCGCTCCTCCACGCATGCGCCGTCGCTTTGCAGGCGCCTGTCTGACGGGAAATGAAGCTGCACACTCTTCAAGTCATCATCATAGTTGTCTGCAGACATCATGTTGAGTAAAGCGATGTTTTCGGGTATTGTCGTTGTCGGCATTTTTTGTTAGGTATTTATTTTAAAATTTAATCTTAAAAATTTCCAGAATGGTTTCTTGTAAAATATTGGACGTATGAGTCTAGCTCCACTTGGCTTATAAGATTCTTGGTTGAAACGTCTGTTATATATTTACTAAACAAACGCTAATTAGCGCGATGCATCACCGGCCGCTAACGATCGTACGCTTACTACGCGCATTTCTTCTTTTGTTACACAATGTGGTTTACTTACAACAAAATCTCTAAAAACTGGTTTATATCACGGAAACACTGTGTCACTGGCAGTTTACAATATTCGGCAGTTTGTTCGGCAGCTTAGAGGTTTTTTATTAGGAATAACGCAGGATGTGGTCAATAAATGTGTAGACCGGGCGAGCGTGGATCCCAGTGAGCGGTTGGCTCGGTACTGCTCGTATATTTCCGTCGGCGCTCGGCTCCGTTCCCGCGAGCGCTTCGGTGTCGCTCAGTTGTTTTCGCCGCAATGATGACGTAACGAGGGGACCCCGCACATGCGTTCTAGAGCCAGACAATCCTCCAAGGCTTTGCCGCTGCCGTGTCTCAGGCGAGGCATGCGTAGTATCGATGTGAATGAACTGGTTTTGGCCGGAATTTATAGGGGTTCTAGCATACTATGCAAACATACCGTGGCCAACTATGGGATTAAATTACACTTTGCAATGTTGTTTAATCAAGTTGCTCTATTTGTAGAGTTGATTTAACCCTGTCGTTTTGTATGCCATCTAGTTTAAGCAACAAGAACTATCAAATAATGACTTCAAACCAGTTCTTGATCAGGTTATTTTGGGTTTATTTAGGTGCCTGTGTCTATGATGGGGCTATTTTAGGACTCAAAAGACTTTATTTTAAAGTTTCGCAGTCAGTATCAAAACATTCATAAATATACGAATAAAATAATAATAAAAAACAAAAACAATTGATAAAAAAACTTTTTTTTTTAAATTACAATGAATAAAAGAAGTCTATTTACTATTCAGAGAAACGAAATAATTTCTTTGATTTACCATCTTATAGTTAAATCTGGTTGTTTCCATGGAACCTCCATTATGTATGACAAGCAAGACTAAATAAATAAGTATTAGTTCTAGCTGCATGATAATTTAGTAACGATTACTCTTGAAACATAAATGACACACCATGGTACCTCATGCGAAATATGGACCCGGTAATGGGTCGATTCACCGGGACCACGGGTAAAGAGTGGAATTTACTTGGAGTTTAAGTTCAACATAATCAACTATACAACATTGTCAACATTACTAATAAAATTAGTTGCATCTATCCAATTTTGACAGTAAATAAAAAAGTCCTACATATAGAACGCTCACTTTTGTTAAGCTTAACAAAAATAATCGTCTAAATTCTCACTTAACAAGCCAAATGACAAAGATTAGTGAACATGCGCGTACAGAAGTGATTACCGCGTCCCGCTGCGCCAGCGGCCGCGGTCGCATAACATCAGATTAAAACGAGCTCGCGGGGCGAGTGGGAACAGCTCGGAATTACTACCGGGAACGCTCATAGAGTAGAAAAGGTTACAGAGACAAGCTAAATACGAAACCTAGTGATAAACTTTAGTTCTAGATATTTTCTGAAATCTCAAAAAAGACATGACTTCTCATACAAAGTGTCGATGATATGGTAAACGTATAGGTATTTTTATTGTAACTATTTACAATGTATCTTATAGCATAATATTTTTTCAATAAAAATAAATCAATTTTGTTTTTATTATTGTTGTTGCCGTTATCATGAGTACATATTTGATATCAATCCCCACAACAACGGTGCAGCTAGAATGCTGTTCTATCTATTTGCACAAATTATTTTGCGTACAATCTACATACCAAATATTATTTAGACACAAACAAAAAATATAAATCAATATACAATAAAACAGTTCAAACGCAATTCGGCTGAATAAACTCAAATTCACTTAAAAAGTTTATCGTTAAAATTTAAACCATATAAAACCATAATTTTAAAAATCTTTAAAAAATACTTTATTTAAATACAACATTAGAATCATTAAAAAAAAACTAAGCAATACAGAATACTCTGGTCAGGCGAGAAGTTATTTTTGGCTGCGTACCTATTAACTGCCGATGATAACACTATTAAATCATAAAAATATTTCAACTTTTGAATGTAACGCAGATTATTTTTACGTATCTAGTATAGCATGGACCAATATGAGTATAGTAACGAGTCGTTTATTGGCTACTCGGTGAGTGTCAGTTTGATCCAAATTAGCCCGTGTCTATCTCTCCTTTTCCGTTATTAACAGGACGCCCCGGATATTCCCGGGACCGACAACGACCGTGTAACGGAATGGTTTATTAGGTTTTGGAGCAATTTTCGCGCTCATTGTGCTGTAATCAACAAACGATGGGGTAATGCCAGATAGTGAGTTATAGCTAGACGGGAACGGATAAATCATTGCCATTAGCTGACCTTGAACTAATTACCAACAAAATTTTATTAAAGTCAAATAGAGTACAGTAAATAGAGTAAAGAATTGCAATCGAATGAAGTGCATTAAGAATTGGTATTGCAAAGTGGTAAGTATTTAAGTAATAGTTGGCTTCAGCTGTTTATGATAGACGCCGGTCGGTCACTCATCCATAACGCACATACATTTCAACCGCAAATAAGTCAGAAAATGCATTTCTTTTATTTTTAAATAACAAAATATCAAATAGGCAGTCGATTGTAATAAAAAAGAGGCATAGTATGCTGGCGGAAGCGGGAGTTGACAGTTTACCAGCTATCATTAGGATGCGCATCGCATCCCTGATTCATCGCGTGAGGGGCAGCTCCAACAGCCTTCTGCAGACTGTTGCGGCGAGACTGGACGTGGACAGTTCTATTATGCAGCATTGGACACGTTTCCAGCTCGCCAAAGACACAAAAATTTCTTATTGTAATAATTTTAATTTATCTACTAACATAGCATAAGTCTTTTGTTACTATGTATGGGCAATGCCTGAAATAAAAGTTTTTTTTTTATAGAATCTTTTTCTAAACTAGCGTCTTTAGTGTAAAAAATGCCTTGCCCCCTTGTTATATAGTCAACTATTGAGTAATACTACCAGGGATAAAATAGCTCAAAACGATCTGTACATTGGTAGCTTACACCACACATACAACCTGTGCATACAACGAACTTCATAACACCACCGGCACGCGCCGCGCCACCGAGGAGCAAGTAGGTATTGTAGGAACCTCGTAGGTTATTGATACATTTATTTAGTTATAGATGGCGCCACCCGATACACTGTTTCGCAAAAGAACGTTGAGTCATGTATATGTCACCGTAAGATTGTGAACGCCGTAGTTTATAATCTGACTCGCGATATTATAAACTTACGGAAAATTGTGAACTGAAACCAACAATTTACAATTTAACGTTTTATTTCTCGTTAGTTTATAATCTTACGACGTTCACCCGTAACATTGTGAACCATGTTCCTGATTGGTCGGTTTTGGCAGTAGCTACCTACAGAATGACAGCCAAGAATAGCCGCGCTGGACACGTCAAACGTTTAACCAATCAGCGTGCAAGGTGCGTTCCGTCGCATGCTAATTTTTAATCAGATCACAATTTGACGGTTTTGGATCGTAAGATTATAAACTAATGAGAAATAATACGTTATATAGTTAATGGTTGGTTTCAGTTCACAATTTTCCGTAAGTTTATAATATCGCGAGTAAGATTATAAACTAACGCCGTTCACAATCTTACGGTGACAGATACATTTTATTTTACTTAACCTATAGAAAAGGTATACTACATACGAGTTTAATTAGATATTAATTTCTAGTCTAGTATTTCTAGTCGTTTCACTAGCACTACTTCCGCTTCAATACAGTATGTCTTTTGCATTTTGCTTAAACACTGAAAATTAAAACACAGTGAGTGGTTAAATTACTGTCAATTTAGAATTAAATATTCAGCTTTTATACCCGTTATTAACGACACGGCACTGAGCACCATACCCACTATAGTACTACCCTCGGACAACCAACATTATCTAGTCTTTGTCGCTACTAGCAAGCTACTGCTTGTCGCGCTTCAGCGTCTTTGATATAAATTCACAACACACAAGCAAAGCCAAAAATGTTGTTTAATTGGATCGGTTTTGTGTTTTTTGGAGTTACATCGTTATTGCTTGTTGTAAGTTAAAATCAATAAAACATTTTTTTTTATGTGCAATGTAAAAATGTTCCTAATGCATACTTTTTAAATAATTTATAGCATAAAATTTATTTTATACGTCCAAGCATAAAATAAATTATAAACGCATAAATGTTGTTAAATTGTGTGTTTAAATGTTACTTCTGATATTTTGCCAGCGAAACCAAAGAAAATATTACGAAGCGAATGTAAAACTTATAAAAAACATCTCGTTCAGTGTTTTGTTTAAATATCTATTTCAGTCCGCGGAAATACCTAAGTTTCGAATTGTCGCTCCTGAATTTATATGTCCGAAAGACGAAGACACACCTGTAGAAAAACCAGATAACACCATAATAACGTGAGTAACTTTGGTGTACTAAAATTCACAATAACATTATAACAGAACTATTGGGCAAGAATTTTGTTGATAGCATCTAGCTGATCTAAAACAGACTGACAATATTAACAGGCATACTACCTATATAAGGGGTAAATAAATTAGCTGACACTAAAAGGTCAACCTACCCATGAAACTGAACAACTTTCCCCAAGAAACATAGGCTGCCAGACGAAAAAAATATGCATCTTCCATAGTAAATAGATTAGCTGGCCGCGCGGTTTTGTATGAAAGGGACAACATTTTTTTGTCGTCCGACAGCCTATGTTTCTTTGGGAAAGTTGTTCAGTTTCAGGTAGCTCGATCCTTAATAGTGTCAGCTAATTTATTTACACCCTGTTTATCTTCCAAGGTTTGTGTTAGGTGCTTTTCGGATTTTAAATAAGGGTCAAATAGTCCAAAGCATTTTTAATTTAGATAGATAAAACGTTTATTATGAGTAAGTACAATACAAAGTGAAGTGATTTGTCAATGTCACCGTCCTTAAATTATACAAGACGAACTTACATATACAATTATATAAAATATATATTTTTTAACAGTTTTTTAAGGTGTTATTGGCCACCAGTACAATACACACACATACATACATACACTAATATACACATACATTGTATATTTATTAAACTTAAAAACTCGGAAAATATTTTCATTGTAATTTCGTAGGTTTTTCTAATAAGTATTCTTCAAATATAATTTTCACGGAAAGTCTTATCTCCAACATGAATGGACAACAGAACCAACCGAACGATTATTGTTCAGTAGAAAAAGAGTTAAAAAAATATTTTTATATGAATGATTTTCAATTAAGGCTAGCCTGCCCATTCACTTAGCGGTTTACAATCGTTATCTTATCTTTGTTTTATTGGCAATTGTTTCTTATCTGACAATATTAACGCACGCGTTGACCAAGTTGCAAGCACAAAATAAAAGATACTTTGTGTTGCAAGCGGCACCTTTAAACTATGGACGCCAAAAGTCTTCGAAAAGATTATTTATGACAGCACCTGCCAACATGCTTATGTAGGTTTCTGATATTAGCAAACACCATGTTTATATTTTTTTCATATAAAAATGTAATTTTATTACAGACTTCAGATCATTAGTAGCAGACACTTCGACAATTTAAATCAACCAGTTTAGGATTCCTTAATATTTTACTGACTGTTATAATAGATATTTTAGATAAGTCTTGTTATCTTTATAGCTACTACGTGACATGAGTATAATTGTTCATAGAAATCTTGAATTTTTCATAAGTCATTAACATTTTAGCCTGCAAACGCCAGCCGGGGCCACCTTCGATGTAGTGTGGACGGTGCGCTGGACTCCCCTCGTGGCACCATCCCAGCGACTCACTCTCTTGCTGTGGAAGGCTGTTCGCGCTCTGGAGAAGAAACTCAACTCGCCTCAAGCGGAGCCCTACGTCTATGTCATACCGAATGATGAGGTCACTCAGATTATACATTTGCTATAGTCAAACGGAAACGATTACTGATCTTATAAAAAATAAATTTAATCAAAAATAATAAAAGACTAGCGGTCCGCCCGCGGCTACGCTCGCGTTGTGTAAGATTTTCCCGAAATATTATCCTACGTGTTAATCCAGGTTACAAACTATTTACAAACTATTTAATTAGCATGATTGATCACACTGGATTTGGATGGCATTCTGCCACAGTCTTCCGTGACGTAGAAGAAAAGAGGCCGATACCCAGCAGTAAGTTAATGTAGGCTGATAATTATGATGATGATTTTCATTCTAGTGGGCACTGGACAGAACGATATTTTTCTGAGCATCCCTATTGGTAGATATTTGGAACCTCTAAATGGCTTCTGCAAGTTTTTACTACTAGACTATGATTTAGTCACTCACTCACAAACTTTTCCATACTTTTCTGTAAATGGACAACTAAAAAATTATTTTTGCTCTGTAAGAATTTGGTGGATTCACAGCCTACATAATTTCAGCTTATCCACGGCGTGAACTATGAGTTCAACGTATCCGCGGTAGAATCTGGTGAAGTTAGTCCACCGAAGTCGTTTCACATCGACAACACGCAAGGAGACACGAAGCTGAACTTGGTGGAAGGAAGGTCAGACTTGATGTCTGTGGTGCTGGTGGGCACGCAGGTGGCATACGCTGATGCTGAACATATTCTGGATGCTCAAATCACAACTTGCTATCCTACGCAAGATTATTACGTATGTTCAAGTTTATACTTTTTGTAACTATATTTTGATGCTTTTTTACGTATTTTTTACCATAGTGGTATCGATTCGGCATACGCCCAACTTAAGAGGATTGTGAAGCTGTAAATTTTCATGACTAAAGAAGAAGAAGAAGTAAAGTCATAGACAAAAACAAAACCGATGATCTTCCGTCCCTTTTCAGTTAAAAATGATAGAAAGTGACAGGACTAATTTTAAGTTTAGTTTAGTTGGGCGTATGCCGACAAGACACCATTATTGATCTTTAGAATGTTGTTTTAACATCGTCATGAATACGTACGATTGTTTGACTTTTCGTTCTTTTATTAAAATAAAAACTTACATTATTTAAGATTTATACAAGGTTAGCTGCATCAACAGCAAGCTCATATACGTCCCCACCGAAGGGCTCAAGCCTACCCTGAATTAGGGCGATTAGGCCACAGTTGACCACGCCGGCCCAGTGCGGGTCTGAAATTATAGATACATCTACGATATTTTTTTAAACGACTCGTTAACATTTAACCTACATATAGTTCATACAGGTGAAGCGCTTCAACTAAATATACAGAAGAAAAAAAAAAAACATGCACGCGAAACGTATAAATGAATACTCGTAAAACCTAGTGACCATTTTTTTATATAATAATATCATCCTATTTATATTTTGTTTTCAGTTTGTCTGGACAGTCCGGGGTGCCCAACCGGAAGACACAGTCGATGTGTCAGCCACCCGTGGGTCGCGATTGGTGGTCCCTCCTAACTCCTTGAAACCAGGTGTGGATTACGACGCAGACTGTCAAGTTATCAAACAGAGCACTGGATTGCGCATAACACAGGTTAATATTTCGTTTGTATCGTATATTTTAAAGTCTTTTTTTAGTTTATTAGGGTTAACAAACAGTAGCACAATATCCAGCTTATTATCTAATATTACAACATCAGTTCAGTAATTGTGCAACCAGCACCGTTAACCACAGTTCACCATTAAAAAGTAGTACATTAGGGAGTATTACAGTTTAACATAAAATAAAATATAAAAACAAAGTGATTGCGGATTACTATAATTATGGCATTAATAACACACTAAAATGTTGGTAAAAGCCTATGTTAAATGCAGACTCTAATTCGGTATACATTGCTGTGTCTGCTTCGTACTCTGAACGGTTAATTAGTACTGCAACAGCAATGTCTAGCAGTTGGCACGATTTATTTAGACAAGTGTAAAGCGGCTCCAAGAACAAAATTGTGTTTTTTTTTTTTTTTTTTAATATGGCTTCACGTCTAAATTGGACGTAGTATTGTACTGTGCTAATGTGACCTGTCAGTCATCATTGCCAGTCTGACAGCTTAATTTACTTAGACATCTTCTAAATTCACTTACACTTACAGCCATTATGTCAATTTCATTAATGAAAGTTTGGATAACTCGGTACATAGGCGAACTTAGAGTGGAACGCTATTTCTGAGTCGGTATTCCCGGAATCATTTAATCTTGGGGTTTTCAAGGCTACAGTGAATTAGTATCTTCTGGGTAAGCGTGTACTCTAATCTTCGGCCACGTCGTCGTCGCTTTTTTGATTGGGTGTGTGACTGTGGTCAAACGTAAACTTATCGCTTATAAAAAAAAGTCTTCTAGGAAAATGTAAACTCTTTAACTAAGACGTCTCGAGATGAAAGAAAATTAAATACGTTGTTAACCTTTTGCGGCCAGTCCGTTAAATAAATTAATAATGAACTTTACTCATATTTGCATTTTAGTGATTATCTGAAGGCATCGCCTAAACCTGATAAGTTATTTATAATTGAATATTCGTGTATTTATATAGAAGAGGAGACAACAATTACTTTATTCCTCAAACTAGTTTTATTTTTTTCAGACCGGTTTGCCCTTCCAAGTGCTGAAAAGAGGATTGGAAGTATTTATGAACGTGGACTACTTAGTAGTTCCGGCTGATTATCCATTTCTCATCGAAAGTAGAATCCTTAATCATGATTATTACGATGAATCTCCTGAGGTAAGCTAAGGCTTTGTCACAAATATTTTTAATTAATAAGTACTTCATGGGATTTTGGTCAAACAACTTAAAAAAAAGTAACTGTGCCTTACAACATTTCAGACAATGGCAAATTACTACAAAAATATGTTAAAACGACCCCTTTGAGGTGTTCGAGCCTGCCTACCCTATTAAATGAGAGCGCGAACCGAATTGGTACAATACGATTAAAATAACAAAACGATGGGCTAGTGCAAACTTCACTCGAAACTCGCATGACTAATACAGTTTAAAACCATACGAACCTAATTTATTATTATTTCAATCGCGTTGTACAAATAGATATTTTTTTTTCAGTACCAATGGGAATGTACATTAGAAGAAACGCTGTGTGAGAAGTTCGAAAACACGTACAACGATACTTTAGTATTCCCAGCGGGGTTGTCGAGTCTAGGAGAGTAAGTAGCCAAATATTATGTAGAAGACAAGTGCTTGCAAAGATGAATCTAATGGTTACGAGATTCGTATGTAGTTCAGTTATCCACCTGATCAGCATCGCCTCTACTCGAGAGCGGGTTATTTCGTGTTATAGTGTTAAATTCTTTTTGGTTTAATAGGTTTTAGGTTTTTGTTTTAATAATCTAATTTACTCTAATTTGATCAAAGTTTTCAGACGCGCGTCGCCTGGAGCGAAGCGATCGTCTTTTGTTCCTCTGAGAATTTGAGGACAATTCAGAAGTAAGGTTTTCTCACGGACCAAAAGGATACTTGGTCCTTGGTATTGCTTGACATGTAAAATTATCTTGTAAATTTCAATTTGAACAAAAACTTTCACGTTATGTTTTTAATGCAGTATCATCATCAACAGCAGCGTAGTTTAATGCAGTGTAAACTATCAATATTTCAGATAACGACGAGGATAGTAAACCATGTAACTTTTAGTTCTAGCATAATAAAGTGCACCGTCCTGCTTTCAGATATAAAATAAAGCTTACCGTAAAAATTCAGGAGGAAACAGCGGAGGCAAGTGCCGTAATAAAAACTGTAGAGCAAACCCTTCCAGTAATACAGGTAATAAAGTTCAAAACACCTGCTAGAAAGCGTACGCCCAACTAAACTAAACTAAAATTAGTCCTGTCACTTTCTATCATTTTTAATTGAAAAGGGACCGAAGGTCATCGGTTTTGTTTTTGTCTTTGACTTCACGACTAACTGTCAAATTTAGTCTTGTTTTAGTGCCTACCTAAACACCATGACGAATAAAAAGCCACTAAAATACCTAAAATATAGTAAAAAAAAGTAACAAGTAGAACTTAAATTACGAGTAACTTGTTGTTCTTATGACGATCCACTGGAACTTCTGTTCATTACATAGTAGGTACTCGTAGTTGGTTGTTACCTACCTAATGGAATTCTAACCGCATTCTTATTCTATTTTTGGCTTTACAAGTTAGTAGATTTGTTTTTTAAATAACTCTTTTTTAGACTTGTCGGGCTTGTTGTCGAAATTGTCATCTGTCAGGAGAAAGGCTTATGATGATTGGACGTGTCTTCAAATTAAATTCCGTTTTGTAGTTGCCATAAATCTGAGTTTTAAACTTAATTTACAGATAAGTCCTGTATCTCGCACACTAAACGAAGACACCAAAGTTACACTTGTAGCTAATGCCAGCAACGTTGCTCCCACTTGTACATTGACTTGGTATTTTGCCACGGAAGAGTTTCTTAGCGGTGGTGTTCAAATTAACGGAACCTGTGATGGCTGCGAGGTATAAAAAAAACTGTGTTATCTTATATAAGGTGCCCCGTTATTACTGTCAAATATTTTCAGGGCTGAAAGAAGTCCTGATCAAAAATGAGATCAATTTACACGTTAGTTTTCAAGTAATTAATCCAAACAACTTGGTTACCTAATCATAAAAAACATCACCCTCAATCAGCTGATCACTACTACGTTAGCATTCATGCACGCACACACGCGTTTGATGCGTGTTTACATGTATCTAGAGTAATGTTGAGTGTACATACAGAGGATGATCTCTTTAATGAAGGCTTTTTTTGTTAGAAAAAAAAACTAACTAATGTGTAGATTTCTGAAATATTTTTTTACGTGACTATTATGATTATTACTCTCAGCCCTGAAAATATTTAATACTAATTACGGGGCACCTTATACAACGTGTTACAAAAAATACCAAAAAAAAAAATATTGTTATCAAAGGCATTTAATTAAAATTTTCCCATCTCTAGTGATCAGCTGTGTCAAAGAATATTCGGACCAGATATGTAATTTTAGGTCAATGTGCCTATTCTTACCGTTATGGTTATAAATGATTACGTACTACTTGTACCATAACATTCACATTAAAACAATTAATTTCAAAATGAAAAAACTACAAATAAATAAAAAAAGCTTTGTTAAATAATTGTTATGAAATAATAAATTAATGAAATAATGAACTAAATATTTCAAAATATTATTTTATGTATGTAAATACGTAAACAAGATAATTAAGCAAAAAAAGAAAATGTTTTCTAACAAAATTGATTTAAGTACATCTCTTAAAAATGTAGGCACAAATAGTGTACAAATACTTTTCCGTTCTGAGAATCGATAGTCTATATTTTAGGTGTCAAATGACACTAGAGATGGGAAAATTTTGATTAAATGCCTGTGATGAAGAATATTATTTTTTTGGTATTTTTTGTAACACGTTGTATAGTTTTTAATTAAAATTTCATGGTAATGACCATAGTGCTGACTTTAGCGTACTGGGCGGGCAGTTAATATTTTACACAAGGAAATAATGACTGTAAACACAAAAACAAAAGAGGGCATCAAACTTATTGTATGACGCCCGTTGCTTTTTTTTTTAATGCAACATTCGCTACTGTTATTTTTAGTTTCCCGACTTTGTTTGTGTTGTATTGTAATTATTATTTTCAAGGAATAAATGCTTTTCTTTTCTATTCTGTTCTTTTCTATACTATTCTATTCTGTTCTGTTCTGTTCTGTTCTATTCTATTCTATTCTATTCTGTTCTGTTCTGTTCTGTTCTGTTCTGTTCTGTTCTGTTCTGTTCTGTTCTGTTCTGTTCTGTTCTGTTCTGTTCTGTTCTGTTCTGTTCTGTTCTGTTCTGTTCTGTTCTGTTCTGTTCTGTTCTGTTCTGTTCTGTTCTGTTCTGTTCTGTTCTGTTCTATTCTATTCTATTCTATTCTATTCTATTCTATTCTATTCTATTCTATTCTATTCTATTCTATTCTATTCTATTCTATTCTATTCTATTCTATTCTATTCTATTCTATTCTATTCTATTCTATTCTATTCTATTCTATTCTATTCTATTCTATTCTATTCTATTCTATTCTATTCTATTCTATTCTATTCTATTCTATTCTATTCTATTCTATTCTATTCTATTCTATTATATTCTATTATATTATATTATATTATATTATATTATATTATATTATATTATATTATATTATATTCTATTCTATTCTATTCTATTCTATTCTATTCTATTCTATTCTATTCAATTCTATTCTATTCGTAATAACATGCAGAGCGAAAGTTTTAGTTGTAAATAAAATATATTCTATTATATTACTATAACTGGTTCTTTTCAGCACGGTGAACCTCTATCCGACACGCTAACTATATTCTCATTGGAAGAGAACTTTTTGACGGAACTGACAGATTTCACGAACGAAACTGAATGGCGCCAAATAAGTGGTGAGATGGAGGCAAAGGCGGGGCGAGCTCGATTCGTCGCCACGTGCGGCTGCTCGATCACCTTCGAATGTACGACCATGGGGACCGTTCACGCGGACTTGATATTTGAAGTGAATGCAAGCCCGAAGCCTCGGGGTATAAAAGTAAGTACCTGGGCGACCGACCGAGCTTAGCTCGTGCCATCTGTTGGAAAACTTTCGGACCACGAAAAAATATATACGAAATTTTTATTTCTGTCATTTTAGTATTTAAATAACTAAATGAAAGAATAAAAATATATATATATGTACGAACCTCTGACCTTCGATTTCAAAGTCTCGCGGTTCCCCAACAGAGCTATCGTGTAGTGGTAAACGGTGACGAAATTACCTATCTCTTTTAATGATATGACGTACCAATTCTTTTAAGCCTGAAAACACGGGGAAATCCCGTTTTACTGAAAATAAAACCTAGCTATTATAAAATAAACCTAGATATTGATTTATCGCCCCCAAATCCCCCTATATGCTAAATTTCATTGAAATCATTGCAGCTGTTCCTGAGATTCTTAGTATGTATAAATATATATACAAGAATTGCTCGTTTAAAGTATTAGATAGATAAATCAAGCTCCCAAAAAAGATTGTCCTGACTCTTAGAATAGGAAGATTTGATCACTATCCAAAGAAAAGAAGTACTTAGTTAATAAAAACATGTATCTTATGAGGTGCTTTCGAGCTCAAAATTTGACTTCCCGAATAAAATTATTTTATAGTTTTTCAGGGTTTTGAAGTACTTCCTTTCACTGCATAGTGATCAAATTAATGTATTCTGAGGTAGTATCTTTGGGAGCTTAATCTATATTTAAGGATGTTATCAAAAGTTTGTAATCCCCCCCGTTCCGGGTCTTTCTAGGTGCAAAGGTCAAGCGCGGTATGCTGTAGCCTAATGGGTTCCTTTGCACCAGTAGAGGCCGGAGGCGGGATCTTTAATCAATGACTTTGGTTATGTTTAGATTTAACCCTTAAGTGCACAAGGATGTACATTTAAGGGTTATAGCATATCTTAAATATTATTTATTAATATTAATTTTTTATCATTTCTTTATTTTATTTTTGTTTTTATGATTTTTCCTTTGGTGATCTTCTTTAGTACCAAAAAAATCTAAATTTTTCTTATTTTTTTACGGCAGGTAGAGTTTGCCGCCAAAACAAAGTCAGAAATCAAATTACAAATTTAAAAAAATTAATAAAAAACTTACTAATGTCCCGTTGATGCCAAATAACTGTATTGAAAAAAAAAAACAGAAAAAATAAAGAAAAATCCGAAAAAAATAAAGTATTTTTTATTGTTTAACAGTTTTTTTTTTATTTCCCGTAAAAATATATATATTTTTAATTTTCCCATTTTTCTGGGCCAAAAACAAGCTTATTGCCAAGTATTATTAAAAAATCGGACTGTAACGGCCGTTGATATTGATTCAAAAATCTAAACTCGTGCATTTAAGGGATAAGTTTTTGTGCGAGTTCGTTTTTGACTTTGTATAAAATTCGATTAAAAAAAAATACAGGTATTAGTGTCTGTCTGGTCGGCTTTGACGGTTAATCTACTGGACCTATGTCGATCGATTGACAAAGACGGATAAAGACTACTTTTAACTTTAGAAAAATCATATTCTCTTCACAAACCACGCCCCGGGCGGTCAGCCAATAGGTATTAAATATGTTTTTTCCAGCTAGTGCCAGATGGCACTGGATCAGCGCTGGAGACCATATTCCGCATCAGCACGCTAAGTGTGCTGGACCCGAACACTCCGCTGCGATATTCGTTCTACTGCCGCATCGGAGACGATGACGCGCTGTTGCTGGGAACGTTCGTGGAGTACCTTGCTGTGGAGACTTTCCTGCCGTATGTGGGTAAGGAAGATTAAATGTATTGTATAGTGACCCATTTCAGTTTAATAAATGTACAAACTTGCCCCTATTATAGTAAAAGTATACCTGAAACAAGTATTCCTGCTCCTTAAACGTTAGCGTCATTTTAATAATATATCCGAGGTTACCCACCTATCACAAAGCTAAGCGTATAGCTTGTTAAAGATCTAAAAGCATAGTCTAATCAAGCTAAAGTTATAAGTTTTATAGATGGTGGTACAGACGTGTGGGTTGAGGTGTGTGACTCTCTTGGTGCGTGCTCCACCGGGGAACCCTCAACAGTAGTGCTGGACCCTGGAGACGGTTCCACTGCAGAGCTGATCATTGAGCAGATCAAGGGCCAAGCCAGGAGATGTGAGATTAATGATCTGCGAAGGGACGCGACTGTCGCTATTGTTACTTACACGGTAAGAAAACGATAGACGTTATGGTATCCATTTGAGTTTTAGCTGATAAAATAGACACTTCTGAGGACTGGTATCGTTTCAGGGAAAAAGTAAAAAAAAAATGCTTTTTAATAGTTGCATAATGGTATCGAGATCAATAAAAGTTTTCGTTATGAATTTCAAATGGTACAGGTCATAATAATATATATGACGTTCGGCACTATATTAGTTCTGTGGTACGGCGCAAGAATAACATCGCATAATTATGTGGTTTTAATTATTTTTAATTTATAAATGATGTATAGATAGATGACATCATCAACAAGTGAAATAACAATTAAATAAGTAGGTGTTTATTGTCAACAGAATGCCGATCAGACCGGGTTACTGTCGAAACTCACTACCGAGCTGCTGTCAGCGTTACCAGGAGCCACCTGTATGGAAGACCAAGATCAGTACAATATTTTCCTCCAATGGCTGGCAACACACGGCGTTGATATCAATGCCATGACGGAATCCCCATAAAAACTAGTAAAATAATCATGTAACACATATTTTGTGATGTTTTTCAACTTATTTGGTATCTTTCCTAATTATAATAACGTAGTATCAGTACGGCGTGTGCCTAGTGAGATATCTAAATCGTTGCTTGACTTGATGACTTTACTATGTGTGTATGTTTACTACTTAGAGCAGTTTATATAATACAAAACTAATTGACTGCCCGCGGTTTACACGCGTAGTAACAAGATTTCCCCATAGTAAGTTTGGTAAGTCTTAAAAAAATAGAAGATTTTTCGTATTTAAGAAATTTAATTTTGTGAATAAATGAGCAGTAAACTTTTCCGTTTTAAACCTTTTCAAAGGTGACATTGCTCAATCCCATGTTATGTTGCTAGAACTGTGCTAAATAAAATCATAACGTAGTTCGTAATATTTTGTATTGTATTATAATACAAATATTACATCAGGACCTATAGATATACGGACTGTACAATACTTGTTTTACGTTAACTCGTACTTCAACAAAAACCTCTGGTCATAGCATAGGAAGCATATGTAACTATTATCATAGTGCACGCCCTTAATCAGGTTAGGCTCAAGTCCTTCAAAGTGGACGTATAGCTTGTGGTAAAAGATAAAAATATAGATGACAATGCCGCCTTGAGCAAGCGCCGCTGCGCCGCCGCCGGCAAGCAGATTAGCTACGGCATTGCTACGAACATGCCAAGGAATTCAAAACATCGAGTGATGCACTTCATTCTGGAGTACACGTCTAGGGGCGTAATTCAGAATGATGAACTCAAACGCGAAACAAGTATTTAAGATAATTTTAGTTTGGTATATATAAGTAATTTTGTGTTGTTACTTAAGTCTTATTGATAAAATGTATTATATTAAGTGAATGAGACGTTTCATTTATTTTTTGTTGATTAATATTCGAGACATTTTCTAATTTTGTTAAAAAACTTTCCTTATGAATAAGAAAAAGATACTATAAAAATATATATATAATTTAAAGATAGATAAATTCATCGACTTGAGCGAGCAATAGTGGAAGCGGCGGCTTTTTGACAAAGAAGTTTCAATGAACGTGTAAAATTCATAAGATAAGATAAGATAAGATAAGTCTTTATTTGCCAAAAACACGGTATAAAAGGTAGTAAAATAAAAATAACGTACATACATGTTTTGCCATAAAGATAAATAGCATGCAAATACAAGTGAAATATTAATCAATTTCAAACAGTAAACTAAACTACAAATTGTCAAATTATTTCATTTATGTCATATAAACCCTTGGAACCTAGCCATTCATACATTTTTTTCTTAAATAGTCTTAAATTAAAATTTTTCATATCGTCAGGTATCTTATTAAAAACACGCACACCCATCGCTAAGCAGCTCTTGTTATAAACCATAGTTCTAGGAGTTTCTTCTAATACGAGTCTATGAGGGTCTCTTGCGCGAGGATTTACTTCTATTGCTTTTCTAAACACATTGTATTTTTTCACAAAGACACACAGCTCGAAAATATATAAAGCAGGTAATGGCAAAATACCCAGCTTTTTAAAGAGAGGCTTGCAAGATTCAAAAGGGGGAACTCCGCATATTGCTCGAACACATTTTTTCTGTGCAATGAAAGCTCTACGAAAATCAGTGCCATTACCCCAAATCATGAGACCGCACCGCAATACTGATTCTACATAAGCATAGTATAGTGTCATAGCCGTTTTGGTATTAACAATTCGTCTTACTCTTTGTATAGCGTAAACAAATTTGTTTATACGAGAGCAAACATTATCTATTTGCATTTTCCAATTAATATTTTCGTCAAGTACCAATCCTAAAAATGTAATTTGCTCTTTTTTTTAATTTCGATATTTTTATATGTTATGTCCATTTTCAAATTGCATTTAGTTTGTTTCAAATTGTTAAATTGTATATAATTCGTTTTATCTAAATTAATTTTTAAATTATTATTTTCCAACCATCTGACTATGTCGCGTAATGTACGATTAATTTCATTTTCGTGATTATTAATAGCGTCAATAGTAAGTTTCGTTTTCTCTGTTGTTACTACAATCGAAATATCATCAGCGAAAAGTACACTGTGATAATTTGTGACTTCAGTAATATTATTAATGTAGAGCAAGAACAGAACAAGCCCTAGTATACTGCCTTGCGGAACACCTTGCGTGACCTTCTTATATTCAGAAGAATATGATACCATGTTGTTGCTTTCGTCTACTTTATCAATTATAACACATTGTTGTCTATCACTAAGGTACGAAGATAACCACTGCAGTGCATTCCCTCTAACACCGACAGACTCTAGTTTTTGTAATAGCAGACCATGTGAAACGAAGTCAAATGCTTTACTAAGGTCAAGGAATAGTCCTGTGGTCATATTCTTTCTATTAATATTAGTCATTATATCTTTTAAAAGAGAAAACACTGCCAGCGTGGTTGACTTGTTTTTTTGGTATGCATATTGTTCTTTGTCTATTATGTTATACTTGCTACAAAAATTAATTAACCTTTTCAGCATGCATTTTTCAAAAATTTTGACAAAATAGGTATCAAAGCAATTGGCCTATAATTTTTTATGTCATCTGTGTCACCCTTTTTGAACAGCGGCTTTATAATAGTCAATTTTAGTGACAGTGGAAACGCTCCTTTACAAAAAGAGAGGTTAATTAGGTGTGTTATAACGCCTAGGTAGTCATCAACACATGTTTTTAATATTTTAGTGCATAATTCATCGTACCCTTCAGAATTTGTGTTATTTAGTGATAAGATTTCCTTTTTTACTTCTGCTTGAGTCATAGGACTTAGAAAAATAGAATTTGATATAGTGTGAGTATTATTGCTCTTACTTTTTTGGTTTAATACTGGGTTGTTATTTGATTGATTGTCTGTAATGTAATTATTAAAAATAGTGGAAATTTCAATGGGATTAGTTATAATTTTATTGTCATGTTGAATTTGTTCTATATTATGTCCCGTTTTAGTGTCCGAAATTTCGTCATTTATTACTCTCCATGTAGCTCTACACTTGTTTTCGCTTCTGCTTATGAATTTAACATTTGTCAATTTCTTAGATTTATATATGCATTTATTTAAAATGTTTGAAAATGTAATATATTTGTTTCTATTAAATGTAGTTTTATTTTTGTAATAATTATATCGTAGTTTGCGTTTTGTTTTGCAACTAGCTTTCAATCCACGGCTTACCCAGATTCGTCTCTTTTTTGTGTTGTTAATTTTAATGCGTATTTTAGGAAAACACATTCTATAAAATAGTATTAATAAAGAATGAAATTTGTCAAATGCAGTATTCAAATCAGGTTCATCATAAACTTCTGACCATGACATACTTTTCAAACAGTTGCTAAATTTGACTATATTTTCCTGGCTAAAATCTCTTCTAAAGACAAAATATGATTTATTTTTCTTAGTTTTCGCTGATGGAAATTTTAATATTTGCGCAGTGTCATGGTCCGAGAGGTATAAGGGTAATACAGAACCTGTTGCGTTTTTTATATTACTCAAAATATGATCGATACACGATGATTTTCTGGTTGGAGTATTTATATGTATTTTCAGATTGTGACATTTTGTTAGATCATTCAAACGAGTTGTAAGGTTTCCTGCTATCAAAGTATTTATATTCAAATCACCTGCGATTACAATTTTGGTTTTGTTTCGATATTTTCTATACACATCACTTAGTAACGAATCTAACTTATCCAGGAAATCATAAGGGTTAGATTTTGGTGTCCTATATACGCAAATTACGATAATTTTATTAGGTACTATTTCAATTCCACAGCATTTGAATGTATTTGGTACAGCACATTTATTGACAAATAAGAGCTCCTTGTAGAGCAAGTTATTTTTTATTAGTATGCAAGTACCACCTCTACTCTTATTCCTGCAAAAACTTGAAGCTAAAGTGTAGTTATCGAGTTTAAGATAACATTCGTTGCCGCTTTTTAAAAATGTTTCGGATAAGCATATGACATCCGGTTCGTTATTTTGTTCCTGAAGTTCATGAATTGTCATTTCTAGGATTTCCTGTTTCGACAAAATATTGGCTATATTTTGATGAAATACTACGAACTCGGTCCCACGATCAAGAAGGTTAGGCACGAAAAAAACAATTTTTTTCATTGTTGGAAAATAAAAAGGAAAAATATAATCCAGGCTAATCAGTAGGTGTCGCGGTCTTATTGCCAGAAGCTATAAGCACTGACATTCAATGCGCCAGAAACATACTTATCTTTAAAATCTGTAAAATAAGTTCAGTCAAAATAAATAAATCGTTACGCTGATTTGAAAAACATGAAGTCACTATAGAGTAGACAAGAGCTTGTAGCGCGTAGCAGTTTCGTAGCGCGTAGCAGTTTCAAAGCGCAGCAGCTACGGATCTGCTACGAACATGACGGAGTATTACTACTCCTACTTGAGCTCAATCAAGCAGATGGATACTTACCTATTGAAATAATTCAAGTATTATTTTACACAAGAAATTATAATCAACCTTCCGTAATTCCCTAATAAGTATAGGTATTGTCTCAAATACGAGGAGGGATCAAAAAGTAGTGAGAACGACATACTCCTTGGTAAGAAAAAAAATACTGGCAGGCATAGCTCAGATACATATTTGTAATATTAATAAAGAAAAAAAATCTTCGATTCTCTTTTGTTTTTTTCTGAATGTAGTCATTTGTTTGCTTCGTGTCGGAACGTGTTCTCGAAAATGGAGAAAAACGAAGTGCGAGCCGTTATTAAATACCTCTGTTTAAAAAAGTTAACGACTCAAGAGATTCATTGCGATTTGGAGGCAACATAAGGAGAGTCTGCTCCGCCGTATTCTACTGTCGCAAGGTGGGCTTCTCAATTTCGAGTACGGAGAACGAGCACGGAAGACGAACATCGTTGCGGCCGTCCATCGACGTCAGTCACCCAAGAAAATGTTGCGAAAGTCGAGAAAATTGTATTGAGCGATCGAAGAGTTACCATCCGATACTTAATTCAAGAAACGGGCAGTTCATATGGAAGTATTCAATCCATATTGAAATAATCTTTGAATATGAGAAAAGTTTCCACAAGATGGGTACCGAGAATGTTAACCGACAGTCAGAAACAAAATCGACTTGACATTTCGAAGATATTGTTGGACAAGTTTCAAGAAGATTCTGAGAACTTTTTGTCTCGTTTCGTAACAATGGACGAAACATGGGTCCATCATTTTGATCCTGAGACAAAACAGCAATCTTCGCAATGGAAACGGCCATCATCACCGACCCCGAAGAAGTTTCGTGCCGTGGCATCGGCTGGCAAGGTTATGGCCTCAATATTTTGGGACTCAGAAGGGATATTGTTGATTGATTACCTGGAGCGTGGAACCACTATTACAGGCCAATATTATGCAGCTTTAATTCCCAAGTTGAGGAATGCCATCAAAGAGAAAAGGAGAGAGAAACTTCGAAGGGGCGTGCTGTTTCATCACGACAACGCACCCGCGCACAGGTCGGCGGTTGCGATGGCTGCCATTCAGCAAGCTGGCTTCGAATTGGTTGACCACCCCCCTTATTCACCAGATCTGGCGCCTAGCGATTTTTATCTGTTCCCCAAATTGAAAGAATACTTAAAGGGAAACAGGTACGAAGACGATAACGAGGTGATGGATGCCGTGGAGAGCTTTTTGCAGGACCAAGACAAAACTTCTTTTTTTTTAAAGGGATTGAAAAATAAATTATTAAGTTATCAATAGTAATTATATTCTATTTAATTCTCACTACTTTTTGATCCCTCCTCGTACATAGAAGATACATTTTTTTTTGTTTCAATATAACGTTTCTACTTACAATGCTTTTCAGTTTATACAAATATTTTGTATAGACTGAAATAACTTTTTTAAGTCTTTCAACACGTTTTTATGGCACAGCTTCAACAACAAATAAACAGATGTTTGTAATAACACGAATCACTCAAAATTATTTTGATCCTCAAATGAAATGAAGTTCTATATACCCTAGAGGAAATAAAATAATATGTGTTCCTCCCTTCCCGTCCTTTCAATATCTGTGTTCAAAAAACGAGTGAAGGAACATTATCTTTCTCTGTGCAAGTAATCCGTGTTAGGTTAGGTATTTTTAGTATATGTATCTGTATATATGTGTTGTCTGTATTGTTCTGTGTATATATATTTATTTTAAATGTATTTAGGTTACATGTAGGTACGAGTATGTCAACACAACCGCGTAACCCTTCAATTGATAAAAGGTCATAGCGGATCTAGAGGTAACGATGCAGCGGATGAGTTCAGAGTAATTAGCTTTTGCTGCATCAGTTATCTATCGAAAAGAAGGCCGTAGTGATGTTGCAAATGTTATTGATATTCAAAGGTCACGCGCATCTATTGAATCTGCAGAACATAGTAGACTTTTAAGAGCCAATGAAGCCCTTTGCGTATTTTTAGATGTAGACCTCTCTGTTCATCAATATAATATTATCAGGGACGTTGATAAGGAGAAATTTCCACCATATCGACACATATTAGAAGCAAAAAAGCTTTGCTACCCAACTGAAGATAGCATTACAGTTACTGAAAAATATGCTGTCGTTTCATTTAAGCTTTGCTGAACCATACTTGTACACGACTTATAGAGTACTTACAAATGAAGTCTTTTTCTGTTGATTTGAAACTTCATTGGAAATGGGGTATAGATAGAACTTCAAGTTTTACCGAATATAAACAGTCATTTCAAGGTCCTAAATCCTCGGATTCTAGTATGCTGGTGACGTGTGCAGTGCCAATAAAGTTACAAGGTATAAAAACACGCAACAACTTACATTATGGACCAATAGTCAACCATCATCTCCAAGGTTTTGTCGTCCTATTCATATTCAATATGAACATGAAACCAGTGAACTTTCTAGGCAGGAAATGAAACGCATTGAAAATGAAATAATTAATTTAACACCGACTATAGTTCAAACAAATATTTCAATAAGCCATGTTTTATATTTCACAATGACAGATGGTAAATTATGTAATGCTGTCACAAACACTACGTCCACATAAAGGTGCTATATATGCAAAAAAACTTCAAGCCAATTTAATTCAATTGGTCGTATGCGTCAAGTAGAAATTGAAACAGATAACCTACGATTTGGTTTATCCATACTCCACGCATGGATTCGCATGTTCGAGTGTATATTACACGTTAGTTATAAACTACCTGTAGTAAAATGGCGTGTTACTAAATCTGATGATAAAATGAAAATAGAAGAGAATAAGAGAAGGATTCAAGAAGAATTTAAGCAACAACTAGGCCTGTTAATTGATGGACCAAAACCTGGATACGGGAACTCGAACGACGGAAACACTGCTAGGAGATTTTTCGAGAATTCTACAGTATCTGCTTCTATTACAGGAATAAACAAAAATCTTATACACCGATTTCATATAATTTTAATTACTTTGTCTTCTGGACGTGATATTGATGTGGGTAAGATGGAAAATTACAGCTTAAAGGCTGCGGCGACTTTTATTAAGTTGTACCCTTGGTACTATATGCCTACAAGCGTGCATAAAATTTTAATACACGCCCCAGCTGTTATAGATTATGCTATGGTACCTATAGGATTGTTGTCGCAAGAAGCTCAAGAAGCGCGTAATAAAGACATAAAGCGCTACCGGGAACAATCTTCCCGTAAATGTAGTCGGGCTGTTACTATAAGAGACGTATTTAACAAATTATTGGTTACCTCTGATCCCCTCATTTCGAGCCTACGCAAGCTCCCTCAGAAAAAAATAAAAAGAAGAAGAAGTCATTGGCTGCTCAGAGTATCCGAAAATATGGATTGCAGCGATAACAGTGATGTAAACGATGACTAAACTTATAATTTAGGTAGGTAGGTATATTATTTTGACTGCAGTTTTAACTAGATGTAAGTTTTACTGTGGAGTATTTTAGGTTAATTCTACCTAAATCGTATTTTTTTTGTATTTATTATAATAAGTGTTATTGTTTGTTACAGATACCTACTACATAATATTTTAACTACAATCATGTGCCGTGATTTGGTTCACCATCTAATGAAAAGGGAAATGGGTAAAATAACACATATGTGTAATGAACATAACACCGTTACCATCAACTCTAAAATTATGTGGAAGCAGAATGCATTGATGTACAAAAATGTTAAAACAAATACTTCAATTTTAATTTATAAAGCACCCTCTGGTACTTTAGTTTCTGCTTATTTATGCCGGAAGACGAAATATTTGTATAATGTTACCTATAATGGAGACCTTTGAAACCTCATTTGTTGGGCGAAGATGGAAGAAAAACTTTTTTTTTTTATTTTGTTTTATTTAACATAGTATTTTTTTAAGATTTATTTTGTTTTCAAGATCATTATTTTGTGTATTATCTTAAGTAAACTCTTGAATCATAACTGTTTTGTTGTTTTTTAATATAATTCTTAACTGGTTGACTGTTTTTGAACAACATTTTAGTACAAAATAATTTCGTCCGGCTTTTGTTAGGAGATGCAATACTGTGCGACGTTCGGTCAAAGCAACGACGACGACATATGGAATTCCTGGAATCTGAGGAAGGTTCATTACGCATACCTTCTTTTATCAGTGGACGTCGCGGTGTCATCGGTGGAGCTGAGCAGGTGGGATACTCGTGCCTGGTACAGGTCGCGCAATGAGTTATGAGCACTGACCTTGAAAATGTCAGCAGAGCCGAGCGAGGGTGCGCTGGCGCATGGTATAAATAGAAGAGCCTTCTTGGTAACACTGCATTCCACCCTTAGCAGTATTGCTGTTCAAATCTGGGAATTTGTTATTCAAATACTTCACCAATATGGGAAAGAACATTAAGGTCAGGTATTTTTTTATTCATAATTGTGTATTTATATGCAAGTATGAATATAACGTATTTTTTCATTGTAGATGGGAGACGGACCGGTGCGCAGACGCGGCAGACCACCCGGAAAGAACAGGACCCCTCTCTCTAAGGTAACATAAATAAAACGTCATCTCCTTGATGTTGTTTTGTTTAGCTGTTATTATGTGTGTATTAATTTCTAATTTTTTTTTCAGGCCGAACGTCTTGCACGTAATGCGCTTTATGAAAGAGAGAGGCGAGAAGAGATAGCTGGCGCCATGGCTGATCTAGCGGAAGCCATCGGTTGCGATCGTGGTGTAAGTGTTTATTTCCCCGTATTGCATACATGTTATAGAAGTTATTCAAATGTTGTGTATTTTTAACAACTGCTCTTTTGTTTGCAGATGCGGAATGCTGACCTTCTGCCAGCGGCAGTAGAGTATATCCACCGTCATGCCGCGCGCATCAACCAAATGGTGGACGTTGTTGACTCCTTAAGGAGTAAGAATCAGTATCTGATAGAGCGGAGTAAGTAACAACAGCATGCTGCATGTTACTTCATTGAAAATATTATTGTGGTATTAGAGTTAATGTAGCATTTTTTTTCAGTTCGCTATTTGAAGCAGCGTCAGCTTATGCAGCCCCAGGACTATAACACAATGGGGATGGACTTTGCGAGAAGACAGCCAGAAGATAGCTGTGCCAGGACACGGGGTGTAAGTTTTCATGACTTTAACTGTGTTATGTAAACTGATTGTTTATTTTTCTGAAATTTAATTATTTAAGTATTTCATTTCAGTATAACGGTCGTCCTCGCACAACAACTAAAGCTGTGCCGCTTGAATCAGTTGGGTCGGTGGATGTGGAAGTAGATACCGAGCCGATGGGTTAGTACTATTTTTATTTCTGTATTAGATTTATGGTTACTTTTTAATAACATGAAGAGATCCTGCAACCTGATTGTTAATTGTATTGATTCGTTTTGTTTTCTACAGGAGCTGGAAACGTTGAGCCCTGGCCAGGACAGCCAGCTGCTGTGGAGGGTCACGCCTGTGATCACCAGCTGATTTCCATCCAGTGCTTGGAACAATGTATGGGAATTGGGGCTGAAGGAGGATCGCCTATGCTGCCTCAGGCCGCCGCAATGGAGGTGGAAGAACTTTTTTTGAGTGAGTGTACTTATGATTTTTTATTTTTTTATTTCACAGCTCAGCTTTATGAATAAATGTGTTTTTTGTTAATGCTCTTCTTTATTACAGGAACTGAAAGCATCACAACGCAGCCCCCACCAGTGCAACCTACCTGGCTTGAAGCACCAACAGAGGGCGAAATCAGCGACACGGTAATTGTTTTTTTATATATTTATGATATTTATACGATGATAATCTTCTCTCTTGTTTTGTTTAGGAACAAAATAATATTTTATCTTACGTATTTTTTTTTGTTACAGATACTTCCCAGCGACGTGATGGACTTCATTCTGGAGTACACGAGGTGGCGTCGCCGTCGTCATCCAGAATGAAGGTCTCAGACGCGGAACTAGTGTTTAAGATAGTTTTAGGTATAAGTAATATTAAGTCTCGATTAATAAAATGTATACCTGATGAATAAATTTTATTTCTTTTTAATAAATATTGTACAATTAATTATGTTTTTTCTTTTCTTGAAGTAAGAAGTACTTCTGGCCACTAAGTAAAATGCTTTTGAAAAGTTAAAATAAAGCTTTGCAAAAGGAATTTATATACCTTGTTAAAATAAGATCATTTCGTCTATTGATTTAACCGAATCGCAAACAATTCATTCAAACGGTATTCGGATTTTCTCATTGGAAATTATATTAAATTTTATGTTTGTTTTAAATTTCTACTACGGAAGAGCGATTGGCGGCGGCGGCGGCGTTTGGACAAAGCAACAACGTATACAATTCCTAGAACGTAAAGTGAAAGGGTAATTACGTTTACCAGCTCTTATCAGTTGGCTTCTTGAGGTCTTATCGGTGATTAAGCAGCTGGGGTTGTTTGTGCATGGTACAAGTCGCGCAATGACTTGTTAGCATTGATCTTAAAAGCGCCAGAATTCATATCTAAATCATTTAAAATAAGTTGACAAAATATATAAATTTTTAATCTGATTAACAAAATCATTCTCAAAATAAGAAATTAAGCCACCACTAGACAAGAACGTGTGCCGCGTAACAGTTCCGTAGCGCAATAGCTACAGCTCTGCTACAAACGTGACGGAGTAATAAAACTTGAGCTCCATCGAGCAAATGTAAGAAACACTTTTTTATGACACAACTTCAAAACCAATAAATTATAATCAGACGGTTGTCACACACATCACACAAATTCACTAAAAAATATATTTTGATCCATAAAATGAAATAAAGTACATAATTGCCCCGTTTCGGGAATCCGCTCTGAATCTAAAGTCCAGCTAACTTTTCCTTTTTATGACCAATGAAAAAGAGGCCACGAATTTAAACAAATGATAACCTTAAATTAGAGCATAGCTATCAGACAGATTTTTAAGTCGGATGTTTTACTTGCTCTCTAAAATTGTGCAATTGACGCGTCCATAAGGTTCCAATCCGATGTCTGACAGCTCCAATATTGGGAAGGCCATCACCTGTCCCTTTTTAATCTTTAAAATGTGAAAAAGACTGACGAACTTAAATTAAGGATTAGAACGTGAGTGTGTGAATGTTTTTACCTAATTGCTTTAGAAGGAGGGTTATCTATTTTCTTCATTTATAAACAAAAAACTTTCCACAGCACAACAATAAATAAAATTACTACAAAAGCCTTCGCAATATTATCAAAAAAAAAATAAAAAAAGGAAATTTAAAGTAAAATGTAATTAATAATAAAACATCACAAAAACAATTTTCAAATTTTATAACTTAGGATAAAATTATATGTGAATACACTTAATTATGCGTCATATAAAGTAAGGTTAAAAAATAATTGTCTGTATTACTTATATACAGCTAGCTAAAACGTTAAATCTTGCAGCTCGTAACAAATTCGATTCGTGATTGTAGCGTTGTAGCTACGTAACCGCTACGAACATGACGGGAACGGAGAAAATTAAGTATCCTTAACTGTTTTCGCATAAGTTGAAAGCACATGAAAATAGAATTTGACCAATCTTTAATCAATAGCGTAAACTTTTAATTTAAATTTAAACAAACAGTGCGCGGCGTTTGGTCAAAGCAACCATTCCCAGAATGCAAAAAGAAAGGCTACACATATCTATACTTATCAGTAACCGTCGCGGTGTTATCGGTAATGTAGGGGTTGTCTGTGCCTGGTACAGGTCACGCAATGAGTTACGAACATTGAAATTCACCAGTATCTGCCTTTGAAATATTTAAAATAAGTTAGGTCCCAATAAATAAAGCTTTCTGCTTATTTACAAAAGCGTTTTTAAAATAATAAATGAAGCCATTGCGGAGGAGAAAACAAATTGTAGCGCGTAGCAGTTACGTAGCACGATAGCTACGAATCTGCTACGAACATGACGGAGAAGTAAAACTTGAACTCAATCTAACACATAATAATAATATTAATCTTTAAGATAATATACATAGATACGCAGATAAATTTCGAGTTGTATAAGCTAGGGTTTACAATAGTGGAAGTCAGCCAATGTGGACTAATAGAGTGGGTTGATACCGAGATGGACACGTATTTAGAAAATTTTAGTAATAATACTTAAAAAAGGATAACATGTTAATGCTACCCAGACAAAATTTTCTTAAAATGGGACTTGCATTAAAAATTAGGATAAATTGACTTAGTATAACACTATTAAAAATCACAAAAAAAGATTCAAGTATCGCAACTATGTATTTATTAAATTAGTTCAAATTTAACTTTAAAAATGACTTTATGAAATCGTTTAGATAATGGCCATTAACGCAGTGCCATGTACGGGGCGGGGGTGGGGGCAGCGAACCCAGCAAGGGTGCGCGGGCGCAAGGTATAAAATCGAAGAGCTTTCCTGATAACACCACATTCCACCCCTGGCAGTGTTTCTGTACGGTGCTGAGAATTACTTTTTTCAAGAACTTTACCAATATGGGAAAAAACATTAAGGTTAGTTGAAATAAATATTAATTATTGTGTATTTTATTTTTATGTAAATAATAATAAGCAATAATAGTACTTTTCATTGTAGATGGGAGACGGGCCGGTGCGCAAACGCGGCAGGCCAGCCGGCAAGAACAGGACCCCTCTCTCTAGGGTAATTAAACACTTTCTAGCCTAATCCCTTCAGTTTTGTAGTTTTCAACTAATTACTGTGATAATGCAAATTCCTACTTATCTTTACAGACCGAACGTCTTGCGCGTAACGCGTTTTATGAAAAAGAAAGGCGTGAGGAAATCGCCGAAGCCATGGCTGACCTGGCGGACGCCATTGGATGCGACCGTGACGTAAGTTTAGTTGTATATTTATTTTGTGTCTGTTTTTTATACATTATTTTTTTTATATCCTACGCTTTCATTTGCAGATGCGGAATTCTGACATACTGGCAACGGTAGTGCAGTTTCTTCAAAGTCACGCACGCACCGATCACACGGATGTCGACTTCCTACGGAGTGAAAATAACAACTTGGGGGAGCAGAGTTAGTAAATGCCGCTACATGAAATTAATAAAAAAGATATTATGCTTTATCGGTTTACTTAAACTGTGCTTTTTGTTTTCAGTTCGTTGTATGGAGCAACCTCAAAAAGTTCCTGCTCGGCCTGTGCTGCCTTCGCCGCCTGCGCTGGACATGCCGTCAATGCTGCCAACACCGCCTATGCTTCCTCAGGACCTGGACCTGGGGGTGAACTTTACGAATGAAGAGCAAGATGACAGCTGTGCAAGGCCACGGGGTGTAAGTTTTTATGAACTTCTCTACACTAAGTACTATTTTTATCTTGCGACTATAATTTCTTATTAGTTTTTATGTATTTTATTTCAGTATTCGCGTCATCACCGGAAAACCCCTGTAGCAATGCCGCTTCAGTTCGCTGCTGGGTCGGTGGTGCAAGTGGATCCCCAGCCATTAAGTAAGTAGTCCTTTTCCTTACTTTTTCTCGTCTTTCATTTACTCTGCATAAAAGCTGTATTGTGTTGTAATTAATTTTTTTCTTTACAGGAGCTGGATACGATGAGACCTGGCCAAAGCAAACATCTACTGCGGATGTCCACGCCTGCGGTCATCAGCTGTTCTCTGACCAGTGTTTAGAACTATGTCTGGGGGCGGAAGGAGGTTCGCAGCACCTGCACCCTATACCATCTCAGGCCGCAATGGGGGTGGACTTGGCGGATCAATTTTCCTTGAGTAAGGAATATTATATTTTCTGTGTTTTCTTGCCACGACCTACAAAGTCGGTTAATGTTTGTTTTTTTCGTGTTTTCTAATGTTTTGTTTTGTTTCAGGGACTGACAACGACGCGATGCACTACCTGTCAGCGCATCCTCCCCGGTCTGAAGAACCAACCGAGGCCGATAGCAGCAGAACGGTAAATATATTTTTTGTTTTGGTCACATTTTTTTTTCTTTCAATTTTGTCACACGCACACGATGAAGCAGAAGGATATTTTTCTAATGTGTTTATTGTTCTTTTTACAGATACTTCCCAGCGACGTGATGGACTTTATTTTGGAGTACACGTCGTGGCGTAACCCGGAATAAAGGACCCGGACGCCGAACTAGTGTTTAAGATAGATTTAGTTTTAGGTACAAGTAATTTTAAGTTGTTTTTATGTATTTTGTAATAGAATTTATTATTTAGAATAATTATATAGGTATTTTAGTTCATAAGATTCTTAATAAATTTTGTTATTTTAACTAAACTTTATTCTTTTATTAACATAAAACTTAACGGCTACTCGTATAAGATAAGTATACCAAAATTACTACAAATGCCTCCGCAATTTTATTAAAAGAAATTAAGAATAAAAATCATTTACAACATTACAAAAACAATCTGTAATACTTCATTAATCTATACTTAGGTTAAAGTTAGGTTTGAATGCACTTATGCTCCATAAAAAGTCATAAATTAAGCTCTATACACGTTAAATTTTACAGCTTGTAGCAAATTCATTACGTGTTCGTAGCGCGGTAGCTACGTAATTGCTACAAACCTGCCGGGGAGTAGTGAACATTCAGTATCCATACTTTAAAATAGGCTTTCTATGTAGACAATTACTTAAATGAAAATAGAAGCAAATACTAAAATTTAAGGACGAGGGAGTTCGTAGAAATTAAAACTACGATGGAAATGTTATTAATACAAACAAACACCACAATTTCTTGTTTTCTTTGTTGGACTATGCGGGTATACCATACCTTCTTACGTTTAAATCATAATAATTATCCCATTGGACCTTACTCTGCAATTTTTAATCAATCGCGTTGACTTTTGATTTTAATTTAAGTGAGAGGCGCGGCGCGCTGTTCCGTAGATTGTAGCTACGGATCTGCTATGGACACGATGGAGTAGGCTAACTTGACCACAATCAACAGAATACCTATTGAGATTAATTAAGTTTTGTTTTATATAAAAAATATTTATCACCTTTCCATATTTACTTTTGTCTAAAATACATATAAAGACATATAACCTATATAATTGGTTTCAAAGGTTTCAACTTCTTGGTGCTTTTCAGTTCATACAAATTTGACAGGAATTTAATCAAAAACATTTTCTGATCAATAAATGAAATAAAGTATACAATACCTTAATAGAAAGTAAAATATTACATGTAAATTAGTCGAACTTTTCTCCAAATGGGATTTGGAGTCTGAAACAAGAATAATTTAAACATAAACATAAAACATTTATTGCAAGTCACAGTTGGTACATAGAAGGTCTTATGAATATAGGGTAAAGTATTTTGTGACACCCTGCAAGGGCGCAGCAATCTTGTGAGAGAGAGCATTATTTCACCTACTTAATAACTCAAATTATTAATTTTGTATACTCAACAAGATATTATTTCGATAGACAATTTAATTAGACTACACACATTTTATAATCTATAGAATACACTTTATTGCAAACACAGATACAGTACTTAGTATTTGAAATCACGCTTTGACTTACCTAACTTACAAATACCAAAAAAAAACAATTTCAAAATAAAGCCAATAAAACGCAATTAATATTTGCATGTGTTGAAATATAATATATATAATATATATGTTTAATCTTTGTCTCATTTATTAGTTTTAATACAGTCAATATTAATAACACAAATAATTCAATATTACATTTGTCATCTTAAAAATAATTCGAATAAAATTCAACGTCACATTAAAATAAATATAAATAAAGTCAAAATGTAGCTACTATATTGTAGCTTAGTCGCAAAGCCCCCCGGATAGTGTCCTCTGACCAAAAGTATATATATATATATATATATATATATATATAAACAAAAAACTTTCCACAGCACAACAATAAATAAAATTACTACAAAAGCCTTCGCAATATTATCAAAAGAAAAATAAAAAAAAGGAAATTTAAAGTAAAATGTAATTAATAATAAAACATCACAAAAACAATTTTCAAATTTTATAACTTAGGATAAAATTATATGTGAATACACTTAATTATGCGTCATATAAAGTAAGGTTAAAAAATAATTGTCTGTATTACTTATATACAGCTAGCTAAAACGTTAAATCTTGCAGCTCGTAACAAATTCGATTCGTGATTGTAGCGTTGTAGCTACGTAACCGCTACGAACATGACGGGAACGGAGAAAATTAAGTATCCTTAACTGTTTTCGCATAAGTTGAAAGCACATGAAAATAGAATTTGACCAATCTTTAATCAATCGCGTAAACTTTTAATTGAAATTTAAACAAACAGCGCGCGGCGTTTGGTCAAAGCAACCATTCCCAGAATGCAAAAAAAAAGGCTACACATATCTATACTTATCAGTAACCGTCGCGGTGTTATCGGTAATGTAGGGGTTGTCTGTGCCTGGTACAGGTCACGCAATGAGTTACGAACAGTGAAATTCACAGAAATTAAAAACAAATATATAAAAAACAAAAAAAAATATATATAAATATATATTATATATATATATATATTATATATATATATATATATATATATTTGTTTTTAATTTCTACTACGGAAGAGCGATTGGCGGCGGCGGCGGCGCTTGGACAAAGCAACAACGTATACAATTCCTAGAACGTAAAGTGAAATGGTAATTACGTTTACCAGCTCTTATCAGTTGGCTACTCAAGGTCTTATCGGTGATTAAGCAGCTGGGGTTGTTTGTGCATGGTACAAGTCGCGCAATGACTTGTTAGCATTGATCTTAAAAGCGCCAGAATTCATATCTAAATTATTTAAAATAAGTTGACAAAATATACAAATTGTTAATAGGATTAACAAAATCATTCTCAAAATAAGAAATTAAGCCACCACGGAGTAAACAAGAACGTGTGCCGCGTAACAGTTCCGTAGCGCAATAGCTACGGCTCTGCTAAAAACGTGACGGAGTAATAAAACTTGAGCTCCATCGAGCATATGTAAGAAACACTTTTTTATGACACAACTTCAAAAGCAATAAATTATAATCAGGCAACCGCCACACACATCACACAAATTCACTAAAAAATATTTTTTGATCCATAAAAAGAAAAAAAGTACATAATTGCCCCGATTCGCTCTGATTCTCAAAGATTTTAATCTTATTACATTTTTAGTTTACAATAATTTAGACAACTAACAAAAGGCTTCGAAATAAAAGGCTAAGAATGTTGTACTTGTCACTCGCCAATTCTGTCATAAGCTACGGCTGAAGTACTTGCAGTGAAGTACATGAGCGTAAGTACATACAGATCATATATCGAAAATATTGATAAATTACAGCTATTCTTATTAAAAACTATAACCCCTAATAATATTAAAACTAAGTACAGTAATGATTATCTAGAACTATTTAAGTATTGTCAAATAATATCAGTTTTTAATAAAATAAAAATGGCGGTAATATTAGAGGAACATAATAAAATACATACCTTAACTATACATGATTGGCCTGATAATTTACATCGTTTGTCATACTTACACATTACCTCGCCGTAGTAACGAATATTGGAGATGAACATGGGAATACATGCTGCCTAACGTATTGAATATTTTACCTAATACGTTACAATGTGAAGTCAACACGAACTTGAGGCGGTGTAAAATCCTATTGAAGAAATATTTCTAACATGTGTGATTCTTGATGACTTATTGTACCGATAGACGACCTTAGCCGTATTTCGCATAAACCTAGTGGTTTCTGAATAACGGTTTTTTTTTTAATCAGTTCTACAAAACTGGATACAACATCCAAAGAAAGATATATAACATGGAACACTTAAAAAATAATATGGACTGTAACCTTCTAGAAGTAAACACAACATGCAAAAAAGAAGCGAACATAAAAAAAATGTTTTTTCTTAAGGTGGTATACTAAAACACACCATATATATACACTATATATCTTAATTAAAATATAATTAGTAAAATGATAAGTTTTAGATTAAGTTTCTTGTTTTTGATGAACATAAATAAAAAATAAAAAATAACCACGATACAGTGTGTGCTAATTTCCACCTTAGGAAAAAACCTTAATCACAAAGGAAAAATTACAAACAAAGCCGTCGCGAGCGTGCACTGTCATAAAGTAGATAATAAAAAAATAGGTATTTTGCTTCTCTCTTAGTCGTTTTAATGAAGCGCTTTTATAGTCTTCCAGTTTTATCAATTCCATCAAAAGTCACTAAGTTGTATTCGATTTTTCAAAAAAAATAAATAAGACAAAGTAGCACTTGCGATACTGGAAGTGGTGGGCAGGAACGGCAAGCCGAGCGAAGGAGCGTGGGCGCATGGTATAAATAGCAAAGTCCTCCTGATAACACCACATTCCACCCCTGGCAGTGTTGCTGTTCAGACCTGTGAATTATTATTTTCAAAAACGTTGAATATGGGAAAGAATATTAAGGTCAGTTTAATTCTGATTAATAAATGTACCAATAATTCATTTGTGCGTAAATAATGTGAAGTATTCATTTCAGATTCAGGATGGAGGACAGGTGCGCAAGCGCGGTAGGCCAGCCGGAAAGAACAGGACCCCTCTCTCTAAGGTAAAAACATTCTGGCTTCATCTCTTTTAATCAGTAAGCAGCTATTTAATGTTATTTTAGGGTCTATAAATTCCAATTTGTTTTACAGGCCGAACGACTTGCTCGTAACGCTTTTTATGAAAGAGAGAGGCGCGAAGAGATAGCTGTCAGTATGGCTGACCTGGCATACGCCATCGGGTGCGATCGTAACGTAAGTATACATTTTCTCCGTATATTATAAATTCATCTCTTTTGTACAGTCAGTGTATTTAGCACATACCTACGCTTTCGTTTGCAGATGCAGATTTCTGACCTACTTGCAGCGGCAGTGGAGTTCATTCAAAGTTACGCCGCACGCATCAACCGAATGAAGGACGTTGTTGACTCTCTAAGGAGTGAGAATCAGTATTTGAAGGAGCGAAGTATGTATAAAATAGCACATGTTGCATTACTTCATCGAAATTATTGTTGTGTACTAACGGTTAAATGTAACATTTCCTTTTGTTTCCAGTTCGTTGTTTGGAGCAACATCAGCCTATGCAGTCTCGGGAGGATTCGACGATGAGCATTCTACCTTCGCCGCCTTTGCTGCCCCAGGACTACGGCATGATGGGGATGGATTTTGCAGGTGAACAGCCAGAGACCAGTAGTGCGAGGACACGGGGTGTAAGTTCCATGACTTTAACTGCATTGAGTAAATTTTCATTTAAATCTGTTTTTTTTTAGTTTAATAGTATGAGCCGTCCTCGACCGAAAACTACAGCTGATCCGCTTAAGTTCAATGGGTCGCTAGGACCAGCGGATTCATAGCCATTTAGTAAGTGATAAATACTTTCATTCCTATACTAATGGATACAGTAAATAGGTATACGGAACTGAAAACAGAACAGAGCCAGCTGCTGGAAACCGACACATGTGATCTCATGCTGTTTTCAAATCATTGCTTGGGGCTTTATCTAGGCATGGGGCTGAAGCGGACGCAGCATCAGCAGTCTACGTTTCCTCAGGCCACCGCAATGGAGGTGAACACGGCGGATGAACTTTCTTTGAGTAAGTGGTACTGTGTAATTATAATGTTTTTTCTCTTTTATATTCCAAAACTCTTTTGTGACCAGTTATATCATATCATTGTGTATTCTAATACTTTTTTTTATTACAGGGCCTTAAGGCGACACGGCGCAGCCTCTATCAATGCCCCTAGCCTGATGCTCCGACCGATGCCATAAACAGTGAAACGGTATTATAATACTTGTATTAGCCTATTTCCGTCATGATTTTAATGATCGTTTTTTCTCCTGATTTATTTGGAAATGCTTTAATGTTTTTCTGAAGTGTTTTTTTTTCTGTTACAGTTACTTCACAGCGTCGTAATGGACTTCTTTTTTGTTCGTTGTTCTTCGTTCGTTCGTCATGTCGTCGTCGTCGCGTATCCAAGATGAAGAAATCAAATTAGTAGATAAGATGCTT
Source organism: Carpatolechia fugitivella (assembly GCA_951230895.1). Lineage (NCBI taxonomy): Eukaryota > Metazoa > Arthropoda > Insecta > Lepidoptera > Gelechiidae > Carpatolechia > Carpatolechia fugitivella. Next base: position 7,343,383 of record OX579662.1, on the reverse strand, counting down.
AGTTTTAGTTGTAATTAGTATTATTTATTTCTTTTTTATTCCATGTTATAATAATTGCTTTTAGTTTCTAATGTGACATTTTTAATAAATAGTTTTAAAAACACTTTTCTATTCTGTTTTCTCTAAAATTACATTAACATAAATAGACGTAGAAAACCAAATCAAACACACTCACACAAAATTTATAAAACATAACCTTGATTTATATTTAAAAAATAGTACAGCTAAAGCCAACAATATTTTTACTTTACATATCCTTGAATGAATATGATACATTATATAAAAAAGTAAATAATCTTAGGTCACAAATTACACAAGTTACTCAAAAAGAGAACGTAGTTAGTAGCTCGTAGCGGTTACGTAGCTCGTAGCAGTTGCGTAGCACTACCGCTACGAAGATTAAGTATCTCTCTCGAGTAGCTATGATAAGAGGCTCTCTAACGGGAATAATAATTAATTGGAATTAATAACGGTAATGTAACTTTATGTTAGATAAAAGATAACAATAATTTATTGACTTCCTCGAACAATTTCAAGTGAATTAATAATACACAAAAAATATTTAAAAAAAAAGGAGTTCTGTACGTAAGCTAAGCTTGGAGCATTCCGGTTTTAGGTATTCAATTTATTTAAATGTTTTTTGTCTCTTGTGTACATTTATGAATAGATAGATATAAATAGATTAGTATTACTACTTCCTGTCGTGTTTGCACACACACACAGACACGAAATTAAAGCGAAGACTACTGGCACAGGATAGATTATAATAATAATAATATGTGTTCGAACGACTTAAAGAGATGAACCTTACATGTGTTCTTTTTCTTACAACAGTCATCGAATAAAAAAGAGAATGAATAGAAAATAACCACGCGCAAGAACAAAGACACCGCAACCGGTCATAAAGTATTCAACTTTAACATGATAACATTTTTCTTAAAAAGCTGTTCGATACTTACTGGAATTATAGAATTCTTTGTTGTATCGATTGAACCTTTTTGATTTTTTAGAAAACTAAAGGGTTTACAACAGCTTTAAACAAGTAACAATAGCACATTACGATATAGGGATCGTAGGTAGCAAATCAAAACGAGCTGATCTTTGTATGCCCGAGCCGTAGGCGAGGGTTTGTAACGTCACGAGTTTGTTATAAAACCTAAGATGCGCGTGTTTAGTACCTGTTTTCTTCCAATTTTATTTAAAAATGTGGTACAACACACGGATCTTAGGTTTTATAACAAACTCGTGACGTTACAAACCCTCGCCTACGGCTCGGGCGTACAAAGATCAGCTCGTTTGTAATTTGCCACCTACAATCAAAGTATCGTTATGTACCATAACTGTACATTAACAAAATTTACGAAGAGGTAGTAATAAAAGCGCTATTTGTCATTTAAATAATGAGCATTTACGTAATGCATTGTAGCGCTCGCGACGAGGGGCGGGGCGGGGGCGGCGAGCCAAGCAAGGGTGCGCGGGCGCATTACATAAATAGAAAGGAATTCCTGATAACACTTCATTTCAACCTTAGCAGTGTCACTGTTCAGATCTGTGAATATTAATTTTCAAATCCTACATCTCGAAGAGAAATGGGCAAAAACATTAAGGTCCGTTTTATACTCGTGTGTTAATATGTCTCTAAATTTAGGTATTTGTGAAAGAGTTTTTTTTTCTTGTAGATGGGAGATGGTCCCGCACGGAAGCGAGGCAGACCAGCCGGTAAAAATCGGATCCCACTCTCTAAGGTGACAATATTTTTAGATTGATTTTTAATATTTGCCTAATTTTCCTACAACAAGTGGACATTAATTCCTGTTGACCTTTACAGGCCGAGCGTCTTGAGCGTAGCGCGCGTTATGAGAAGGAGAGGCGGGAAGAGATAGCCGACGCCATAGCTGACCTGGCGGACGCCATCGGGTGCAACCGTGACGTAAGTGATTCTTTTCCCCAAGTCGCAACGTGCCGAGCCTCCTGGCCCAGGATTATTTCTTTCCTGGTGCGTACTTTGACAACTGATTTTCGTTTGCAGATTCGAAATTGTGACCTACTGGCGACGGTAGTGAGCTTCATTGAAAGTCGCACGCACACGAGTTCAGAGGTCGACTCCCTTAGGAAGGAAAATCAGGAGTTAGAGAAGCAGAGTAAGTGAAAAACAGCATATTTACTGCATAACCCATATAAATATACAATTTAGTTTTAAGGTTCAATTTCAAATTTTCTTTTGTTTTCAGTTCGTTGTATGGAACGGCAGCTGACAAAAAAGTCTGTGAAAGTTACTCCACAGCGTCCGCTGCCTTCGGCTAGCAATGTGGAGGTAGCGGCCTTTGCGTGTGAGTCACCTTTGAGTAAGTGATCTTGTGTGTTATTTTTTAATAGTGATTAATGTCGTCTCGGTTCAATAAAACATTTTTTTTTAATTATCAGTTTCATCTACGGAGCAACATCTGGCGATGGAATCGGAGGAGGTTTCTTCGCAGCTGATGATGCCGCCTACGCTGCTTACGCCACCTTTGCTGCCTGAGGACATTTTCGAGTTGGACTTTGCGGCTGCACTGCCTTTGGGTAAGAAATATTGCCAGTTAAACCCGTTTTTTCGTACGTCTAAGTTTTCGAAAGCTCCTTATTAGTGAGATATTTTTACTTTATGTATACTAATGCTTTACATCGTTTTGATATCATAGGCTCCGAGGGCGTCGGGATGCACAACCCTCACGTGCAACCTTCCAGCCAGGCTGGGAGGCACGCTGAAGTGCAAGCACAAACAACGGCTGGAGACAGTGAATCGGTAAATTATCTTTAGTCTGTAATCAGTATTTTTATGCTAAGTATAACCAAAAGCTTTGTTTCAAATTTTTTATAAACTGCCTGACATATTTTTTTCTTGTTACAGATCCTTCCCCCAGACATTCTGGACTTTATTTTGGAGTACACATCACGTCGTCATGTTCCAGAATGAAGAACTTAAAACACTTATTTTGTAGTTAGGACAGTTTTAGTTGTGATATTATTTAGTTTTAATAAATAATTTTAGTACTTTGTCATTATATTTTGTAAATATATTTTAGTCATCGAGTAGTTGTAAATCATAAGTTCATTGCTTTTAGTTTATATATAATTTTTTTAATAAACTGTTAATAATCTTTTGAAGTACTTTTCTATTTTTTTTTTCTAAAAATAATCTTATAGACATAAATAATTTGATGATGAAAAAGCAAAATGAAACACACTCAGGCAAAATTTATTAAAACATAAACGCATAATAATAAAAAAGAAAAGTAGCAAACAAAATTCCTACCATGCATAAAAACGAATGTTTTTTTAACCAATAAGAAAACTTATTTCAATTAAATAATAACAAATCCTTACAATAAAATATGTGGGGACATCTTCACACATGACCATCTGATCCCAAACTAAGCAGAGCTTGTACTATGGGTACCAGACAGCTGATATTCATTACTTAAATAGATAAATACATACTTATATAGATAAACAACAACCAGACACAAGGCAAACACAAGTGCTCATCACACAAATGTTTGCCCTGGGCGGGATTCGAACCCGCGACCCTGTGCGTCGGAGGCAGATACACTACCACCTGGGCTACGGAGCCGTCCGTCGTCGTAACTATCTAAATACACATCATCATTATACAAGTTACGCAAATTGGGAACATGAAATTATAGCTCGTAGCATCAATGCTCGTAGCGGTCATGAAGTCCGTAGCAGATGCGTAGCAACAGTGCTACGAAGATTAAGTATGCATTTTTTCTTTTGAGTAGGTATGATAGAGGCTCTCTATATACGGGAGGAATCATTTATTGAAATTAATAACAGTAATATTAGTCAAAAGATAACTCCTATGATGATAGATTTTTCCGATCCCGGATTGTTTTTTTTCTTTTAATTCGATTTCGAAAACAACACAGAAAAACTAATCAAAGATTATTTTTAAAGTAGGATTTTTTTTAATAGAAATCTTAAAACGTTTAAAAAACAGCACTAAAAATGAGGCACTGTAATACCGAATATAACTCTTCTAAAATAGTACATTACGATACAAGGATCGTAGGTGGCATATTACAAACGAGGTGACTTTTGTAAGCCCGAGCCGCAGGTGAGCGTTTATAATGTCACGAGTTTGTTATAAAACCTAAGATCCGTGTGTTGTACAACGTTTTTCAATACACTACTTGTGAGAAAACTGATAGTAAATAATTCAATTGAAATTGTTAAGAAAGGTACATAGTATCCTACAAAAGCATATTTTACATGCAGTATGAGTAAGTAAGTATCCTTACTATTCACATTTATTATTAAATATCAACACTTAATCACTCCTTAAACAATATTCAATGTAAAACAATAAAATAATTTTTTTACAAACTTGGCGCCAACTACACAACGATAGTATGTTTCTTTTTTATAAGCATAATTACGGAAAAAGGGCTCTGGCGGACATTCAGCCTTTATTTTTTAAATAGAGATAATTTTATTTTTATAATTAAAATATTACTGGCTGATAATAATTTTCATACAATTTGTTGAAATAAAAAAAAAAATAATAATTTTCTCTTTGTATGGATCGATTTATATATTTTTCGAGTTAATAAATGAATTGAATATTTAGTGTCAAAATGATCCTGGCTGAATAATATTTAAAAAATATATATATAATAAAATCGCACTAGTGCGGTAAAACGCATTTACCGCACAGTTTACTGCCTTCGTAAGTTCAATTTTCGAGCAAGGTGTATTGAAAATAAATATCAATGAAGTGGAAAAGTCACTAAGGCGATTATTAATTACTTGTTAGTTTAAAATGTGTTGAGGATTCCACCATGTTTCCAATATTGGTAAAGTTTCGATTGCAATTTGAATCTCACAGAGACACGAAATAAAGGCGCATACTGTTAGTAAGTGTACGAACGATTTTAATAGATAAACTTACATGTGTTCTTTTTCCAACAATATAGTAATTGAAAATAACCACGTGCAAAAAAAAACACTAGTTTTTTTTTTGTCTTTTTTCTTTATTTTTTTTGTCGGTCTTTTTGGGTATTCAACTTTAACATCAAAATACTTTTCTCAAAAAGATTTTCGATACTTTCGGGAATTATAGAACTTTTTATTCTATAGATTTTAACCTTTTAACCCTAAAGCGCATAGAAATAGACAAAATTGTCCAAAATTCACATTGATTTATAGAAAATATACGGAAATAAAAATCGAACTAAAGTTTTACATTACATATTATAACCGGTCGGACCACGTGGCCTAAGGGATAATAATACTCATAAAACCTTAGGAAACGCGGATAGGAAAGCGGAACATGAAAACAATAACTGCAGCGCAAACCGAGTCCCAAAACGTGAAGGAAAATAGTACATTACGATACAAGGATCGTAGGTGGCTTATTACAAACGAGGTTACTTTTGTAAGCCCGAGCCGCAGGCGAGGGTTTATAATGTCACGAGTTTGTTATAAAACCTAAGATCCGTGTGTTGTAAATAATTGAAATTTTTAAGAAGGTACCCACCCCTACAAAAGCTATGATACTACAGGTAAAATTGATCATGTAGAAGTTGTAAAAACTAACCTTTATTATATCGTGCAAATCGATATTATGTTTCTTTTTTATAAGCATAATTACGGAGAAAAGGCTCTGGCGGACATTCAGCCTCTATGAATTGATTCTTTGTTAAATCGAGATAGTTTTATTTTTATAATTAAAATATTACTGGCTGATAATATTTTTGATACAATTTGTTGAAATAAAAAAAAAACATAAAATGAATCGATTGAAATATTTTTTAGTATCAAAATGATCCTGGCTGAATAATAATTTTGAAGACCGTAGGAATTAAAAAAAATTGTAATAAAATCGCACTAGTGCGGTAAAACGCATTTACCGCACAGTTTACTGCCTTCGTAAGTTCAATTTTCGAGCAAGGTGTATTGAAAAATATATTTTGTTGTCATTCTTAGGAATTTCGGTTAAATTTCATTATTAATATTATATTTCAGTTTTATTTATTTATTTTATTTATTTAACCATTTATTGTACACATCAAACAAGTAAATGACAATAACACAAAGAAAAACGACACAACAGGCCTACTTATTTCTAAAAAATATCTTCCAGCAGGCCTACTTAATTTTTAAAATTTTTAAAATTGAAAATAGAATATGTAGTTAAATAACATTACATTATTATAATTTTTTGTCTTTTGTTCAAACCTCTTATATATTTATATGATAGATAACTGACGAAACTGCGTGTTAGCGAAATAATGCAAAACCTCTCGGGTGGTAGGTCAGCCCATGAGAAACAACAAACAATAACATGAAACTGAACAACTTTTGTTACAGAAGGTCCACAAAATCACAAAAATAAGAAATTCATAAAACTGATCAGCTGACGTGTCAATTTGTATGAAAGTTCAATTTTCTTTTTGCGAATTTTAATAAGTTGTAGAACAAAAGTTGTTTAGTTTCATGGACTTACCACCCGAGAGGATTTGCCTTATTTCGCTAACACGTTGTATATATTTCATGTGTCCTCGACAGAATAAGTTTTTTTTTTTTAGAAAAAAAGTGTCTATTGAATCGTTTGAAGTGCAAATAATACTTGACAACCTGGTAAAAAATACTTATCCATAGATAGCGTACATAACGCAGCAAAAAAATTCCAAGTCTATCTTGGGTTTGTTTGATGAAAAACAACATCTGATCTTTAGCTGTTTAGCCTTAGGACTAGGACTGACTATTCTGCACTCCGAGATTCTATTTCAACAAACTGCAATATTGAAAAAAAACAAAACAAATTTCTTATCAATTTTAATTTATTAATAAAATCTTACCTAAAAGAGACAGTTAGATAATCTTAGCAACCACTAACCAATAAGTATTATGTACATTTAAATCGTAAAAATAAATTGTCATTAAACCCGAATGGTTTAGTATAAAATGGTAATAAACGAACAAACAGTATCTGTGTACCTTCATGTACACATTGTGTAATCAAAAAGTATCTGAAATGTGGAACATACTCATTTTGCCTTAAGGGCCCCGTAGATGGTCAAACGGTTTCATTCAAACACGTAAAGTTTGGTTTGACTCAAACCATTTTGATCGTTTACAAAGGTGGTTTGAACGGTTTGTCAAACATTTACATGTTTGATGCAATTTCACATTTTTCGTTTGATGCAATTTCATATTTGGCGTATTGGGAGCAATCCTGTAATGATGACGTCTTTTGTAATTATTAGTTTTTAATAAATAAATAAATAAATTTTGTTGTGTTTGACACGTCAGAAGTGTAATTCCGACAGCGTACAGAATCAGACTGCGCAGAGCCGTTTGACAAACCGTTCAAACCGACCTCAAACGGTTTGATCAAACACGTAAGGTTTGAGTCAAACCGTTTGACCGTCTCCGGGGCCCTTTACATTCAAAATCGAAGGAACAAAATTATTATTAAAGGTTAACAACAACATGAAACTGAACAACTTTTGTTACAGAAGGTCTACAAAATCACAAAAAAATAAATTCATAAAAACTGATCAGCTGACGTGTCAATTTGTATGAAACTTCAATTTTTTTTTTGCGAATTTTAAAAATTTGTAGAACAAAAGTTGTTTTGTTTCATGAACTGTACCACCCGAGAGGATTTGCCTTATTTCGCCGTTGTATATATTTCATGTGTCCTTCTCGACAAAACAAGTTTTTTTTTTACAGTGTCTATTGAAGGTCTTTTAAATCACAAACTACAAATAAATTATATTGGTACCTAAAAGCAATTAATTCGAATCATTTTCACTAGCCCACCATGTTCAAAAATCTTTTGAATAGTATGTACCACTTTCAGAACACAATAACATTACACGAATCTAAAGAGTTCGGAATACGCAGTTCTTCACATTTCATCAGGACATAATATAGAGACGTTACAACGTCACGTTCATTAGCAGAAAGTTCAGGAATAATACGAAAAATATAAGATTGATGTAATTTTAGTATAATACGAATACCTGGGCTGATTGATAACTGGCCGAAACGACGAACTTAAAAAAATGATACGCAAAAAAAATATATTACATTATATTTTGGCATCTTTTTGAAAATAGAACGCCAAATTTGAATTTAATCGAACTGGTGGAATTTGTTTGATAGGACGTAGCACTTTCTCTGTCGTAAATTTTCTTAACAATGCAAAGAAACGAAATTCGTGTGGTGATAAAGTTTTACGTTTTAAAACAGAAAACAGCAACCCAGATTAAAACCAAGCTAGACAGTGTTTTAGGTAATTCTGCTCCTGCATTGAGTACAATTCACACCTGGGTAACTGATTTTAAACGTGGAAGACAGAGCTGCGAAGACGCCCACAGGTCTGGCCGTCCAAATGAAGTCACGAATCCGGACATGATCAAAAAAATTCACAAAATTGTATTGAATAATCGGCGCTTGAAGTTGCGAGAGATAGCAGAGATGGTGAGCATTTCATCTGAACGCGTTTTTAATATTTTGCACCAACATTTGGGAATGAAAAAGCTTTGCGCGCGATGGGTGCCGCGTTTGCTCACTGTTGACCAAAAGCAACGTCGAGTGGACGATTCATCGGAGTGTTTGGCGCTGTTTAACCGAGATCCTAACGAGTTTTCGCGGCGTTATGTAACAGTCGATGAAACCTGGATACATCATTATACTCCCGAGACAAAAGAACAATCTAAGCAGTGGACTGAGAGCGGAAGACCTGCGCCGAAGAAAGCAAAAACGGTTTTGTCAGCCGGCAAAGTGATGGCGACTGTTTTTTGGGATGCTCGAGGGATTATTTTAGTGGATTATCTGCAAAAAGGAAAAACAATAAATGGAGAGTACTACGCAAGCTTGCTGCAAAAATTAAGTGAAGAAATCCAGAAAAAACGACCACATTTGGCCATGAATAAAGTTTTGTTCCACCATGACAACGCACCTGCACACACGTCAATGGTTGCAGTCGCCAAACTCCATGAATTGCGGTTCGAATTGCTACCGCATCCACCCTATTCCCCGGATCTGGCCCCGTGTGACTTCCACTTATTCCCAAACCTGAAGAAATGGTTAGGTGGCCAGAGATTTTCATCAAATGAAGAAGTCATTGTTGCCGTGGACGAGTATTTTGAGGGGTTGGAGAAAACATTTTATCAAACTGGTGTAACGGCATTGGAGAAGCGCTGGACTAAATGCATCGAGGTAGAAGGAAACTACGTTGAGAAATAAATTTATTTTAAATAGATTTTTAAAGTTTTTCTTTGTCGCTTCGGAAACTTATCAATCAGCCCTCGTAAATGTTGGAACATAAAATTTGCATTTCGCATGCAGACGTATTTTCTCTTCTTTAGTAACAATTTATTAGAAATGTACTGAAATAAAATTTATTTTTTCCTGCAATCCCGGAACTTCTAGCAATGATAGATGTAGCAACTCTATAAATGTCACGTCGAAATGTTTAAGTAAATATTATAATCTACCTATTCCAAACTCTGGTAAATAACAATTATTATCTAAGACTTGACCAGACCACAATAAAATCGAATTGGAGTTTGGTTATTAATCCAAAATCACTGATGTCACATATTTTCAAGTAGCAAATAAAATTTTGAAGTAACAATAAAGTAAGATAAAATAAAATGTACTATTCGACTTTTTTACATAACATCTCTAATATTAATCATATTTATACAACATTTAACACCGAACAACATTTCAATTAATGATGCAGTAGTAGGGCTGATCTGTGAGCTGTTACATTTGCTGATATTTCTTCTTGCGTCGCAATCTCTCTGCAGTGACTCCTTTTGCAGTGAGAGGCTATCGTAGTGAATTGTAACATAACATGAACGGAGTATGTATAAACAAAAGTATTACATTTCAATAAGCTATTTCCACGTCAACTACGCGCTACTCCGTAATAGGGAACAAGGATAAAAAAAAAGTTTTTTTCATAGTTCATCTGACGACGGGGGAAAGCGGAAACGTCGCATCTAGAAAAACCCAAGTTTACATTAGAGCCAAAAAACGATTGTGAAAATTCATAACTTGTATATTTATAGAGATAGAAAGTTATAAGTTGGAATGTATTTATATTTATCTAAGGCCTATTTGATGTTTTTGTCTAAATTGACGTAAAGTTAGTTATAATTGATTTAACCCAAAATCCAGTTACGACGTTTCCGCTTTCCCCCGTATACAAAAATAGAATACTGACAGTCAAAACAGAATCGAAATTGATCGAAAAACAAACTAGTTACAACATTATTAAACAAATATATCTGTCCCTCTCTACGAAAACAACATTTTCTATGGCGGATGTATGGCCCGCGACACATATGACGTCACATGTGTCGTCGGACTCCTCTGTCTAACCATCAACTTGGATAAGTTATAACTTTGTTTCTGAGCAAGATATTTGGAAAATATTTTTTTGTGTGTTTATCTGGAACTTGAAATATTTCGATTAATGAATTTTAAAAAATTGTGCATGTACATACCCTATTGCCAAAACATTTTGTAATCTTCTAGACTAAGAAGACACAGAACCGTAGCGACGGTGGGAAATATTTGTATTGTTAAAGTTTGTATGAATCTTAGTCTGGCTGTGTGTCTTAAGCATTGATTACCAGTTTTGTCAATTTCCTTCTTTTGTTACCTTTCTCTTTTACCAAACTTTAAAAAAAATATTGTTTACAGACAAGTTTCCGTGGAAAGAGGCTTTATAGGTTATGGGCATCCAGTGACATTGTAGTATGTATAATTTTAAGCTTAACTTACATTAATACTATTGATCTTAAGTTTCTTGACGCGCCGCGTGGTTCCTTCTCCGTCCGAGCTGTCAGTGTCGTGAGAACTACCCTCGGACTTGATTCCGAGACCAAGTTCATGAGCGTCCATGAAATTACCAGTTGCTCTGGCCTTTTCTAAAGCACGAACTAGAATAAAATGTTTGGTATAAGCAAAGATAAACTAATCATACAAATCAGAATAAGCCTAACAAAAGCTATGGATCATAAAGACTTCTATCATCATCATCATCATCATCATCTCAGCCGGAAGACGTCCACTGCTGAACATAGGCTTCCCCCATAAGTTTCTACCGTGAACGGTCCTGCGCTACTAGCATCCACCGGCGCCCAGCAACCTTCACCAAGTCATCCGTCCACCTTGTGGGAGGCCGTCCTAGTTGGACGGCTGTACGCCTTCCAGCCCGTGGTCGCCATTCGAGAACCTTTCTTCCCCATCGGTTATCAGTTTGTCGAGCTATATAGCCTGCCCATTGCAACTTCAACCTACTTATCCTGAAAGCTATGCTGATGATATTAGTCTTTCTACGTATCTCCTTATTTCTGATTCGATCACGTAGTGAGGCTCCGAGCATAGCTCTCCATCGTACGCTGAGCGACCTTGAGCTTTTTATAATACCCTACTACTCTCAGCAAAGAATATAGTAACGGTTTTGGCACAAATTAATAGGGTTCCTCAGTGGAAAGCGGACTCTTCTGGTGCCATATTAAAATAAATATAATCGCGGTAAGCCCGTAAAATGTCTCATAAATGTTATAATAATGACCGCGAATGTTTAAAATTATATATTCTGCTTTTAGTTTGAGAATGGTCAAGGATATCTAATTAAAACTAATTTATGAACTATATTTTTGCAAGAGTGAAAAATATATACTACACTCACCGGCACATCTAACCGCCCACCCTTCATTTCAGGGAATACTCGTGATTCTTTATATTTCTATTAGTTACAGCTGATGTTAGTTAAAAAGTAGTTAATTTAATGTTCATTTAAGTTTAATTTATCGAAAAATTATCAATAATTAAATAGTAATGTATAAACAATAAGCGTAATTAAAAATTAACCCGAAATACAAGAGTGGGCGGTTAGATGTGCCGGTGAGTATATATACAGAGTGGCCCTTTTATATGGGTCAGTATAAACCTCCAAGCTGATTTAGTAGTAAATAAATCAGCTTGGAGGTGATTAAGTCTTTAATATACAGGGTGACCCATTTAGATGGGTCAGTACGGGTAACTCTGAAACTATAAGACATAGAAAGATCTGTTCTAAGGAACCATGTCATTGATTTTAGTGACAAGAAAAACTGCATTAGCGACACTAAAAAGTAGAAATTAAATAATGATGGAACTAACAACATTTTTTACCAAACACAACACCAATTTTTTTTCGCCAATAAACTGTTAACCAGTTTGGCGAAAAATTTTTATGTATAAAATGTAAGATGAAATAATAAATAAATTTAAAAAAAAGTGACAGCGATTGGCAGCCAAAAACAGGAAGTTGCAATGATTGGCTGAAAAATCATCAGTGTTGCCAATTAACTCTGTACCTACAGCACCTTAATTTTTTGTCTACTCTTTAGCTTTACTGTTGTACTATAGATTAAAAAAAACGTATATCTAGTTTAGGAATTGAACCCGGTCATATTGATGAAAAAAACAAAGGGAAATAAAAAGTTAGATGCATATTGATCATTTTAGGTATCACATTCCAATTTTAACATTTACTGCTTATGACCTACACAATCAATATCAACATTTAAGATTTTTCTTCAATACGAACGGGTTCGAATCCCAAACTTTAAATGACTATTTTTTTTTAATTATGAATGTAGTTTTTCTCATTACTAAAATCTATAACATGGTTCCTTAGAACAGATCTTTCTGTCTTATAGTTTCAAAGTTACCCGTACTGACCCATCTTTAATAGGTTACCCTGTATATTAAAGACTTAATCACCTCCAAGAATACTGAAATAACTATAGATATACTGTAACAAGACAAAAGTGATTCTCAAACCATATTTACAAGCAACTTGCTGTGCTAATTAATTTGAAAAGGAGCACGGGAAAATGCTTTATGGAAGAGAGACAAAATATTAAAGAATGCTATAAAGAATATAATATTGCATATTATGGGCGACCCTCTGTCGCCAAAAATATTTATAGCCATACTCGAAGGCATCATCAGCAAGCTGAACTGGAGCAAACGAGGAATCTATATGCAGGGAACCTTTCTGAGTCATTTACGTTTCGCCGATGACATAGTAATACTATCGGAGACAAGCTCACAACTGCAGCTCATGATGAATGAATTACAAATAGCTAGTGCCGATGTAGGACTTGAAATCAATCTCACCAAGACCATGACAATGACTAACAGCCACAAAAAACAAATAAAAGTCAACGGATATGCTCTAGAATACACCGACAAATATATTTACCTAGGTAAAACAATCAGCTTTGATAAAGGAAACAACGATCTAGAGGTTGTAAGAAGAGTACAGCGAACATGGAATAAATTCTGGAGTTTGAAAGAAATTTTCAAAAGTAATATGCCAGTAAAACTGAAAGCTAAGACAATGAACTCTAGCCTCTTACCATGCTTGACTTATGGGTGTCAAACTTGGAAATTTTCGGCAAAGGTAAAGCAAAAAATAACCTCCAGTCAGCGCGGAATGGAGAGAAGCATGCTCAAAATAAAAAGACTGGATAAGATTAGACACACAAAGATAAGAGAAATAACAAAAACCACTAATGCCTTGAACTATGCACAAAAGTTAAAGTGGAAATGGGCAGGCCACATAGCGCGGCTTAAAGACAAGAGGTGGACCTACAACGCCACTGTTTGGAGAGGACCTCAAGGGAGAAGAAAGAGAGGAAGACCCTCCACTCGATGGGAGGATGAAATAAAGAAAGTCGCTGGCGCAAAGTGGTGGAAAGTAGCATAAGACAGAGAGAAGTGGGTATCATTGGAGGAGGCCTTTACCCAATCTGGGGACCTTGTTAATTAAAATTTATATATTATGTGAAATGCTATGTAATCTAATTAGGTCAAATAAAAGGCTTTTTATTTTTATTTTTTATTTATTTATTTATATTATGTAGTAAACAATAAAGCCTTGAATACTGATAGGATGTTTTGAATATGACATGATGACGCCCAAATTTTTTATTTTGTAGATAGATAATAAAAATAAATTGTATGTTGAAAACCATCTAAAACCATTTCAATATCACGTCACAGCGCACAATAGCGGCGCGGCGTGGCATGGCTAATATTATTTGTATTATATGGACTAAAACGCATACAACGTCGCGGCACTGTTGCCCTTAGATAATATTTTGCCGCGCCGCGCCACTCTACTCAGTTATAGTGCGCTGCGATCTTAAGAACAACATATCAGAGAAAATGTGGTGAGCAAACAATAAAAGTGTGCCTGGCTTATCATGTCAAACTGCAGTTTTCCATAGCCCTGCAGTGGGACACAATAGGCAAATAATAATTCTGTTATGTACTTACTCTGAGTCTCTAGCAAGCTATTTTGCCTCTTCAGGTCATCAATATCCTGCTGGTGGGAGTTATTTTTCCGTCGCATGAACTGGATGTACTCAGCCGCTTTCTTCAGAATCTGCGCCCGGCTAGCCTGCAACATACAGTCAACATGAAGTAAATGATGATTTGTCAAACTTCAAATAAGTGATTTCAGTATTAATTACTTTATTAATTAATAATAAATCAAATCAATGATTAATTGAATTGGTTTACTATTTAATCACAATTTATGAAAGTTGACGGATCACTTACTTTGGATGTTGACTGTATAATAAACATTTCTTTATAGTAGATGTCTTTATGTATCAAATGTATTTCCCTAAATATATAGTTTATTATATATTAGTTTAAGTTTCCATTTAGTACAAATAGCCTTGCAAGTCAGAGACAGCAACAAAATATAAATGCTAATGATACACTGGGGTGACCTTGACTTGTCTATTTACAGTTGCAGCACACAATAAAACCTTTATACAAACGCACCACTTTCTCTCCCTGCAAGGCTGGTACAGAGTCCCTCAGTGATGTAAAACTGTCTTTTATGTGATCCCTGCGCTTTCTCTCCAATGCATTGTGGTGTGCTCTCTTCTCTGCCTGCAATTTAAATAAATTAATGATAAGTACTTTATTAAGTAAGTAATTGATTAATTAAAACAAGAGCAAATGTGCCTTTAACTTCAAAGGGTATGTTAAGAGAATATCTTGTGGGTAAGTACTAAACAATCTCACGTGGTATTTATTTTAACAAGCAAATTGCCAATCTTGTCTTGGTAACTTGTCCTACCTGAGAGTAGTATCCGCTGCCACCAATGCTATTTCTGGCGTGTGTGCGCGAGTCTGAATCATTTTCAGCCTGAAACCACGCAAATAAACAAAACACTTATCCATAATCAGAGTAGGTAAACAGGGCTACGAAACACGGTGTATCACAGTCATAATGTCAAATCTTGGGACACTTACATCGCTTTCGATGTCAATATCTCGATCGTCGTCGCTCATCATGCCAAAAGAACAGTTGCTATTACTCCCCGGAATTTTGAATTTTGTAAATTAACAGCAAAAATAGACGAAATTGCAAATATTGCAAAGAAATACGAGTAAAATGCTAACAACTCGCACAACACAAAGATTAACAGCACGCGTGACAGACACAGGGCGCATTCCGAATCAGCACTACCTGTCAGCGATCAGAAAAGCAAAAAAAACGTATAAAGGTCTATCCACCCAGCTCAGTGCCGTGTCAAGGACGGGGCCGGAACGTGGCAAATCTCATAGAAAATCGTCATCGTCACGAGTCTAAAAAAATATCGGTACATACAATATTTTCTATGACATTTGCCACGTTCCGGCCCCATCCGGACGGGGCCCTGACATGACACGGCACTGAGCTGTGTGGATAGACCTTAAGTTTTGACAGCTGACAGTAATTCGGAACGCGATTATGGGCGCGTCTCGGAACGCAGGGACAGACACATTGACAGATTTCGATTTGACAGACCAGCCAGACGTTGATTCAGGGCTGCCAGATCCAATTTAAAAAAACTGTAGGCAGCACTGAAAAAAATGCCCGATTTCTTGTCTTAAACCGTTCGTAGATTGCCTCTAAAAAAAATCGTAGCATAAATCTATCTAGGACAAAAAGCTACGGACTTTCCTAAAAGCTATATAAGGGCTAAGCTAGCTCATCTAGATCAAGCTAGTTCATGTGGAACATAAAGGTAAAAAAGTAATATAAAACTAATTCAATATAGGAAAAATTACAAAGTTAAGACTAATCAAGTTTATTTTATTTTTTCATTTGCTATCATTAGTTACAAACAGACCTACCAGTTACTATAAAATGGCGAAAATTAACTACGGCAATTAGTATGGAAATTTCAACTTTCTAGATTGTCTATAAAGTTGAAATGCAAGTTTCTATTACTACTAGCTTTGCCTTTATTACAGATAAGTTGTTAGGTTTATAATTTATAGTATATTATCCTTATTCATTTTATGTTAGCTTACTATAAGATAAATAAATACTTAGATGATAGTTGACCTGTGTGACTCAACCATTACTATGTATTCCTTCTCCGACGCGCTTCTCGCCCTGGCAACGTTCTGGGCCGCGGTCCGAGCCCGTCTGAGGGCGCCCCCAGATACGTTGTCATAAAATTCCTAAGGGGTACGAGCCTTCTGCTCCCCCGCAAGTCCGCGCCCACTATATTACCACTCTGGTATAAATAGTGATTAGGTCCGTCAAAAAAGAAAAAAAAAAAAAAAAAAACTATGTATTATTCTAAAAACAAAAGTTCAGTAGCCAGCATATTGCAGCTGCTGGTTGGACACTTGCATTACGACTACCGCTCTATTTATTACTACAAGATAAAGGTGCTCTCAAGGTCATAGTATCTAGTAGTCGCATGCGCTGCCTTCTGTACAAAAAGAGTTTCTTTCGGCCATTATTTTCAAAGTTTACAGTTAATAGTAGTGAACGTGCCAACCACCTCCATTTTTATCTAATCTAACGTGAAAACGTTTCACGTGTGCTCTCAACAAATGAAACCTGACACTAAAACAAACAAATAAATTCAGATCCAAGAAGAGACATTATTCGTAGACTGCCAATAATATAAAGTAATCTGGCATCACTGACTAGCTACTTCAATTTTTGTTTTTTTTTTAAGTTTTATGGTCTGGTTACTAAGACCTTTAGACCAAATCTTTTTTTTTTTTGTTACACAACACTTTATAATTTGTTAGAGTTTTTCCACAGTCATTTTAATATATTTATATAAAGGTTTATAACACTCTTTCACTTTTAATAAGTCACTCAATAGGCGGAAGGAATTAATAGTCCTCGAAACAGCATGCACCAAAAGCTGATAAAAAAAAGAAGCTGACAAAAAAAGAACACATTTCTGAACGAAATTTGATTGTTTTACTTGGTTTGGTTGGTACTTATGATTAGTAAGCGCGCGAATATTCTAATCTGACATTTTCTTTTGCGATTTTGATTCGAGCTTCTTTAAAAAATGGATAAAGCAAAGCAGCTTTCTCCTTTTACCGATGATATAGATGTCAATAATCCTGAGTTTTACGCAAGCGTGCAGAATGAAACAGAATCCGACAAGGCGAAGATGCAAAAAACTCTTCAAATCGTCAACAATTTGCGACGTAAGTAGCAAACATAATTTTTACTGTTTTTTATCTTTTAAATGCGTTCACAAGTATGCAAGCGACTCGCACTAAAATAGGTTGTCTGGAAAATATTGCTAGCATAGACATTAGGCCGCCCTTTGACTGTTTTTGTGATTGATTGATCTTTCCGACCTATAACATCATCGTTTCCGACCGTTTTCGGTATGGCGACTACTTCGAATCCTTGTCATTCGGGCGCTGGTGTGTGTGTACCCGAAGTTGCCTACATAGCCAATATTCACAGCAAATTTCTGTGTTTTCTGTATTATTATAATGGATTATTATTTTCCTATTGTTCTTTTTTCTGTTTTTTGTCAATAAAATACCTATTGTAGGTTTTGTAGGCTCAACTAAAGAGGCTTGTAGTTATAGTACCTATTGAGACAGATGATCGATGACGAAGTGCAACAAACAAACCAAACAAGCAGAAACAACCTAGAATAATAATTGTTTATATTATTATTCGAAGGTCTTGGAGAAAAACACAAAAAAACCTAATTAATAAAATATGTCAACAGTGGAGGCAGCTGAGATGGAAGTGGAAACTGCAGCCTTATATCACGCTGAGCTCTGGCACGCCATTGAAGAACTAAAAGAAGTAACCGAAAAGGAGCAGCAATGAAAACGAATTATACAATGTTTACTATAAATAGATAGTTACCTGTACAATAAGTACTTAATCTTCACTATTACCTATAATAAAAGCTACCTAGGCACGTATTACGGAAAGTTAATACTTTGGTCAGGTATTATGTACTGTTAATTTTGAAAATGCCTAATAAATTAGTTCATTGGCTATCGCTTACTTTCTCAAAAATAACATATACTTTAATCAATTAAAATAAAACTAAATTGAGACGATAGGTCCATTTCAAGTGTTTATAAGACTCACTTAGTGAGTTTAATCTGTTTTAAATTGCAGACTGTGAAAGTATTCAGCGAAAGATTAGTTTTTCGTTAGGTCTAAGTACAGTGATAATCGCGTCCCCCAGAGACGTCTCAATAAAACACCTTCGTTTTTCCACTTTCAATATTTTTAATTAACGATGCAATTCACACAAAAACCCTGTTCGAACTGAAATTCTCCTTAAATTTTTGAAGCAATTACTTTTTCTGAACAAAATAGTATAAAATGAACGACCAAACCGGCGAGGAACTAAAATAAGCAAAGAGGCGAGCATGCATAATAATATGGTGCATGATGTTTTATCAACACTTAGCTTAGGGCTCTGTGGCTTAGGTTACCTCGAGTGTCTCTCGTATAGGCAGGCCATGTTCCTGTTGCTACTACTTCCTGAGTTCCTTAGCGTCCCTGGCAGATATTGTTTTGTGTTCGATCTAGCCCCGCGTTCTTGATCGAAAAAGTCTGCCGCTGAAGCGTTTGAACCATCATCGTATCTCTCCGCCATTCGCAATTTCGAAGCTTACACGTTAACGAAGTCGTGAACTTATTCTAGGAAAAAAAGGGCAAAGGGTACGTCACCGAATTTTGTTATTCAGTCCTTCAACCTTCCCCAGTTATTGTATTAATTGGTTACTTATTGTATTAATTGGTGGCTAAATTGGTTAGGGTACTATATCCTTTGTTTTTTTTTGGGGTATCTTAGGTTTTTTTACCCGGTACCTCCATCAGTGATAATCGCGTTCTCAAGGGCGTCACAATAAAACACCTTCGTTTTTTCACTTTCTATAACTTTAGTTAACGATGCAATTCACACGAAAACCATGTTCGAATTGAAATTCCTCCTTAAATTTTTGAAGCAAATACAAACGACCAAACCGGCCAAGAACTAAAATAAGCAAAGAGACGAGCATCGTGCAGTATGCATAGAGTGCATTCTCGACAGCACCTACAATGCAATTAAAATAAGAATAGAAAGAAAGAAACATTATTTTCACGCCACAACACAAACATAGAATTGATATAATGGTAATCATTAGTGCTTCTGGAATGTGCCGCGACGACGTCAAAATAAAAGGACCGCACTCAGCGATCCTAAGAGGATTCGTGAAGACCGCGACGCTGCTGGTCTGGTATTGGATGGACCACGGAGAAAAATGGAATCATAACAAACTTCACGCGATTCTAAGGTCTGTTTTACGAGAAGACGTCCAAAGTTGAAGTTTCCTTTTTTACGATTTTATGGGATGTAAAAGTGATGCAGTTATAAAATCGAGCTGAGTGAGTCACGTATGTTAAATCGGTTTGAGAATTTATAGTAAACTAGCGGTCAGCCCACGGCTACGCTCGTGTTGTGTTAGATTAGATATTCCCATGGGAATACGACTTTTTCCCGTAAAAAGTATCCTGTGTTAAACCAAGTAACAAACTATCTCAATTTTAAATTTTATCCAACATCGAAATATATTTTCGCATTTATAATATTAGTGTGATTCTTTGCCTTATTAAAATAAAACATCTTTCTGTTAAGGATGTACCCAATGTGGACACAAGCGCCACTTGGATAAAAAAATCATAACTTAGTGAAAACACAAATTATCAAAAATCTGAACGATCAAATTGTTTCCTAAGACCTGTTGTATTTTTAGAATTGATAAATTCAGTTAACTAAGGTTAATTGTAGTAAGATAGCGTATGTGCTAAAAACGGCCTTTATTAGCACTTTCGCTATCTCCTACACCGTATAAGATTTTATAAAGTAAGTGATTTCTAAAGATACTAAAATACCTACACTACACTTCAATCAAAATGATCGTCCACATTTTTGATCCCTCACTGAGAAAACTGGTAAAAATGACGTGAATTCAGCTAAAAGTATGGTGAAATCACCAAAATTACGATGATAAACGGCTTCTGATTATAACGGCATAAAAGATGACGTGCTGGCTTTAGTAGGACGAGAATACATTATATGATTATGTTTCTTACTATTTATGTTTCCTTTCATCGTATCTCCTATGATGTCTTATATACCTATATATTTAGTTTTTTCGGAGTTATGATTTTTTTCAAAGTGGCGCTAGTCTGCAGCCTGTCTCTAATGAACTTAACTTGCACATCACCACCGTTTTTGATATGGTCGGTCAATCCTTGGTTTTGTTTCCCAAACAATTATTTCATTTTCTTATTTTACGTTTGATGGATTATAAAATTGCAGGAAATAACAAAAACCTAAGCACGAAATTGGCAGTCGCGTCATATTTTAATCAGGTCAACTGGAATCACTTTCCTGTTCAACAAGTATAATTTATTTGTAAAATTTTATTTATTGATGTGCCCATTGAGCTGTCTCGTGAAGTATGGGCTAGGTGCATTAGTGTATCCTTGTGGACTAGGTATAGTATTCTTTTATTACCTATTGTATGGAGATTGTCGCCACTGCGCTGCGGCTGCCCAGTCCTATTCCCATTGAAATCGCATAGTTGGTTCTATGTAGTTTAAGTACTTACCTACATAATGCAATTTAGGTAGTTAATTATTTATTTTGTTACATACAAATCTATTTAACTCACCGAGTTTAGTGAGATATAATGATTGACATTAATTTGATAACCTTTTGTAACGATAATAGCCGAGTTTCCTCTTACAACCAGTATAAATACGAGTGAACAGTGTAATCTTATTCATACGACCAAAGGTGTCCGATATTTGTGTATCTCCCTGCATATAAGTACTATTCGGTGATCGTTATATTGCAAACAAAATGATGAAAACATTGGCAGTTTTTGTAGTAACGTTACTAGCTTTGGCGTCGGCCAAAGATAAGAAAAACTTTCCTCCTCACTGTACTCGAGTGAGCAAAAGTAAGTAGCAAAGTTGATTTTACCAACACATTTTTACAGTCAGAAACAGATAAAGCTATGACTTTTGATAGGTAGATAGATAGATACCTATTTTAGGCCCTTAATACACCAAAGAGGTATTTTTTGCGCAAAAAAGTTAAAGATTTCGTTTTTGACAGTGATGTTTGATATAATATTAATAATACCTACTTGTATTATACCCAAAGATTTCTGACGCGCGTCGCCTCGCGCTAGCGATCGTCTTTTGTTCCTCTGAGATTTTACCCTCTCTAATATTTCTTTCAGACACTGATTATACGTCAAACTTCAAATTCGACTATCCGTCTGTGTATATCATACCCGGACAACGTGAAGCTTACCAGCAGGTAAGAATGTTATGTCAAAAAGTACCGAATGTTGTTAAATAAACCATAATTGTGTACTTGTTTACAGATATTATTAGTCGACAATATTTTTATATCCTATTAAGACGTCCCAATATATACTCACCGGCACATCTAACCGCCCACCCTTCATTTCAGGGAATACTCGTGATTCTTTATAATTCTAATAGTTGCGGCTGATGTTAGTTAAAAATAGTTAATTTAACGTTTATTTAAGTGTGTTTCATTTATCGTAAAATTATCAATAAAACAATTGCAATGTATAACAATAAGTGTAGTTTAACATTAACCCGAAATACAAGGGTTGGCGGTTAGATGTGCCGGTGAGTGTATATAAAGATAGACCGGACCCATATCGCTTCAAATTCCAACCAGTTAGACCATCTTATAGATAGAGTAACTACCATATTCTAATCATCGTTCCAGATGCCAATAAAACTTTTTCTAGTAATTAGCAAACCTTAGGTCGGATTATTGGATTGAAATTGTACTATACATAACATTTTGACCTATTACACACACTTCTTTCTGCCGTTGTTTAGGTGTGCTTTTCTGTATCAGCTATTATTTGTTCCCGCGTGGTCTAATTCCAGCTCTAATGTATGTGACATCTAATGCTGCGAATGCATTCAGATTGCGCGCAGAGGAGATCGCGTGGGGAAAGCGTTTGCCCATCAATAAACAACTTAAGACTAAGATAATAATGATACTTATTTTTACTCTTCCAGTTGCATTGTACCAATCCTCCTACAGTGAGCGAGGCAGTAACAGTGGTCTGTGACTGGGCTGCTCCTCCTCTGGTACAGTTCACCATAGGAGACGAGTTTGTCCACGTATACCGTCAAGACCCCTCCGGCCGTTTCTATGGCAACGCAATCATCACCACTAATCAGAAGTGTAACCACAACATCCCACCGCATGCAGAAAATGAAATTGATGCGCCTAAAGTAACTCAACTGAACCTGATTGAAGACTAAGACCTTTTTGTCAACTATATACGATTTGAGTGCTTAATAAAGTGTGTTATCTGATACAGTTGGCTTAATGAACACAATCTGCAAATCAACTTCTCCAAAACTAGACTCTTGCAATTTAAGCCCCAACAAAAATCCCCTTAGAAATAAACTACTCCTACCAAAACATTAAATTAGAATGTGTCCCAACATACCCTCTACTAGGTATCAATATTGATGGTAATATTAATTGGAAAGACCACATAGCAAAAATTTCTTCTAAACTATCAAGATTCACGTATGCACTTTACGAGCTAAAAAAATGTACTGATGTAAAAACGGCCCTAACAGCGTATTACGCATATGCCCACTCATGGCTCCAGTATGGCATCATCCTATGGGGAAACAGCACAAACGTAAATAACTTGTTCCGCTTACAAAAAAGATGCATTAGAATAATAGCCAACATAGACTCAGAAACAAGCTGTAAATCATTTTTCGTACTATACAATATATTAACACTAACCTCGGTATACATCTTAGAAATCTGTATCTTTGTGAAAAAAAATATTCACATGTTCCCAATATACACACGCCCATCAAATCTAAGACCACAAAGTAGATTGGCCCTACCAAATACTACAATGAAAATGGTCCATTCAGGACCATATTCTATGGCAGCAAAAATTTATAATAAGCTCCCAAAAATACTGCGTGATGAAGAAAATATAATAAAATTTAAGACAAATTTAAAAAACTGCCTAATTGATAAAACTTTTTATACATTAAAAGAATATTTCGACTGTGAACTATAAAAATAACTGTCCGGATACTCTAAGAGCACGGATTATAATATTACAATTAAGTTAGCTTTAAGTTTTTTTTATATTTTTTGTCTCCTTATGTTGTTATGTATCTATATGACAGGGTCCATGTTTTTAAGAACTTTACGAGTATTATTATTATTTACCACCTGAAATGTACACATGGTATGCAATAAAGAATTTGAATTTGAATTTGAATTCGAATATATTTTGTAACCTTTATCTAAAACTGAACGGAATCAACAAACCGTTTCTGGAATTTCCCATATTTAATGTAGCGATACATATATCAACGATAAAAAAAATCCAATTCAGAGTTTTATTTAACTAACTTACTCGTATTTACTTATAATATTATCTCATTCTCATCTAGAAACAATTTTTAATGAGCAATTATAATATGCTGAATGATGATGATGATGATGATGATATAAAGAACTATGTTGACCTACGTTACATCAGACTGAACGTGCCATCAAATAGAATATTTTCGAAACCAAAAGTTGTTTAGTTTCATGGACTGAAAACCGCCCGAGAGGTTTTATGTAAGGTAAGTAATTTTTATTGTTATAAAAATAATTTAATAAAGTTCGTAAGTGTTTGATAAACTAACTGACAACATCTTTTTTTTTTCAGTAGGGTACCGATGTTATGTCGCAGTCGACAGCGAGGCGAGGTAATAATAAATCGATTGTTTCTATCTATAAATATTAAATATTCCTCTTGTCTGATACGTCACAAAAATATGTATTTCTCATGAAGGAAGAAAATATTTTAATTTTAGGGCGGGCTCGTAATATTTTCACAGCACGAGTAGCTATAATTAATATGTAATGTGGTGGCTAATTACGACCACTTGATTAGACACTACAAGAGTCAATGATTTCTTCAGTAAAATTGTATCTAAAATTTTGGAATAAAATCAAGAAGAATTAGATAAGTACGTCTAAGATTTTATAAAATCATCATCATCGTGTGGGTTGTAAGGACTACGTCATCATCATAATTTTCTTTTTATCTTAAATTCATTCATGGTTTTATAGACATCTAATACTTTAAACGAGCAATTCTTGTATATACCTATATATATATTTAATGAGAATCTCGGAAACGGCGGCTACGATTTTGATGAAATTTGGTATACAGGGGGTCTCGAGGGCGATAAATCGATCTAGCTGTTTTCGGGCTTAAAAGAATTTGTACGCCATATCATTAAAAGAGAAGGTTAATTTCGCCGCTGTCCATAACGACGCGGTGGCTCTCCGAAGGTCAGACGATCGAATCCACATGAATGTACTTCTTTATTTTTTTGTTCATGTTTCTTTTTTTGTTTGTTTTTAACTTTTTAATTCTTTCATTTTTTCTTTCTTTTTGTATTTAAATACAAAAATGACAGAAATAAAAATTTCTTATTTAGTACCTTATTTTTTCGTGGTCTAAATTTTTTCCAACAGATAGAGCAATTTTTATAGGTAAAAAACATTTTTATTTATTACTTACCGTCGTCGTCATTGTTATTACTTATTTTTTCATTTACTTAGTTCAATTAAAATACCTTTACAGAAAATCACTTCGTTTACACCGAAAGTTCTGCAACAGATGGCACTACAACTCACATAGTGACGAAATTTTCTTCTAAAAAAGCATTTAAAAGTATTTTCAGTCATTTTTTCAGATATGTAACACAGAAATGGAAAATGCTATTTTATCCACGGAGACGTCATTTAATCCACGCAACCTCAACAAATTCAATTTTATATTACTACTAGCGCTGCCTTTACCACTGTTAGGCATGGGAATAATAATTTATTTTCCTTTCTGAATTCTATCCAAATTCCGATCCTAATTTATTGTCAATGCAGGGAAATCTATTTTTACTAAAAATTAAACCTAGCTAGATCGATTTATCGCTCCCGAAACCCCATATAATGCTAAATTTCATCGAAATTATCCACGCAACCTCATGCAAATTGCAAATTTATATTACTACTAGCGCCGCCTTTACCACTGTATCTGTGAAGTGGCCAAAATTGGAATTACTGCTAATAAGTTGGTAGGTTAGATGGTATGGGAATCATTTATTTTCCTATAATAATCCTTTCTGAATCCTATCAAAAGTCCTATCCTATTATTTTATAATACATAATATATTCTTTTCCTCGTTTTACTCGGGCCATCTGATGGAAAACTTTCAGACCACCAAAAAATTTATCAGAAATTTTCTATCATTTTTGTATTTAAGTAACTAAATGAAAGAATAAAAAAAATATAAAAAAGAAACAAACGAAAAAAGAACAAAAAAAAAAAAACTTATTTGTCGAGATTGATTTCAATCAATCAAATCAATCAATCAATCAATCTATCAATCAAAAAGAAACAAACGAAAAAAGAACAAAGAAATAAAAAAAAATATCTATCGAGATTCAAACTGCAAACTCGCGGTGTCCCGACTGAGGCAAAATTACCTTTCTATTTCAATGATATCGCGTATCAATTTTTTGAAGCCTGAAAATACGGGGAAATCTATTTTATAAGCTATAGATCGATTATATAGATCGATTTATTGCCCCCGAAACTAAATTGCGAAATCGTTGCAGCCGTACGTTTCCGAGATCCTTATTATTCTTATCTTGCTCGTTTAAAGTATGGCTGATTGATAAGTTTCCGAAACGACAAAGAAAAACTTTAAAAATCTATTTAAAATAAATTTATTTCTCAACGTAGTTTCCTTCTACCTCGATGCATTTAGTCCAGCGCTTCTCCAATGCCGTTACACCAGTTTGATAAAATGTTTTCTCCAACCCCTCAAAATACTCGTCCACGGCAACAATGACTTCTTCATTTGATGAAAATCTCTGGCCACCTAACCATTTCTTCAGGTTTGGGAATAAGTGGAAGTCACACGGGGCCAGATCCGGGGAATAGGGTGGATGCGGTAGCAATTCGAACCGCAATTCATGGAGTTTGGCGACTGCAACCATTGACGTGTGTGCAGGTGCGTTGTCATGGTGGAACAAAACTTTTTTCTTGGCCAAATGTGGTCGTTTTTTCTGGATTTCTTCACTTAATTTTTGCAACAAGCTTGCGTAGCACTCTCCATTTATTGTTTTTCCTTTTTGCAGATAATCCACTAAAATAATCCCTCGAGCATCCCAAAAAACAGTCGCCATCACTTTGCCGGCCGACAAAACCGTTTTTGCTTTCTTCGGCGCAGGTCTTCCGCTCTCAGTCCACTGCTTAGATTGTTCTTTTGTCTCGGGAGTATAATGATGTATCCAGGTTTCATCGACTGTTACATAACGCCGCGAAAACTCGTTAGGATCTCGGTTAAACAGCGCCAAACACTCCGATGAATCGTCCACTCGACGTTGCTTTTGGTCAACAGTGAGCAAACGCGGCACCCATCGCGCGCAAAGCTTTTTCATTCCCAAATGTTGGTGCAAATGCTCACCATCTCTGCTATCTCTCGCAACTTCAAGCGCCGATCATTCAATACAATTTTGTGAATTTTTTTGATCATGTCCGGATTCGTGACTTCATTTGGACGGCCAGACCTGTGGGCGTCTTCGCAGCTCTGTCTGCCACGTTTAAAATCAGTTACCCAGGTGTGAATTGTACTCAATGCAGGAGCAGAATTACCTAAAACACTGTCTAGCTTGGTTTTAATCTGGGTTGCTGTTTTCTGTTTTAAAACGTAAAACTTTATCACCGCACGAATTTCGTTTCTTTCCATTGTTAAGAAAATGCACGACAGAGAAAGTTCTACGTCCTATCAAACAAATTCCACCAGTTCGATTAAATTCAAATTTGGCGTTTTATTTTCAAAAAGATGCCAAAATATAATGTAATTTTTTTTTTTTGCGTATCATTTTTTTAAGTTCGTCGTTTCGGCCAGTTATCAATCAGCCCAGGTATGTCTAGCCGCGTGTACTTTCTTCTGAACGTATGAAGTAAGTAGAGTTTATCGAAATGCGTAGGTGTCTTACAAAAAAATAAACGAGCTAAGCTCGGTCAACCAGGTACTTGAATTAATATGTCATTCAAGCATTCTCCCGTGTAACTCCTAGTGCGAAAATATTTAATGATACGGAGCCCACCTCGCAAGTTCGACTCGTGTACACCTACCTAAATCATTGGCTGGCACCATTGGGCAGCGCAAGACTGATCACTATAATAGATCCTTGGTTTTGTACCAGTGTAGCTTAGTGCTGACATGGTGATAATGAAACCATTATTGAATTGAATGGACGCCACAATTTTTGTATTTTTTGTTCACCTACCCAGCAAAATTCTAAACCGCCAAAAGGATGAAAAACATAAAACTTATTTATTCTCTTATCCGTAAGTTTTTTTTATGACTAGCAGTAACAATGTTAGTAATCGGTCCATACCATTAAAAATAACAACCCGAGTGTAGTTTGTTTTTGATTACTTATCCCAACTAAATAAAGTAGGTCTCCTTTAAAACAAAAACAAAACTGAATTACTTAGTACGTAATCAATTGCTAAAATAATAACGACTACGAAAGAATGAATACAATTTTCTTCCTCTGTCCCTAAAGGGATGAGCAGAGCGCGTTTTTACGCAATTTTCTGGTTTCGGATAAAATCAGAAAAGTTAAAAGTTCATTTCAGTTACAGATCATTTGTTATTTTGTCGTGTTATATTGTTAAATTTTAAACTATTAAACGTATTTCGACTAGCCTTTACTTCGTGCTTGGTGACGAACATTTGAAAAAACGTAAAATAAGTTGTCAAGTAGATCTATTACCGTAATTCACGTTAAACTTGTCCACATGAATAATAGAAGGAAATAAGATAGTGCAAAAAATTAAAATTATGTGCATGAAATATCTTATGATGCTGATTGTAGCACACATTTGCAAATGTAATATTTTTGAATATGGTGAGTGAATACCTAATCGCGAGTGCTGAAAAAACGTGACTATATCTACGTGTGTAGATCTCGTGGTCTCTAGGATATTTTTCTTTTACGTGCATTTTCCTGTAATAAGTTGCTTCAAATACCTATAGCTTACAACCTCACTACGCGCTACAAAAAGGTATGAGCGCTTTCCGCTTTTTTAGGATCAAGACGGCGTCTGCGCAATGGGCTATAAAACGTGTTGGTGAATTTACGCAAAACCTCTCGGGTGGTAATTTGGCTCATGAAACTGAACAACTTTTGTTCTGGAACTTTTCCGAAATCGAAAAAAAATATACGGGGTTATTTTTTATTCAGTGCACAAACTTTAACAAGTATGTTGTTCAGATCATAAAACTGAACAACTTTCCCTAAGAAACATGGGTCCGGAAAAAAAAAAGAAAATTTTGTACCTCCCATAATAATTGCTGAGTTGGCTGCGTGCGGCAGATCGATTTTTTTTTTCAGTTACGAACCTATTTTTTTCGGGAAAGTTGTTTAGTTTCATGTTCTGAACGACATATTAAAGTTTGTGCGTAAATAAAAAATAATGATGATGATTTATAGGGGTTTCTATAAAGCTGACTAAGTTTGTAATTTTAATTTAATTATATTTAATTTACAGGAAAACATATAGAAGGAGATAAATTGGCAATATCAGTCCAAAGCATAATTCCGTCTCATCAAGGAGTATGGCGCGTAATTTTAGAAGTAAGTAGATAGATGGCATTCTGGTAAACGTTGCGGACAGGGTTGAAAAAAGAAACTGTTTATTTATATTTTTATAAAAATCCTTTTTAAACAAGCTTTTAAAGCCGTGGAGTGGAGTATCCTTGTTAAGACAAATCCGACGAGCCCAAACACGACTAGGTTGATTCTTAAATCAACCTAGTCGTGTTTGGGCTCGTCGGAACTCCTTAGAGTTCCTATGGACACCTTCCGGCTCCATCATGGGACACTGGACATCACGTATGACTAAAAATCTTGTTAAGACAAATCCAACGAGCCCAAACACGACTAGGTTGTGGTGTGTATTTAAGGAGTTCCTATGGCCATCTTCCGGCTCCATCATGAGACCCTGGATATCACGTATGAGTAAAGATCTTTTACTAAGACAAATCTAACGAGCCCAAACACGACTAAGTTGTGTTGTGTATTAGAGGAGTTTCTATAGCCACTTTCCGTCTCCATCATCAGACCAGCTTCTTGGTACCATAATATTGCATTGTCATCACGGTTACATAAGTGTACCAAATTTCAGCAAAATCCAATGGCAGCAAGTGCTTCAAAATTGAGTTGCAAGATTTCGCCCGAACATATTATATCCACATACAGTGCAAGCTAAATTTATTTAACACTAGTATGCTTAGCAACGCTTGGTAAGCTTTTAAGCTTGTAAAATAAAACAAACAGTTCAAAATGTTTAAAAACTAGTGTTTTTATTGTTTCTTTTTATTTTAGGCATCAATTTCAAATCAATTATAGCGAATAATAATCCATTTCTAAACTATTTCCTAATTCACATTAGTAAAAATTACCAAAAAACTGTCATTTTGCAACTATTGTAACAAAACCAACATGATAGATAATAATTCGTTGCATATGTATGCCATAGCTAGGATGTCATAAACAAACACGCTTGTAGTCTTGATGTGAATAGATTTTTGGTAAGTTAAATTAAAAGCGTCGGTTCGCTGGGTCATCTAGTGACTAGGGCCGCTATCTTCCATCCGGGAGACGCGCGGGTTCGATCCCCACCACGTACCAATGTGTTTTCAAATTTCGAATTCATATGTACGTTTATTCGACGCTCTTAAGAAGGAAAATATTGAGATGTAACCTTATAATTAATAATTATTAAATATACAACAAAGCCTTAACTCGTAAATTTATTTTAAGCTATTTAGAGTCCTATATATTTATTCTTTTGGATTTATTTCCATTCATTTGTAATTAAAGGTAGTTTTAAACCCTGTTTATGTCTTCATGTTTTAAACATTGTTTAAAAAACACTTAAAAACACAAACACTGTTTTAAACACGTGTTTTAAAACAACTTTGTTTTAATCATGCCAACCCTGGTTACGGAAAATTATTCACAAGTGCGAGTTCGACTCGCGGTTATTTTATTTGTCACGTGGCGCCATGTCTAGTAATACTTTGTACTATTAGGGTTGAATGGATTAATTTAATACACAAATGGTCAAAAATACAAAAATCAAATCAAACAGTCACATAAAACTACCGCACTGGGACGTCCCAGGCGCAAAGGCTCCCATCACACTTGCAGCGTTACCACGCTGAATAGCAATGGACAACCTTTGCACCAGGAACGAACCAGCGCGGGGGTCATCACCTCTCTCTCTAAGGTGACGGCCAACCTCTGCTACAAAACTCTTGACCTCTCTGCCCCAACAACCTGCCGTTTCCACCGCGAAAGGCACAAAAATATAACGTCGCTCCAACTCCTCGTATTTTATGTGCGTCTTTTGTGCCGCGAACTCGGCCGCCGCTCCAGCTAAGCCGACAGTTCTACTGAGGTGCGAGGTGGCGAAGGTGTTTACACAGGTCGCATCCCACAATAAAGATCTACCTTTCTCCCACGGCACCAATGTCATTCCGTCAGGCCTCTTCCCGCCCGATCGGCTGAGACCCGGAGGCTCCAGCACACACGGAATGCTTGCCGACACCAAGGCTCGACGAATCACTTCATTCAGATCATGATGCCGTGGAAATCGCCCCGGAAAACGACGGCAACTAAGCGTGTGATGACCATTAGTCTCCACCGTGGACCCACAGATGCATCTATGACGTTCACACACATCGCAGCCCAGGCGGAGAGCAACCGCCGCACGCACCGAGTCGCCATCGAGGAGGGTCCCAAAATGTGGGGAAGGCAAGGCATGTAGCCAAGCGCCTGACTCAGCCTGCGAAACCGCCCTCAACCTGGCCAACTCAACCCCCCCGCACCCCTCTATGAGCTCATCGAGGACCCTTTTAGCCCCAACATAGTCCCACGCACGCTGGTTGAATTAGTATTTTTAGCACAAATTCCGAATTTTCAGACTTTTTCCTTTACATGTGATATTATACGAGTTAGCTTCTTGCCAAATTTCATGATTCTAGGTCAACGGAAAGTACCCTATAGGATTTGTGAGTGTTGAAGTTTGAATGAAAAAGTTACTTTAAATGGTTGTATCTTTTGATTGCGTTGTCATGGAAACTTAAAATTTATACTCTGAAGGGGCCATGGACTTTAGCATTTGATATTAATTTCAACTTAATACTCCACGCGTTCTTGAGAAAAAGAATCTTGACTTGACAAACAGAGAGATAGATAGACGGACAACAAAGTGATCCTATATGGGTTCTTTTTTCCTTTTGTGGTACGGAATCCTTTTAAGATAAAAACTTTGTAAGTAAGTAATTATTAGGGTTCCGTAGTAAAAAAGGAACCCTTATAGTTTCGGTCTGTCCGTTTGTCTGTCTGTCTGTCTGTCTGTCCGCGGCTTAGCTCAGAGACTCTTAGTACCAGAAAGCTGTAATTTGGCATACATATACATATAAATCATGCCGACAAAGCTGAAGAATAAAATCATAAAAAAAAAATATTAGCGTTCCTCTGGTACACGTCAAGAGGGGGTTTTTTTTTTTTCACGATTACCTTATAGTGTGAGGTATCGTTGGATAGGTCTTTTCAAAACAATGGGGTTTTGCTAAGACCATTCTTCGATGCTAGTGTAAGTTTTAGAGATATTCCGTTTTAAAGTGCTTATTTTTGTTAGAGTCAAGTTTCCCCCCCCCCCCCCCCCCTCTACCAGCGAAACCGTTGTATATGGAAACGTGAAAAAAATCATGATAGTAGTGTATATGATGAATTTAAAAGGAAAACTATCAACATCAAGTAGGCTTTACAGGTTATCGAATAATAGACCAACTTATAAAAAGTACTAGTACAAGAAAGAAATTTGGTACTACAAATATCATAGAAAAATATTTTGATGAATGTTAGAAGGCTGTAATTTGGCATGGACATACATATTAATTATGCCGTCAAAGCTAAAGAATAAAATATTTAAAAAAAAATTTTTTAGGGTTCCTCTGGTACACGTGAAGTGGGGGTTATTTTTTAAATTCACGATTACCTTATGGTGTGAGGTATCGTTGGATAGGGTTTAAAAAAATTATGGGGGTTTGCTAGAACCATTTTTCGATGGTAGTTTACGTTTCAGAAATATTTTAAGTGCTTATTTTTGTTAGTCAAGTTTCCCCCCCCCCCCCTACCAGCGAAACCGTTGTATTTGGAAATGTGAAAAAATTCACGGTAGTAATGTATGTATATGATGAATTTAAAAGGAAAACTATCAACATCATGTAGGCTTTACAGGTTAACGAATAATATATCAACTTATGAAATGTACTTGTACTAGTAAGAAATTCGGTACAAATATAAAACTTAAAATTAAACTGTCTATGTAGTAAATTTAAGTACGTACGAGAAAATTAAAAAAAATGTGAAATAAGTAGGCTTGACAGGTTAACGAATAAAATACCAACTTTAAAATTTACTTATGCTAAGTAAGAGTCAGTACAAGTATCATAGAAAATGACTTGATGAAATCCGTCTATGTTGGTAGTAAATTTAAGTAGGTACAGTAAAAAGTAGGAACAGTAAAAAGATTGCGAAAAAATAAAATCATAACATCATTTATTAAAATAATTTCATAACCTATTTACCTTATTTACCAGTCAGTTTTAAATGTGTAACAATCGCCAGTTGCCATGGAACATTCGAAACATTCGAATAAAACTATTTTGAATTTCGAATAAAGCACGCCGCGCCGCGGAGCTTATGGCCCTGCGGGGCTTGCGCGCTCATTAGCGCGAGCGACTAGATGCTGTTCGGATGTGCCTCGAAATCCTACCTATTAGATTGCAATTATTAACACTTTGAATATTCCAATTTTTTTATTATTTTTGTTAGAATTAAGTATACTAACATATGAAAGACTTGAAATTACAATACTGACTATTTCTCTTTCAATTCCAGTTAGATATTCCATAAACTATTACAATTTTATTTAGCAATTTAGTCTAGCCTACTTTTATTTCCAAAAACTTAGTTCTCCGCGGAGCAATTTTCATTCGTAGTACTTACATAATATTGTAGATAAAATTAAATAAAGGTACTACCTATATAATAGGTTATAGGTACGTTTCTTTTTAAGTTTCTCTAAAGCTATTCTTTTGTTAGATGTTATTTTATTTAGCAATTTAAAGTCGTATACGTACTTACTAGCCTTCTCTTACTTTCAAAAACTTTACTCTCAGTGGAGCGGAGCACATTAATTATATTTGTTATTCTTCATTTATAATAAGTATTAGTTTGTTAAAGTAGTGATTAATAATAATTCTTCTCGTGTTTACTCGTCATTGATTTCTAATAATCTATAGCTCGCACTCGCACCAAAGATACAATTTTACAATATACATAAATACTAGCGGTCCGCCTGCTCGCGTTGTGTAAGATTTTCCCGTGGGAATAAGACTTTTACCCGTAAAATATCTATTCTAAATTTCATCACCGAAAGAGTAAAAAATAACCATTCATACATCCCTACTTACAAAATTTCGGGCTTATAATAAGGACATTTTTTATCATTAATTATTAGCTCCGTGTGCTAACTTCCGCATATTAAGGCGCTACGCCGAAAAAAAATTGTTGCGCAAGAGGTGTGTCTAAGGTAGACGGCGCGGGCAGCGCCCCGCGTCGTCCAGCCGCTCCCCGCGCCGCCCCGCACAGACCCCGCTCTAAAACATCGAGGCGGGTCTATGACCTCTGCGACAATGATAAAATATTATATTTGTTTAATTTGATGTAATCGCGCAAAGTATATTACTATGTATGATTCGCTCTTTGAGTATATATTTTTTATTTTATTTTAATTGGTCTTTAGTGTAGTAGAGTGTAGGGTAGTAATGATTATAATTTCACCTAAAAATAAAAGATTTAGTATTTCAAGATTCCAGACATTTTGACATTGTAATAGTAAGTATAATTTGAATTACTATAATACGGTCCGCCCGCGGCTACGCTCGCGTTGTGTAAGATTTTCCCGTGGGAATAAGCCTTTTCCCGTAAAAAGTATCCTATGTGTTCCAGGGTATAAACTAACTTTATTCCAAATTTCTTTCATACCAATCCGTTCAATAGTTGTTGTCTTCCAGTATCTTCACTTCAAAATTATATAGGGGACAAGGGGAAAATAATTCCCACCTACAGATTTTTGAGTATTTTTATTCCATTGTTTCCAAACTGAAGTCAATTTATTAATTGGATGCAAAAAAAGAAAAATGTGATGTTTATTTACGATTTACAATACGATCGATACGTATCTACTTATTTCTGATACGATCAATATTGTGAATGTTTCCGGAAATACATAATGTTTTCATCGTGTCTATTTTTTTCTTTGTGTTAGATTCAACAGGATGATCACTATAAATGTCTTTATAATATTTTTATCACACACACGTCACTTCAACACATCAATTAATTTTTCTTTCACTGTCATAATGATGAGTAATTGGTACCAAAGAAATCTTATATCAAATATTTGGTTCAAATCAAGATCAAAAGTTTCTGTTTTGTCAATAAAATTGGGTATGCAAAGTTTTAAAAAAAGTATGCTAAATGCAAAACCATTTGGAGATATAAGGTTGGTTCCTAAATATATTTTGCATTTTTTTTTGCTCAAAATACTACACGGTTGTTTATTTTTTTATAAAATCGTTTAATTTCCAAGTGCCCTCCAAAAAGTAACCTGTAGCCGTGCCATCCATGGTAGCTTTGACGTCGAAAAATGATTCATAAATCAAAATATTTTTATTTAATTTGATATACGGCTGATTCTCTGCCTTGACAAACGAGATATATAAAAAAATTACACAAATGTCAAACTTCATCTTTAAATATGGCACAGAATCTTGCGCCACGTGTAAAGCTTGATCTGCTATTTAAATATATTTAATTGTAAAACTTTTACTTTAGTATTATATCAGACTGCCCACACCGCGAAATTTTATTGATAAAGCATCAACTATTTGTGTTTACCATTGAAATTATTGGGGCGCTTGGTCTGGCATCACTAAAATACATTTGATGACATACGATGACAGCTAACTTCATACCTACATTTTTTGCTTGTCACTAGGCAAAAAATGTATTTTATTCAGCTAACTGTAATGACTCACTTCAACCACATCTAGATAGATATAATTTAGCATCTAAGTAGCTTGTAGTCAATACGTTTGTCTGACGCACAACACGTCTTTCATTCTGACACGCTCCTGTGTCTCCATACCTCATGCATGGTGACCCTGCCAACACTGCCTAGTATGGACAGTCCTGTGCATCGCGATTCGCTAGTGATAAAAATATAACGTTTTCGTTCGTAAAAATTGTAATAATGTGTTAAAACGAGGATCTGATAGGATGATGTTAACGTGCTAAAAGTGTGTCTTTTTCGATGGGTGTGGAGTTCTTGAGGAAGCTGCGGCGACTCTTGACACGGGCAAGAGGAGGGTTGTGCCGTAAAGGAGGTGCCTGCTGTCTTGAGACTGTTTCGCTCTTTCAATATCGCAAGCGACCTCACGTCCCACGCTGGGTGGAACAATTCCTGCCATGGAGTAAAGCTTTCTCAGTGGTGTCGGTTTCAGGGTGCCCGTGACTATACGTCATGATTCGTGGAGAGCCGTGTCCACATTTCTCGCATGGGCTAAAAAAACCCAAACTCGAGTCGAATATTCGCCTGCTGAGTAAGCGAGATCAAGACAACTCGTTCGAAGAACGCGTACGCTGGCTCCTCAGCGGGTAGTGGTAAGGCGTCTCAGGATGTTGTTCCGGGCACCAACTTTACTCTTAAGCTAGCGGCAGTTCTCTCTTTATGTCAGAGATCGATCCCACGTGACACCTAAGTACCGTCAAAAAATGTTTTTAAACTTTCATACAAATTAACTCGATCAGCTGATCACCTTGTTTGAAAAAAATACGAGTTTAAAAAAGTTTTGGAACGAAAGTTGTTCAGTTTCATGGGCCGATTATTACCACACGAGAGGTTTTACGTTATTTTGCTAAGACGTTGACATGTTGTAGTTTTGATTTGTCACGGCAAAGCTAACGATATCTCTTTAGAAATTCATTAAGTATTTTAGAATTTCTAAAGTGTGACAATATTTCCTTATATTTATTATAGGTTCTATTTTGTCATAAAAACTAAGATTCTTGGATTTTTTTTTATTTTTAACATTGCCTCATTGTTTCCTTGGCAAAATAGTGCTCTTAACCGAGTTTCATCAAACCCATTAACTCATAGAAAAAAAAATTGTTGTTTTCTTAATGGAATAGTCCACTAACCCAAGTTTTAGTTTCGTAATCAGAGCACTAACAAAATAATAAACTGTCAGTTAAAAATATATGAGTTCATTTTGTTCAATATTATAATTATTTTTTTATAAATAATTATTACTCGACTCCACTACTGAATTTCGAAATTCATAATTTCGATGTACGTTAGTTCACAAGTACATGAGACCGATGTACGCCAGTTCGAATTTACGCTGTACCGAAGTATGAAAATCCGATGTTTGTGACATCGAAAGTTTACGAGTTCGACGTACGTCAGTTCGAAAGTACACTGCAGCGAAAAATAAAATTACGATGTCCGTGAGATCGAAACTACAGCAGTACGAACATATTGATAGCTCCGTAGTTTACTTTACGTCTGCCTGTGAAGCACAGAGACCCGGGTTTAAATCCCGCCAAATGCATGCATTGGTGTGATGACACTTGTGTTTGCTTTGTATCTGGATACTGTTTATCTATCTATTTTGTTTTTTAAATACTAGAGTACTTAGAAAACTAGAGTGAGACTTTCGAAGTATACTGTACAAGTGCAATGCAATGCAATACATGCAATAAACCGTTTGAGTATTAGAATAAAAATACAATTTTATAACGAAACAAACTTTTTATTCAAAACTACATTTAATAATAGAAATATACTTCTCCTACAGTTTTATAATTTTGATTTTAATTTTCAATATAAGTATTATATAATCACATAATTAAGTTAACACAATTTTCATACATAGAAATTAGCTCTCTTAATAGAAAAAAAAACATTGGTATTAAGAATACCAGCTATGATTAGTCAAATAATTGAAATTATTATAGTATAAAATTATATCTTCATATACATTATGTACGCTAATCCACTTATATACTCCTTGACATCCATTTTTTCTTTTTGTAATAAGTGTTCTTTGATTTTCTTAAGGTGGTTCGATATTTTGTTTTTACGTTTTTTTATGTTTTTTTTTTACGTCTTCTCCAAATAAAATTATTTCGTGAGCCGGGCGGCTTGGAGCGCCACCGAGCGCACATCCGTCGTCGGCAAAGATCATAGGCGACTGAGCTCAAGAAAGGAAAGTGATGACGCTAAGCTTCTCCGCACGTGTTTAACAGAGAAAGAAATAATGGTCGCGCGCTCCAAGTAAATGGCGTAAGTGCCAAATTTACTTTCTCAGTTTATATAAAAAGTACTAATTTGATTTGTAAATTGCTTGCGAAAAACATAAAGCAGTCGGAGACCTATCTTGTAACTAAATTTCGGCGACCAATAAATTACCATTTACCTCTCAGATTCAAATAACGAGAATCGAAGACGCTGCTTTGGATAACATTTATATCGAGAAGATTTTTACCAAACATGTTTTGGCCTTAGTGTAAGCGTAGATAATAGAGTCCAATAACATATTTTAGAAAATCAATACATTTACTGACGTAGATAATGAGATCTGATTCAACAAAAATCTTGAAAATTCCCGGACTAGCCCCTTAAGCAACTACGGAACCCTACACTTTGCGTGGTCCGACTCGTGCTTGGCCAGTTATTTAAAGTTAGATTCAACAGAATATATTTCTTAAGTCAAAGCTAGCTACTAGTTAAGTCTTGGCACGTCCACTAGAAGTCTGTGAAACACTGTAAAGAAAAACGGTTGTTTATGAAAATCCTTGAGTGTGGGTTACACCAGTCACACCTTTTAATCAACATCAACGGCCCGTTACAGTCCACTACTGGACTATGAGCCTAATCTCCACGCTTGGCAGTTGGGTTGGAGATCGCAGATTAAAAGCTTACTGTATCAGAGAGCGCTGCTGCCCGTTCCCTGTTCAACGTGTAGTCCCTAAGTCGCCTCTTACGACACCCACGGGAAGAGTAGGGGTTGGTGACAAATGTATTCTACTCTGCTGTCACCACACGGCTTACACACCTTTTAATAAAATGTTTTAATATTGTTTTAGCACTTGCCAAACGATGGGTTGCAGCAAAACTTCACTTTCATTAGAGTCGATTACGAAAACAGTATATCGAAAGTTTTTGTAAGTTTCAACGAGTCTAGCCATATTTTGACATTTAAAATAAAGTTACCTTTTGATGTAACGATGTTCGAGATACAAGCTTTCGCTTTGCCGGTTCATGTCAAACCCGTAAGACGCCACAAAGTCGAACCATTGTCACCAGCCGACATAACCTTGTTACGTACCGGAAACTTCAAGAACCAACAAAGTTTGATTGCATGGTTAAAAGATGTTCTTAAAAAGGTCAGCGATGGCAGTAATATTTTAAATTAAATCAAAAAAATAAGTACCTATGTTCCGAGTTTTCTTTTTCCCACTTGTTCATAGTAGTACTCAAACAAACGTAGTTGGTGGAGTTATTCCCGTCTGTCCCCGAATCTGTCACCATTCGGGAATTTAGATTAATCTAAGGGACAAACAGGAATTTAATTTATTGTCCTTCAATTTAAGGGAATTTTTAATAGTTCTGCACCCCTAATCCCTATTAAAAAAAAACCTGTTTGTCCCCTAATTCGAATCTGGGGACAAACAGGAATGTATGATTCCTCTTTGTCCCCGAATGATGACAGATTCGGGGACAGACAGGAATAACTCAATTGGTGCATATGTCGGTGAAATGGTCGCATTTCATGATGTCGGCAACTAAGTTTGACCAGATCATTAAATCGTGAACATTTCACGATTTTGTCGTCCACGATTGGCCATATCATGAAAATAGGGCGACCATGAAATATTTAATAAGAATCTAAATTATGTTTAGTACTTATTGTTCTCTAAGCCCGACAGACATTTTCAGAGTACTTTTTCATCATTAAAATCTTTTTCTTCCTCGTTTTAATAACGAATTATTCACTTTTTCACTGCGAGAAATAACGCGGTCGCCATGTTGATACATATAATCAAAGCAAACGCCTCTTTCCCCCATTCTTGACCATAGTAGCTGTGTTTTTAGTGGAACATTATATCGACAAACGATTTCTTATCATTGATCTGGCCAAGACACATCATGATGTGGCCAGTGAAAATTTATCGAAATGCGACCATTTCATGAAATGATCGAAAATTTCATGATGTGGGCAATTCTATGATATAGCCACGACACATACATAGTGCCTGCGCGTCTTTTGCGTATTTTTTGTGACCTACATGTTGTTGGTTTGGTACCTATGTTGCTGGCTGGAATCAAATATGTACAGTCGCATTCACAAGTGGATCCATAATTATCCCGTGTGCTTCTATACTTTGTAATTTTTTTTCATCATCATCATCATCATACTCAGCCCACATCAACCCACTGCTGGGTACATTGAAGTATAATGTACTATAATAGCTCAATGGCTAGGTATAGGCCTCTTCTCTATAGCGCCAATTCTCACGGTCCTGTGCCAGCCTCATCCAGTGAGATCCCGTCATCTTGACGATATCGTCTGACCATCATCGGGCTGGTGGTCTGCCCACTGGCCTTGTGGCCCCTCTAGGCCACCACTCTGTGACTGCTTTGGTCCACCGTCCGTCGTCCCGTCTAGCCAAGTGCCCCGCCCATCTCCACCTCAGTCTCGTTATCCGCTTTCCTACGTCTTCGACTTTAGTTTTACGACGAATTTCATTTTTTAAATAATAATATATGATATAACCTTTTTCGTATTTTGATATCCTTGTGGATACAGTCCCGTACACTTCATCCATATCAGCAAAAAGAAAAAGAAAATACTTTTAGAAAAATAGTTATTTTAGCGAATGGATCTACTTATGAACCTGTGCTGTATAACTGACACTCAGAGTAGCTGACCATTAAACAAAAAGTACGTATCGCAAATAAAATTATTGGATTGCTTTTACTGATTGCATACCTACATTAATTGCAATCAAAGCTAAAATTGCATGTTTTTTGCTTTTTAGCTGTCCCTGTAAATAATATGTTGGTTAGGTTAGGAGTAACCACTGAGTAACCTCTTTTCATCTGCAGATCGGATTTCTCAATCGATTCTCGTAAAATTTTGAGAGCAGGTTAAATAATTGTAATATATATTTTTATCG
Source organism: Carpatolechia fugitivella (assembly GCA_951230895.1). Taxonomy (NCBI): domain Eukaryota; kingdom Metazoa; phylum Arthropoda; class Insecta; order Lepidoptera; family Gelechiidae; genus Carpatolechia; species Carpatolechia fugitivella. Next base: position 7,302,491 of record OX579662.1, on the reverse strand, counting down.
ATTAAGATTTTGTAGTTTTTCAATACTGGAGAATTGGGGGTTTTCAACGTAAAAAAACATATTTCAGACATTATGAAAAATGTTCAAAAATGTCAAAGAACTTTTTTGTTACCCTTATTAAGATGCATAAACTTTAAGGGGCTGGGCTGAGGTGGAAAATAATAAAAAAAAAAAAACATCTCGCGAGTTCTACAGCTCACAGAGCCACTAATTACATTTTTGTTAAAATCGACTAGTTTTGTTAAAACTGCTAGGCCGACCAAAGCATCTGCTATAGTAATGCTATAGAATAGCATTAGATAAACTATAAGAATTATTTCGCGTTGGTTTCATTCTATTAATCCATGACGTCGGTGAGCGTCGTCGTCGGTTGTCTGTCGGTTGTGTTTTGTTTGTACCAATGTGTTTTCGAATTTCAAATTCATATGTACGTTTTTTGACGCTCTTACGGTGAAGGAAAACATCGTGGATGTTACCTGCACACTTCTGCGAAGAAATTCAAAGATTGTGCGTGAAGTCGACCAACCCACACTGGGCCAGCGTGTTCGACTAAGGCCTAATCGCCCTGATTTAGGGTAGGCTCGATCCCCTCGGTAGGGATGAATATGAGCATTTGATGATGACGTAAAAGCTGCGTAAAATGTAATGCTACTGTTTTCGTGCACCATCAACACCGACCAAGTTTACTAAATGGCCTGGAACTATACTTACAATTTTAGTTTCATCCACTTTAAATAAAGGATATTTTGGTAGATACCGTAAAACCGTTTTTTCTTTTTGTGTAACATTTCCCTGACAGTCACTCATCCCATGCCTAAAAAATTATAAAATGTTATGCCTGCAAAAAACCGCTCAATGATGATGATGTTGTCGTAACGTTTAGAAATCGTAGGCATTTGCTACGCTCGCTACGACGAAGCGAAATTATGCTTGTTTGTTCCGCGTGGTTCACGTTTAACGACTGAACAGATTTGGGTGTAATTTAGTAAGTAGATCAGGCACTGGACTAACACATATTGGATTTACTTGTTTTTCCAGCTCCAGCCTCCTCTTGCTCACATTAATCCTTCATTTTTGAGAGTAGAATACTCGAACAGCATGTCGGAAGTCCAATTCAATTCAATTACAATATTGTGCTATCACGCACGTCATCGGTTTCGCCGTTGTTCCTCCCGAACTTCTGGATAGTACACGGTGCAAGGTTTAATATACTGTGGCACAATGTGACTGTTACAATTTTTTTTTTTCTTATTTCTTACTTGCAGCCTACATATAATTCATCTTCTCAGGATTACCTTTAAACACCTGTAGCAAGACTTCTTATTCATCGAACGTCTTTGCGTCGTCAAACCCCGAGGCCCTGGACACATGCAGCCATCGGGTCTTAGAACAACGATTAGGAGTTAGATCAGCTCCTTAGATATGCACTTTACAAACCTAAGCGTGCTCCCACACCGCGGTTAAACGTTATAAAATATTGTGTAATACAATAACATCTTTAAAAAGAATGACAAATAGTTATATAACGTAATAGTTATAAACAGCCTCCGTGGCTGAGTGGTCAAGATTTTGACGCACATTATGGAGGTTCCGGGTTCGATTCCCGGTGGGGATACTGTCAAGCAAAAATCTCTGTGAGATTTTCCCCAGTTTGGTTAGGACATTGCAGGTTGAATCACCTGATTGACCGAAAAGAAAGATGATTCCGTGCTTCGGAAGGCACGTTAAGCCGTTGATTCTGGCTACTATCTACCTAAGTCGTTATAGTACATGAGCCAAGTCAGTGGGTTTTGGCGGCTCTATAACACCAGGGTTTGTGAGGTCGGTGGTCGATGATGATGGTAACGTAATTATTAATTATATTTTACTCTAATGCATATAGTTTTTTTTTTATTCAATCCAAAATATATGAAAATCAAGGCCCAGTAGCCCAGTATTGTGACTAAAATATGATGGTTTTTCACAAATAGACGATGTTGTATACACAGACGATCATACATTTTAATGACTAAGACCCGTGAAATAGTCATTCATTAAAATAATGCGCGAAAGTCTTAAACATTACACGATTATATTCTTTTCAATACACCTTGCTCAGAAATTATTGAACTTACGAAGGAACTGTATGGTAAATGCGTGTACCGCATTAATAGTGCAATCTTCATTAGATTATTTTAATATTAAAAAAATATTAAATCGATTCTAACAAAGAGAAGATTATTTATATATTTTTTATTTCAACAAATTGTATCAAAAATATCAGCTAATAATATTTTAAAAATAAAATTATCTCGATTTAGATGAAGAATTGATCTCTTCTCCACTTTAGGTTAAAGTTTAGAATTTTTTCTTGATCGGAAGGAACTGAGTATGTGGGGAGGTTCAGGGGATTTGTACACATATATATAATTTTCTTTTTTTTTTTTTTTAGTTTTTGCAACATAGAACTTTTATTTTCGGGAATTTCTAAAAGTTGTTAAATTTCGTGGGATGCCCCGAGAGCTTTAGCATTATTTAGCTAACACGTTAATTATATACCTATAAGTACCAAACCACAAAAACCCACCTACCTACCTAAACACCTACCTATGTACCTACTTACATAAAAAAAAACAAGTAAGTACTAGATATTATTATAACACGGCGGCGGTTATTATTTTGCGCAGTAAAACCCATAATTTATGAAATGAAAGCTCATTACTCTGAACGAACTCGCGTTATTAATTAGTAGTTGATAAGCTGATACACGATCAGCCACAAAACAACTTTATGATTAAAACAATTAAAGTTTGATAAGTTATTTTATGAGTTTTGTGAAATAGCACATGCCCTAGCTAACTAAAACGTAGCAACGTAGCTGGTATGAGTATAATGGGCACGCTCAATTTTATTAGACCTCGCAGAAACCATCGGTCGACATTACCGAACCGTCCACTTTTATACTTGAAGGCTTAAAGGGCCCCGGAGACGGTCAAACGCTTTGACTCAAACCTTACGTGTTTGATCAAACCGTTTGAGGTCGGTTTGAACGGTTTGTCAAACGGCTCTGCGCAGTCTGATTCTGTACGCTGTCGTAATTACACTTCTGACGCGTCAAACACAACAAAAAATATTTAAGTATTTATTAAAAACTAATAATTACAAAAGAGGATTACGGGATTGCTCCCTATACGATGACGCCAAATATGAAATTGCATCAAACATGCTCCAAACACGTAAATGTTTGACAAACCGTTCAAACCACCTTTGTAAACGATCAAAATGGTTTGAGTCAAACCAAACTTTATTCTATTCTCACTAAGCGGAGTCCCCTCAACATTTCTCCTACTTTCCAGGATACACCTTTAACGTTGTCTGATCACCTGGAGCTCCTAGGTATGAATATTTCCGCTGACCTTAGCTTTGGTGATTCTATCGAAACAAAAGCGAAAACTACTGCAAAAAAACTTGGCATCCTGTTCAAGGTTCGGCGGTACTTCACACCGGAACGGTTGCTGCACTTGTACCAAGCACAAGTTTGATCATGTATGGAGTACTGCTGCCACTTGTGGGATGGCTCTGCCAAGTATCAGCAGGATGCATTGGATTCGGTAGACCGAAGAGCTAGGAGACTCATTGGCGACATTGCGCTTGCTGGAACCAAGCTTCAAAGCTTGGAGCATCGGCGCAAAGTTGCCAGCTTCCCGGTATTCTACAAGGTGTATCATGGAGAGTGTGCCCAGGCACTTCACGATCTTATCCCGCCATCCACCTTCTGCCACCGGAGTACGCGGCGCCGGGGACGTTTCCACCCTGACGTGGTTGAATTTCCCGTAGTCCGCACTAAACGCTTTGCGTCGTCTTTGTTGGTGCGTACAGCACGAGAGTGGAATGCTCTTCCGGCGTCTGTGTTTCCGGAGTCTTATAATCTTGGTGTATTCAAGGCAAGAGTGAATAGGCATCTTTTGGGTGAGCGTGTATCATCTTCGACCTCGTCATCACTTTCCATCAGGTGAGACTGTGGTCAAACGCGAACATATTTTACATTAAAAAAAAAGTGTTTGAATCAAACCGTTTGACCGTCTCCGGGGCCCTTAATGTTCGTGTTACAACATCTACCTAAGGTTACACTGTTCTATTACACAAAACACCGTACTAGAGTCATTTTTGGAAATGTTAGCCAGAATTTAGAAAAAATAGTCACTAACTTACTACACCGATGTTGGTGTGAGAATTTTCAGAGATTTCAAGCTGCAAAATAACCACTGCCACTGACTGACTTAAGACTGCAGTATTATTCTTATCACTAATGTCTGCTAAATTAGCCGAATCCAAAACACGATTTAGTCTCAAACGTTTGCAATAAAACGATTTTATAACCGTTCCATGTAACTAGGTAGCTCAATTCAATTTCAAATGTTGAAACATAAAATACAATGGTTAAATCCATATTGTTCATAAGTTTTATATTTTTAGTCACAGGCAAAAAGCTCTGGAATTATGACATTCAAACTAAAGATATCAAGACTTACGAATTTGGTAAGTTAGCCATTATGAATAAAATCATAAATGGGATATGAAATACGGTGTCGCGTTGTTAGAGACAAGAAGAAGCACAGAAAAATACGAAAGATGCCCAGAACCACAACCCACAAGACCGATGGAATAAATTAATCATTAGACTGAACAGGACTGATCCCAGGACCTTACAGAAGGCAGGCAGATATAGGTACATTAAGCTTAGCTGTAGTGGTTATCAAAAATGGAAGAGTATGGTTATGTTACGCCAAGGTACAACAACAATACAATACAATGGCCATAATTTGGGAAGCCAGCCGTTCATAGTTCATTATTTTAGTGTTTTCGAAATAAAAAAATAAGAAAAGTGGAGATTGTCTGCGTAATGTATAAGCGCAACGTAGTCAATAAAACGTTACCTAATAACTTTACTAATAGTTACTAACTTGACAAAATAAAAACAATGTGATTTCTTATAGGGCAGCACACTTTCGGAGAACAACTTGCTTACAAGTACGAGGGTATTATTCGGAGCGAAAACGAAAAGATTCTTTTAAATGTTACGGTAAAGTTTATTAGTCTCTTAAGGTGGTCACGTATATTCATTCATTCATTCATTCATTCACGCACGGCAGAATCATAAACTAACTAGGTCACGGGAGTTTGACAAGTTTTGGAGAGTTACGATTTTGTTCAAGAACAAGATAGAAGATAAGATAAGATAATATATTTATTCACAAGAATACATGTAGGTATACAAAGGTCTTACAGTAATATATGAACAAATGTATTCTACCGAACAGAGTCGGTGTGCAAATATTTGATAGGTTACTATCATAATTTTAAAACTAATTATTAAAACTTATTAGGTACTAGTAGTATTTATAAGGTAAAAAGTAGGTTAAAACTTATTTATTATTTAAGTATATATTTATCCCCATCATATCATATCATAGAAATAATACGTATAAGAGGTATATAAAATAGCATGGAGTTGAAATAACCCTGAGACTTGAACAACAAAACTAGTCCTAAGAATTTCGGCCGACGATAAACGAATCCTGCAAGTTGAACGAACAGTGCGTAGAGTCCTTTACGTGCAAAAAAAGGGTTAGAACCCGTGAAAATGTCGGCCCATTACACCACCGGAACTTTATTTACTATGTTTTCCGTAGGTAGATAATAAGTGCCGTGTGGTGACGGCAGTAGAATACATTTGTCACCAACCCCTACTCTTCCCGTGGGGAACCCTTAGGGACTACACATTGAACAGGGAACGGGCAGCAGCGCTCTCTGATGCAGTAACCTTTTAATCTGCGATCTCCAACCCGCCTGCCAAGCGTGGAGATTATGGCATAACCCTCCACTTAAGTGGAGGAGGCTCATAGTCCAGCAGTGGACTGTAACGGGCCGTTGATTTGATTTGAGATAATAAATTATAATACCTAACGGTAACTACTTTTCTTTAAACCAATGTGTTACTTTTTTAAGCACAATCACACAGACCTGCAAAATAACTACACCTACGTCAATATCATCACACCAAGTAATGTAACGGACAAACTGAAGGTGGATTTTGATTCGCAAAAACAGGAAGTAACTATTACACATTTGGAAAAAGATAAAGATGGTTTAGAAGAAGAAATACCGCTCAACATGTCTGCTTATGCGATGCCGCGTGACGAAAATCGCCTGAAAGAAATTAAGAATCTTAAAGAAGAGATCGAGAGATACAAGCTGTTTTTGATATCAATTTGATCATTCCACGATAATCCGGAATATGTCTGATAAGCACTGATTCTTTTTTGTTACGCCCTAGTCATCATCTCAGCTGGAAGACATATACACTGCTAAATATACGTTGCCAACGTGAACGTGAACGTTACTAGCATCGCCAGCGCCCAGCAACCTTCACTAAGACATCTATCCACCTTGTGGAAGGCCGTCTTGTGTAGTACTACGCCTTCCGGCCCGTGGTCGCCACTTGATAAACTTTCTTCTTCATCGGTATTCAGGCAGGCCCATTACCACTTCAATTTGCTTATCAATGTATTATGTCAATCACATAGACCTTTCTACGTATCGTATTTCTGACTCCCTAGTAGCTATTTATTAAAGGTTTATAAATAAAATTATAACTTTTCTTGATTGTTAAAATTGAATAAAATTAAAACCCTGACAGGGCTTGGAAAATCTGGTAATCCGCTCCGGAGAGGGATGGACGTTAATCTCGGGAACATTTGACCAGACTGCTAGACCAGTTCAGTTATGTTAGTCGTCATCTCTATTCTATCGATCACAGCATCTAATTATGAAACAAACGGACTCGACGTGGAGAGATTCGATGCCCGACGAATCGACACTCGCTGTATAAATCAACGAAACTATTAATTATTCAGAATTGAATCCGAGATTGACGAGGCCCAGTGCCGTCATTAGTCCAGTCTAGATCCCGCTGGGTATACTGGGATGCTTTTGTGTGGCCGAAAGGATCTCTTTAGGCTATCACGATTCTTTGTGTATGTTACCCCAGCAACGGTTAGATGGATGAGGGCTCCTGGAATTAGCTTTGGCTCCTCCGGTGAAGCCATCTATTACTGCTCATGTTTTCCCCGCCCGCCTGAGCAGGCTCATTTTACTTCCTATATCTATTCTACTGCTAATGTTTCTGATTTGCGATTAGGGTGGGGCAAATTGAGGGAGCACATGCCCCGAGTGTAACAATCTGGTGTGTGTGTAACCCAGTCGTAATCCTTTTATCTACTACCTAGTGAAATTAGTCGTAGACAATAAAATATTGTTTGACTACTAACAATATAATTAACTCTAAATTATAAAAAATCCCTAACAAAAACAAACTGCTAATAATATTTAATACAAAATCTTTATTTTCACTATTGGCGACTAACAATAGTCATGTCGTCAATTGTAAAAAAATCAAAATAATAATGTAAATTTACGATTTTTGAGGGTCAAAAGATTTATAAGATTATAACACTTTTTTGCTTATGATTCTGTTTATGCTAGAGGGATGTGACGGGGATCAGTCGTGCGTGCGCATGTGGATGTCGTCGTGGCGCTCGCGGTCGGCGTCGCGGTGGTCACCGGAGACGCGTGCGCCGGCCGACGGGCCCGCCTCCTCGTGCTCGCGCTTGCCGCCCGCGTGCGCCGCCGACGGCGCCGACTGCACCAGCCGACCCATCAGGCTCGCGCTCTTGTCCTTGCGCGGCCTCGTCCACTCATGCGAAAGCACGCGATCCAGCGTCAGTCGCAGCGTAATATCCGGCTCCAGGATGTGACGCACGATCGACTTCGCCGCAGCCGACACCGTGTCGCGAATCCTTGACCGGAAAACCCAATTGCGGGACATCTGGTCTTTGAGAAGCTTCCGCAAATTGGAATCGTCAAAAGGCATCGACGCATTCAGCATGATGAAAAGTATGATGCCGAGAGACCAGACGTCAGCGAGCTTGGGGTTGTATGGTGTCCCGCTCACCACTTCAGGAGCTGCGTAGGCGGCGGACCCACAGTACGTCTGGCTGAGCACGCGTCGGTTTTCCCCATCGGTGCAGAACCGCGCAAAACCAAAATCAGCCAGCTTCACATTGAAACGCCTCGATAGTAAAATATTTTCACATTTCAAATCACGATGCGCGATGTTCTTGCTGTGCAGGTACTGCAGCCCGCTGGCCATTTGTCGAAACCACAGTTTGGCTTGGTTCTCTGGCACAACTCCATTACGTTTTATAAAATCCAACAAATCTCCGTTATCAGCATATCGCATAAAGATAAACACTCTCGGGCCTCGTTGCAGGATGCTGTGCACTTGGATGATGTGCGGGTTTTCGATCTTAGTAAGTATGTCAAGTTCGCGAGGGAAAAACTTTTCTAAAAAATCTCGCGGCGCTTTTTCCTTGTCGAAGATCTTGCACGCAAGGTGCATACGCTTGGGACTGGACGCATCGCAGTACTCTGCCAAGTGGACGGTGGCGTATGATCCCTGTCCGATTTTCTTGCCGATGAGATAGCCTCGTTGTTCCAAGGCATTCACCTCGGAGCTTCGAGGGCTGAGGCGCTCAGCCATTGAGCTCTATCGACTTTATCCTAACCCGTTTAGGATACATTGGACATCTCACTACTCACGATATGCCCAAGGTTCAGTGCCTCTCCTGTCAAAATGTTTGTCCTTAGCTTATTTATAGTTTTCCACACACCTCTCATGAAAGAGAGTAAAACTATAATATAAATAAAAATCGTTAATAGCACGCACAAGATTTTGGTAAAATATTACGACATCACAAAGAATTTGGATATAAAAAACGCTTCCACTAGTTAGAAATCTTCCAAAAAGACGTATCTGCTACATCGATGAAGTTTGTGCTTTTGTTTTTGAAATACAAAAAATGTCTTTTTTTATGAATTGCCTGTATTACAGGTATGCATACAAAGAGTTTGCATTTCGTTTATCTAACAATAAGTTAAAATATCTTGATAGAATGTTATTTTATTTTATTTAAAGAGCTGATAATAAACTTGCAGGCGTCTTGACCATGTTGTTGTTTGTAGTTTTGGGTATTTTTATTCATCAAACTTTTAGGCATCAAAATTTCAACCACGGAATTTTAACCTTGATTAGTTAGATTAATAACTAGAGCCTGATAAATACTCAAAGACTACCCTGGGGTCAAGCCAGAGTAACATGATACCGTGCCGTGCTTCGGAAGGCACGTTATTCCGAAACCTACATGTCGGTCTATGTAGGTACCTACAGAATTTTCGGAGTGAATGATAGAGAGAACAGCAGCAGCAGCAGTAGGTAGATGTAGGCTGAGTAGAGGTAGAGGTAGACCGTCACATTTACTCTCACATACGCTCATTACTTGACCTAGAAGAATATAGATACCTACATAAACCCAAAATATTTCAGTTATGAAATATGTGTCGTGTGGTTCCCGGCATAAAAATTGGGCCAGCCAGCCCAGGTCTTCCCCTGGTTGTTGCATGTAGGTACTTACTTGTTACTACAGTGAGATTGAGATTTGGGTTTAGTGCCTTTGACGACAGCCCTTCATCTGCCTCTAGGTAGAAACACCAAGCTTTCGTTGAGGCACGTTAACCCTACAAAAAATAATGTAGGTAACTGAAGCTCTGCACGCCCCTCTGGGAATAAAAGTTTAGGAATATGTCGATGGGTCCTACGAATAACTCCGTATCTCTTAGATCCGTAGTTATACGACTATTGCATTTTCGTAATCTACGCATCCCAATCCATAATATGATAAAAAAAATTAACAAAGTTTATTTTTGAAGAAAATGGTGGTATGAATAACTACGTATCTATATATTTGTATCCATAGAAGTAGTACGTATCTATCTCATTCGCACTTATTCAAGGTCGTAGCGGCCACCACTGCGCACGTATCTATTTTTTACTCAGTTTTACGCGGGAGTGTTACAAGGTGGACGTGCGCTTATGAAAGCATTCAATAATTTGAGAAATGGCGAGCGAAAGGCTTATGTCTGGCTTACAAAGCAAAACATATAAATAATAATTGTTCATCTAACGAATGTTAGTTATTAAAATTTATGATAATTGTTATTTAAGTAGAATATTGTGGAAATATTACCTGAATTTGGTAAAAAATTTGCATTCCGCTGTAAAACTCTGTATTTAGCAAGTTACGTAGTTCTTCGTCGGATTATCTAAAAAAAGTTGTCTGTATCTAGCCAGTTACGTAGTTCTTTGTCGGAATATCTAATAAAATGTCTTGTATATTCCAGTTACGTGTTTATACAATGGAAAGTTCTAAAATTCTTAAGTGAAATTACGTAATTATATGTTAAATAGACACACATTTTTATGTTAGTTTTATTTAATTTTATAACTATTTTTTGTATTTTTGGCCTTTATTTATCGTGTATGTGGTTAACCTGATCAACCCACTGTCAGCAACTTTAATTTGCATGCGAATCTCATCATTTCTGATTCAATCTCGCAGGGAAACTCCAAGCATAGCCCTTTCCTTGGCCCTTTGGGTGAACTTGAACCTTTTTATGAGGCCCTTTGTAAGCGACTACGTTTCTGATCCATAATGTCATCACTGATAACACACACTGGTTGAAGACTTTCATCCTGAGTCATTGCGGTAATAGGGAAGAAAAGATGTTACGTAGCTTCCCGAAAACTGCCCAGCCGATTTGGATTCGACGATTGACCTCTTTCTCGAAGTTGGATCTGCCTAGCTGGATCGTTTGTCCTAATCTAAATAAACAAATAAAAGAAATAATAATTGTCTTATCCATGTTCACACCCACGTAAAAAGTTGTCTTACACACACTGTTTGAATCGTCTGCAATAGACGTCAAGGCCAATCATGATGATCCATGTTCATTTTAAGACCCACTTATTGGGAGACTCTGCTGAGGTCATCGAATCGTGCCAAGGTCGTCCAATGTCTCAGCCATAAGAACTATGTTATTGGCAAATCGAAGGTGAGTGATGTACTTGCCGTTGACGTTGATGCCATGTCTTTCCCAGTCCAGAAGCTTGAAAACTTGATATTACATCGCCCTGTCTCACACTTTGCTGGAGCTGGATTGGCCTCGAGTTTTGGAGTCGGACCGATATAGTGGTGTTCTTATACAAACATTTCAGCATTTTGACATACGGATAGTTAACTTGGCACTTCTGGAGCGACCGCAGCACTGCCCAGGTCTCGATCGAATCGAATGCTCTCTCATAGTCCACAAACGCGAAGCATAATGGCTTGTTATACTTCGGTTTTCTGTATAATCTGCCGCAGCGTATGTATGTGGTCTATGATTCTATAGCCTTTTCGGAAACCGGCTTGTTCGGGAGGCTGGAAGTCGTCAAACCTCGACGAAAACAACTTATAGACATATGGCTCAGAAGTGAGATGGATTTCTAATTCTTTAAAAGAGTTTTATCACCCTTTTTGAAGAAAAGCACCACCACACTTCTGTACCACATCTGTGGCGTTTTCCTTTCGAAGATGACAGAGTTAAACAGCTTTTGAAGGGCTTTTAAAACCGGTGTACTACCTGCTTTCAAAAGTTCATCCGTTATTCCGTCCTCACCAGGCGCCTTGTTATTTTTAAGTTGTTTGAGAACCATTCTAATCTCGTACCACAGGCTGACGTCCGGAATATAAAATATGTGGTGTAGTGTCATGTTAGTCTAACTCTAGGATCTGTAGCTTGACTCCTACTGACAGGTGATCGTGTTGTCGTATACAACTGCTCATAGAACTTCTTGACTTCTCCCAAATAGCTCAAGTTTAGACGTAACAATTCTGCCGTCTACAGTGCTTAGTCAATTGACTTTGCCCTATAGACTGATCTCTTGCAAACACTGGAGCCTTTATTATGACGCTTGATGGCCTCTTCAATACGATTTGTATTAAATTAGCAAAGGTCACGAGTCAGAGACTTTAAGATCTCTATTGAGCCGTTGATAATATGAAGCATCATCTACGGACTGAAGAACTATTTCTCCATGAGCCTGAAGGTAGAGCCAGAGATCTTTTTGGTTCCTTTTATACGGTTTGGCTTGAAAAACTACAGACCCAGCCATATATACACCTTCCACGAACCTGTCATTGTAGTCGTCCACTCCCTCGTATTCTGCTAGGTATTCGAATCGGTTGTGAATCGGTTTCGAGCTGTCAGTTTTTAGGGTTCTGGATTTGGATTGGCGATGGACGGAGCGTAGACTTCAACAGTCCTGATCTCTCTATTTTGACATTAATGTTTAATGAGCCTCTCTTCATCTTGTTGACTAGATGAAGTCTATCCATTTTTTGTCTTTCCATCGGGACTAACTTCCACTTGCGGTGCTCCGACTTCTTGAAGAAGGAGTTCATCATATAGAGTCCCTCCTTCTCCATGAAGTCGGCTAATATCTGGCTCAAACGATTTCGGTCTCCAACTCTAAAAATCCCATTCTCAGCTCATCACCAACTTGTTTGCCCAGCTTCACGTTGAAGTCCCCTATAACAAAAGTATTAGTGAATCTTAGAGGTATGTATGGCTTAAGAAATATCCACCTTTTGGTAATTCTGAGTGTAAGGTACGCCACACTTTCATTCTTAATTACATTGTTCACGAAGGACTTGTGGACCCTAAACCCAACACCACCCTGGGACAGATCTTCGTCCTCCCGGAAATAGAGCAGGTTACCGGAATTCAGGATAATCGAGTCCTCACCCTCTCTACGGACTTCAGATAACCCTAAGATGTCCCATCGTAATCTGCTCAATTCTTCATCTAGTTCGACGATCTTTTCGTCAGTCCGCAGTGTGCGATTGTTGTATGTTGCCTTCATATAAAGTATATTCTATTCTATTCATTTTTATAATATTCAAACAAAATGTTTTTTTTTTTTCATTAAAATATCCGAAAACTAACGAAACGATCGATTTTAACAAAATACTAGTACCCATATAGTGCAATATAGTGCCTATTGAATAATTGAATAATTTTGTCATCACTGCCAATAACGTAAGATTCTCTTCTTTCATTCTAATTAATAAATCCGAAACTGCAATTTACATACATTTATTGAACTTCAGTTCGAGAAATCAGTCTGTAAGAACCATTCACGTAAATTTTTGGTATTACAACCCAAAGAATATGTCCAGAAGTGCCACATACGTAAAATGTCAATGTAAAGCACCGAAGAAATAATCCGTAATTGATACTTACGTATAATCTTAGCGTCAAAGTCCGAGGAATAAGTCCGTAAGTGCCATTTACGTAAAATGTTCTTGCTATGTTTTGCACGTATCTATTTTTATCGGAAAACCTTTAGATTAATAATAAAACTAAAAATATTCAACTAAACTTCGAGCTTACTAGAAGCGCTGTGCATATTTTCAAGTTCGTAGTTTTCGCGTTATCAGAGATATGTCTCGACCAACTTATGATAACTTTGTAATCGCTCTCCTGTAAAAACAGTGATTTTGAGATACGGAGTTATTCGTAGGACCCATCGATGTATGTATGTATGTGAGTAAAGTAGTAAGAAATGAGATGCAACAAAGTAAACGCTAGCGTAACGATTATTTTCTTACATATTTTTCCAATGTTACATCTTGGGTCGTCGTCGTCATATTTGAAAAACTAATCTGGCAGTATGTCAAAGTGCCCTAGCAAACTATAAAAAAAAAATACTGATAGATGATAATTTCTTGGCTTAAAGGTCTAGTAACCGGGCCATAAATTCCAAAAATGATAATTTCTGAACGAAATTAGATACGTCAAACGACTCGCATTCATGTAGTACTATAATTTTATTTTAAGCAAATATTTTTACTACACCTCCATCTACAAGCAATACTGCACGTAATTTCATTTGTAACGAAGCGGCTGTGTAATATAACATGACATAAATTCTTCTTATCGCTTCAGTTATATCGCTCGCTGCATAAACACTGTTATATCAAAAGTTGTGTTGTGGTGCAGGGAAAATTTTATTTCCATTTTATGTTTTATGTATGTACCTAGGAGTATTTTGGATTATTTGTGATATTAAAGTATTTAAAGCCCGTGGTACCCTTTCAAGATGATGAACCAATATTTAAAGGAATTGGAGCAAGTGAGTATTCGTTGTTTGTATTTAGCGAAGAAGAGTGACGACGAAACGCCCCATTTTTCATTTACTCTTCTTTCTAGGATCCTTTCGACCCCGACGAGTTCGTAGAGAGAATGGTGCGTCGCAGCATGCAAGAGTCTCGGCTGGAGGACGACCAGTTCGACCCTGAAATGATACATGATATTTTCACTCAGGCTATTCAAGATTTGAAGGTAAAGAAGTAAAAATAAAGTACAGTAGTAGTAGTTTCATTGTTGACAGTCTTCCAGTAGCTCTTGCCGGTGTTAACTCAGTGCCCGCTATATTATTACTTAGTAGAAAGAAATAGTGGATCGGTAGGAAAGAGGATTTTTCTGTACTTACTTTCTTTCAATGAGTAAAAGTATTGCAGGTGCTACAAGAGAGGCAAGAGAGGAAATGTGCTCGCCTGGAGCAGACTGTACAGGAGGAAGAGAAGCTTTACGGAGCCAAACTAGCAGAAATCATGGATCAACACACAGTAAGCAAACAAAAACTTGTTTTCATTGTGTTTATAGATGCAAATCCTGTTTTGAAAGCTTTAAAATCAAATTCTTCTAAGTGAATAATTTAATTACATTTAGATGAGCGTAAACAAGTAATTAAATCAAAAAGCAATAAGACAGTCAATATATTTTTGTTAATATTGTTTTTTTTTGTTATTAAATAAATTATTCTCTAAAAGTTTAATCCCCAAGGTATTAAAAGCCAATTTCGATTTGAATACCTATATTTCTTTTTCAGCACTGTGTCAACGTGTTTAGTTCTTTAGATGAAAGAATGTCACGTTGTGGGGGTCGGGCCCTTGACGTTGGGGAAAAACTTGGTGCAGCCCGGGCTCCGCGAGCAAGGGCTGCTGCTGCCCGGGACCTGCTGTCTCATCTTGCACACTTCCTCAGTCCAGGACCCGTTATCACAGATCTTTTCAATGATCCTAACAGGGTAAATTGCATTTTTTTGTAGTGTAGGTAGATAAAGGCATAATAATAGGTTAAATCTTTTGCTGTGTTTATAACTTTATGACCCTTAGAAGACATCAAGGTTATTGGTTAGATTGAAAGTTAAAGGGATATTATTAATTGCACATCAAATAAATAACCAGAATGTGCGTAGATGATATTCATGCTAATAGCAAAATAACTATCAGAATAAACACCTCAAAACTTGCTCATCAATCTCTATATTATATAAAAATAGAAGCTATATTTAAAAAGAGTTTATAGGTATAATGTGCATAGGTCATACATTTATGCAACTCCTCATGATATTATGACTACTATAGCTGTTTTGCACAAATTTAATGCAATAACAAGAAAATAGTCCAGATTACCAGTTTTGAATTTAATTATTGTAACATTTGTTTATTACATTTTATGTTTCACCTGCATCTCACTTGTATTAAATTAAGAAATCTTTCTCTAAATGTTTCAGTTAAATGAAGCAGCAGATGTGATACAAAAACTTCACACAATAGCACAAGAGTTGCCTCCGGACAAGTTTGAGGTTGCAAAGAAAAAGATTGAGGCAAAGTATGATGAGATTGAAAGGAATCTAATTGACGAGTTTGTGCGCGCGCAGACACAGGGCAATATCAACAAGATGAAAGAAATTGCTAACATCATGACAAATTTCAAAAGCTACTCGCAGTGCGTTGATGCTTTTATTGAGACCTGTCAAATGGTAAGTTCCAATAAAATTGGACTTATTAAACAATTTTTATATAATAATATTTAAAGCTTTATTTGCCAGTTTTAATATAAAGATCTGAAATTATTTAACTCGTCGGCATTCCACCTACTTTGCATATGGTTCATTAAAAATATAATATAAATAGTAATTAAGAAGATCTTGACTAGGTATATAGAAATACGACAATAATTTCGACATTTTATGGTTTTACACTATATTTTCGTACTTTTAATGGAAAAAAGTTGAAGATTTCTTAAAAAAAACCTAATGACCCATTTGACCCTTCTGGCAAAATCTTATTAACAAATCTAAGTTTTTACAAAAAACCTTGTCCAAAGTAAGCTTTGTTTGCGTTTGACGATTTGACATTAGAAAGGGTGATATTCGTATTATTGTCATCAATCAAATCTATGAGTATGGTTGTTTGTTTGTTGAACAAACAACCATACTCACACACAGTCAAAAATTTAAAACCATTATATAAAAATGATATATCATCTAAACGATAAAACAGTCACATTAGTTTCTTAGAATAGTCTTATCATTTTAAAATAAAGAAAACTTACCAATTTTTTTGTCATACACAATTAAAGTCTCACAAATTGAATCATAGAGTAAACTTAAACTTTTGTTTCTAGGAGCACTGGGCTGCAATAAATTTACGTGTATGTGTTTTAAATATGCATCATAAAATTGAATAATTTAGTAGACTTGACCAAAATATTAAGAAGTCCACATAACAGAAGTAGATTGTTTTAAAAATTAAACAGCATTGTAATATTTGTAGATACTGACGATTTCAGCAAAGATAAACTAAAAAAAGTGGGAGATTATTTTTTAAATATTTTCCATGGAAGTTTTATAAGTAGTTTTATAGTTATCTATATTAAAATCACCATTTAATTTTAGCCTAGTATTTTTGTTTATGTAGGTAAAATGTGATCTTATAGTCATCGCACTGGGAGAATGCCGTCCTGAAGTTTATCACGTGACCATTTTTATGTGATGTACACTAACCTTGAATTAACGCTCCATGAAGCCTGGTCACATAAAATAGCATTTTGCGTACAATTTATATTTTTATATAACGAAACACTTTATTTTATTTGAAAATCAAATACAAAATAATAAATTTATCAATTATTTCAACGTGTTTCCCGAGATGAAGTTATGAATGAATGTCGATGCAAGGTTAGCCCGTTGGGTCCGCTTACGGTCCGCTGTTCCATTTCGATTCCGAAATATCCGAAAAATATTCGAATAATCGGTATACTTAAAATAATTGGTATGGTAAAACATACTTAGATGTTTAATATCAAATTGTCAATGAGTTCAACCGAATCCGATAAGGTAAAAAATAAAGAATTATACGTAATTTAATAATTTGTTTGAAATTGCGCAAAGTGAAATAATAAGAAATGGCAACTGCGGTATTTCAATTAGCATGGTAGGATTCCTGTTGAGACTTAACGTTAAGAGCTATTATAGTATTGTTGTGTGATTATAAGCTAAAAAAACTCTAATCATACAAATCGATTTTGAAAACTAAGTAATTAATATCGATTTGGATATTTTCATTACTGAATATTTTGTGCTACATCACTAAAAATAGTCACGTGATAAACTTCAGGACGGCATTATACACTACACATTGTTATTATATAATGTGCCCCGTTATTAGTGTGAAATATTTTCAGGGCTGAAAGTAATAGTCACGTAAAAAAAAAACATTTCGAAAATCTACACGTTAGTTTAAAAGTTTTTTTTTTTTCTAACAAAAAAAATCAACATTAAATATGACAAAAAGAGATCACCCTCTGCATGTACACTCACATTACTGTAAATACATGTAAACACGCATCAAATGCGCATGAATGCAAATGTAGTAGTGATCAGCTGGTTGAGGGTGATGTTTTTTATGATTAGGTAACTAAGTTGTTTGTGTAAATTGATCTCATTTTTTTATGAAGGGAAGATCAGGACTTCTTCTTTCAGCCCTGAAAATATTTGACACTAATAACGGGGCACCTTATATATGTTAATGTATTAGTTGCTAGTTTGTGTCATAATAAAGTAACCCAAAATAATCTCTTGTAGTTGTATGGATAACCCATAATCTTTCTGTATGCCTTATTTCCCCAGAATCCATAAACTGGAAAAAAAGAGTAAAGACACTTTTACATTTGTAGATGTACAGAAAGGATTCACAGCAGCATTTTGAGTATCTTTGTTTTTCTTCCTTTACTAAACAGTCTTCAATCTAAGGCCCAACGCACACCGAACGCGGGTTTTTTTTTTTGACATGGACCTAATGCTTTTGCCGCAAAATCGACGTACCAAGCGTAACCGGACTTTTGGGGGAGCGGAAGGCTCTTACCCCACCGAGCGCGGCGCGGCGAAAATACTGAGAAGTCAACAATTTAAATTAAACCTTAATCCCTATCTTATAAGGTTGAAAACGCCAGGCAAGATAAACAAGAGCGAGAGGCGCACGGCGCAGTGAAGCAGCCACGAGAGCCGGCGCGCGCGAACCTTATAAGATAGGGATTAGGGTTTAATTTAAATTATTGACTTCTCATTATCTTCGCCGCGCCGCGCTCGGTGTGCGTTGGGCCTAAATGTGTAAAAAGAGTGAGAGTTTAAAATGTGAATCTTCATGTTATTATCCCAGAACACACTGCTGGGCAAGGACATATTCTCTGCAGTGCTGCCACTCTGCAAGAAGAGCTACGGCGTGATCAGCACGGTGTTCCCGAACCCCGACCAGGTCATGAGCAAGTTCGTGCTCAACATCTTCCACCTCAAACTGCAGAAGTACATCCAAACCAAGCTTGCTGATAAGAACGACGTGGAGAAGTATTTGAAGAATTTGTACGATATGTACACCAAGTGAGATAAGTTTTTGATTATTGTTTTCTATTATTAAAGATTATGTTGTCATTTTGTTTTATGTCATATTCCGCGAAGTATTGCAAGCATAATCAAAATTATGTGTGCATTTAAAATAATTTATTTCCCCAAATAGAAGATTACCAACACAATTTTCAAATGAGTTCACATTTTCTAAATTCCGATGAAATTAAAAATGTTTGTAATTTTCGTAATTGATGTAAGAGAAAGATAGATAACATATTAACAATAAAACAAAACATTATTTCAAAAGTTAATGATTTATCAGCAAACATTAGAAGTGTGGACTGCCTCCATGGCCAAATGATCGAGTTCGACTCTCATTTTTACGGAGATACGGAGATTCTATCAAACATAAGTCTGTTTGTGAGACTTTTGTCTGTAACCTGTAACCAGAAGTGTGTAACCATTTATTTCTTTATCGCCAGTACCCAAAGGGTTTGTGACGAGTTAGTATCAGCGGGCCTGGTGTCCGCCGAAGCTAACAGTTCAATCGGGGACCTGCGTCGCGAAGCGCTCGTCACCGGCGCGCTGGCCGGCGCTAACGACGGATACGCGGCCTTGGAGATACGCAGGCTCAAAGCCATGCTGTCCACCGCCCTGAACAGCTACTACAGCGAGAAACAACATGTGAAGAAACAGATCCAGGGCGGAGGGTTTGCCATTTCATTATTTACCTATTATTTTAGTCTATGGTTGCTCACGTGTATAATCTATGGTAGGCGCCAACGACGGTTATGTGTCCTTAGAGATACGCAGGCTCGAAAAAATATAAAAAATCACAATAAAAATCAAGGAAGAGCTAAATGCATTCAATTCGTGAAGACCAGTCTTAGACCTTACATTTATGTCGTGTGTTTTTCTCATCCAGATTCCAAGAGCTCCGTCGTGACCTGCAAGCAGTGATCGGCACCCGTGCCAATATCAATATAGCGCAGATAGAGAACTACGGCGGAGAGACCTTCCTCAGCGAACAGCTGGTGCAGAGGATGCTCAACGACGCCAGTACATCCTTCCTCAGGTGCAAGACTGTGAGTAAGCGACCCACGGTATCATCTTACCCACCATCTTCAATATAGCGCAGATAGCGAACTATGGCGGAGAGACCTTATTCAGCCAACAGCTGGTGCAAAAGATGCTCGCTCAAAAAACCAGCACGTCCTTCCTCAGGTGCAAGACTGTGAGTGGGCGATCTACGGTATCATCCTACCAACCATCTTCAATATAGCGCAGATAGCAAACTACGGCGGAAAGACCTTACTCAGCTAACAACCGGTGCAAAAGATGCTCAAAATACCAGCACGTCCTTCCTCAGGTGCAAGACTGTGAGTAACCGGGTTCGACACCGCCCTAGCCAGTACATCAACGAATTTCCATCCTCGCGAGAATTCCCTTTGGCTTGCACCAGATTTTTTGTGTCGTCTTCTTTGGTGCGCCCAGCAGGTGAAGAAAGCATCTTGAGTAAAGCTGCATACGCCTGCGAAAAAATTAAAAATTGGGTATGTAGTCCAATCCACTCTGAGCTCATGAGAATGACTAAATTGTTTAATTGATTAAAGTGCTTCCAAATGCTGGAATGATATGACGCCGCCCATTCGGAACATCAAATCAAAATGGAACTTCAAAAAACTTTATAGAGAATTTTTACTTACTCAACAAAAGTCCATTTCGTAAGCACTAAAGGAATATGCGTTAGACTGAAAACTTCCCCAAAAATTAGTTTTAATGTTTACTTTAAGGCAAAATGCGATAGTAACTTTCTGTTTTATTATTACAAGCTTTTATTTAGTTTCACCTGTCCCGTTGTTTGTAATCAAATCTTGCAAGTTAAATTTGATCCACTTCCCAGTTTCCGATTGAGCTGAAATTTTGCATTCATGTATAAATCGGATGACAATAGCAATATTATGGTACCTTGGAGCTGGTCTGATGATGGAGACGGAAGGTGGCCATAGGAACTCCTCTAATACAGAACACAACCTAGTCGTGTTTGGGCTCGTTAGATTTGTCTTAACAAGATCTTTAGCCATACGTGATATCCAGGGTCTCATGATGGAGCCGGAAGGTGGCCACAGGAACTCCTTAAATACACAACACAACCTAGTCGTGTTTGGGCTTGTTGGTTTTGTCTTAACAAGATCTTTAGTCATACGTGATGTTCAGGGTCTCATGATGGAGCCGGAAGGTGGTCACAGGAACTCCACAAATACACAACATAACATAGTCGTGTTTGGGCCTGTTGGATTGGTCTTGACGAATACTTTGATACTAAATGGTAACCAGAGTCCCTGGTTACCATTAACCAGGGTCTGATGATGGAGCTGGAAGGTGGCCATAGGAACTCCGTAATTAAACGACGCAACCCAATCGAGTTTGCGCTCATTTGATTCGTTTCGACGAGCATCTTAGTTGGCGTGAATATGCAACTCCAACAGATTTGGGAAAAAGTTCGTTCCGTTTGTTATGAATGTGGATTATTATATTATGTCTATCTGTCTGTCTGTCTGCTGTCTGTCTGTCTGTCTACATAACTAATTTAAACATTATTTTACCCTACTACAAACAAAAAAAATGAAATATTTAAATATAAATAAAATACATAAACTTTAAGTGCTCAAAGCAGCACATTATTATGTGAACGGACTACATAACGGAAAAACGCTGCTACGCGCTACTAACTACGTCGTAGTAAATCTCGAATTAAACATACTAAAAAGTTAAAAATAAAATAAAAGAAAAAAAAACCTTTTTTAAAAACAAGCTTTTATTATTTGTTAAGAAAATGAACTAAAAAGTTAAAAATAAATTAACTCTAATTAGAAGTATAACACTTTATAAGTTCATTGTAACCTTTAACGATAAATAAGCTTCTTCGTCTACGACAAAATAATTCCATATCGTAATCATATATTTTTAACACCAAAACTTTACACCTTAATTATTAAATCTTCCCGTTTTTATTACAGTCTCAATTATATAAATAATAAAAGCGTGTTACATTTTGATGGTATAATTAAGATATCACAATGTAACACGCTTTTTTATTTATAAAATTGGGACTGTAATAAAAACGGGAAGATTTAATAATTAAGGTGTAAAGTTTTGGTGTTAAAAATATATGATTACGATATGGAATTATTTTGTCGTAGACGAAGAAGCTTATTTATCGTTAAAGGTTACAATGAACTTTTTAGTTCATTTTCTTAACAAATAATAAAAGCTTGTTTTTAAAAAAGGTTTTTTTTTCTTTTATTTTATTGATTTTAATTCTGCAATTGTGTTTCTATTTCTTCATTTTTTATATTTAATTTGTTTAATATCTGGCGCGTAACTTAGAACTCTAGTGCTGGCTGAAAATCAGTGTTACAAGAACTTGTGCTTGGGTAGGTACTTGTAACAAATGCTGAGCCCAGTACTTTTCATTGCACGATGTAAACTTTTATCATCATTATTTGTGTGTATTGTTTTCCATTGTGTGATGAATAAATTATTTTCTTTCTTCTTTCTTTCTTAAATTCCTGTTTGCTCTTATATGGAGTGGGCCCTAGCCCTACCTCGAGGCGTCATATTTATACCGCCTTGATATTGATACTCCCTAAATTCTCTGTGTCGGGGAATCCATCAACACAACACCCTGACATGAAACAGATATTCAAATAAATAAATAAATATCCGATCGAAAACCACACGCGTGACTTACGTGCAGATCGTTTGTCAAATTGTTATCATCTGTTTAAGATCTCGTTATTTTAATCTCCAGCTGTGCACCGCCAACGAGCTGGCCAGCACGACTGTAGTTCTCCTGGAAGTTCTGATCCAGCATCTGCTTGTGGAGCACGTCGATTACGCGCTAGATCTCGGACTGCAATCCATACCCATCGCCGAGAGCAAGTCTCCTCCTCAGGTATGTTATTCTTTTATACCTATATCCTCTCTTTTAGGTATTAACATGGAATGGTTTCAGGAGCCAGACACTCCAATTTTATATTGTTAATAACCCAAGAATAATAGACATGCATGTTTTTGTAGTTTTGAAAAAAATAAAAAACCCTCTAACATATTTTGAAATTGTTCAAGCAAGTTAATTATAGGTCTCGATGTTTTGTTTTAGCCCTACATAACTGACATAAAAAAAGACATAAAAAATAAATAGACATTAATAAAATCTGTGTCTCCAGATCTACTTCTTCGATACGGTGAAGCTAGCAAACAAAATCGTGAAGATGTTCGAGGACCACTTTCAAGAATCAGTATTGCCTTGTATTAGGTGAGTGTAATACTAGGAGTAAGATTATCTTATATGTTTTAAGAGTTTCGTGGTTGTTCACTTCACTAACATTGTCACAATTTTCGGGTTTGTTACCACGGTTATATTTAATATTGTTAATATTTTTTATATTAACGGTTGCACGCTCCATGGTCACGAGTAGAGATTAAGATTATCTTACTCAAAATAAGATTGCTCATTTATCACGAAGAAAAAACAGACTGAGTTAATAATATCAAAAAGTTACGCTCGTAAAGTAGCGAGCAAAAACCTCAATCCTTTAATCAAATGTCCGTGTAGAGTCTTATCCTTTCTAACAGCTAACAAAATTCCAGCTCCACATCAAAACAGAGCGAATGTGTAAACAAGAAGGCAACCATGATGGATCAGCTGGAAAACAAGCTGGATGCTGGGCTGGAGCGCGCCATCTCCGCCATCGTGGGCTGGGTCAAGATACACCTGCAGACCG
Organism: Carpatolechia fugitivella; assembly: GCA_951230895.1. Lineage (NCBI taxonomy): Eukaryota > Metazoa > Arthropoda > Insecta > Lepidoptera > Gelechiidae > Carpatolechia > Carpatolechia fugitivella. The sequence continues at coordinate 7,279,028 of OX579662.1, read as the reverse complement.
AACAGAAGAAGACAGACTTCAAACCAGAAGGAGACATCGACACTCTCGCCTCTCCGGTAAGAACTAATAAGGAAATGTGGGCTGGGTCAAGATACACCTGCAGACCGAACAGAAGAAGACAGACTTCAAACCAGAAGGAGACATCGACACTCTCGCCTCTCCGGTAAGAACTAATAAGGAAATGTGGGCTGGGTCAAGATACACCTGCAGACCGAACAGAAGAAGACAGACTTCAAACCAGAAGGAGACATCGACACTCTCGCCTCTCCGGTAAGAACTAATAAGGAAATGTGGGCTGGGTCAAGATACACCTGCAGACCGAACAGAAGAAGACAGACTTCAAACCAGAAGGAGACATCGACACTCTCGCCTCTCCGGTAAGAACTAATAAGGAAATGTGGGCTGGGTCAAGATACACCTGCAGACCGAACAGAAGAAGACAGACTTCAAACCAGAAGGAGACATCGACACTCTCGCCTCTCCGGTAAGAACTAATAAGGAAATGTGGGCTGGGTCAAGATACACCTGCAGACCGAACAGAAGAAGACAGACTTCAAACCAGAAGGAGACATCGACACTCTCGCCTCTCCGGTAAGAACTAATAAGGAAATGTGGGCTGGGTCAAGATACACCTGCAGACCGAACAGAAGAAGACAGACTTCAAACCAGAAGGAGACATCGACACTCTCGCCTCTCCGGTAAGAACTAATAAGGAAATGTGGGCTGGGTCAAGATACACCTGCAGACCGAACAGAAGAAGACAGACTTCAAGTCGGAAGGAAGTTATAGATACACTTGCCTCAACAGTAATATTATATTTGCTCTCTCTATTTATCCACAACTCGAAATTCAAATCTCGGTAGAGACACCGTAAGAAAAGAAAACACTTTATTTGGCTGTCTCTAGATTGTATATGATAGTGCTGGCTGAATCACCTGATTTTAAAAACCTCCACCACCTTCATCTGTTTTTTTTTTAATGTTATGAATCCCCGATCTTCCGATACGGTTAGAAGCACTTTTAGACATTGATCCCAGCTGTCTACAGAACAAATCGATGTATTATGAGCCATGATAAAGGCCTTTAACGGTTCCATAGCTCTGACACCATATCAACTATGGCATAGTTTGTAAGGTCGTCTACAATAGGGAATATGCATACAAAAAATGTTTTTTTTTCATGGTTCATCTGAAAGTATTAAAAAATAGAATACTGGCAGTCAAAACAGAATCAAAATTAATCTAAAAACAAACTTGATATTAATAAGTACAATATAAAACAAATATATCTGTCCCTTTCACAAAATCAATAAAGTCTATGGCGGATGTATGGCTCGCGTGTCATATGAAATCACATGACGCATCGGACCTCTCTGTCTAATCATCAACTTTGAATCCTTATAACTTTGTTTCTGTGCAAGACATTTAATAAAATATTTTTTATTTGTTTATCTGGAACTTTGACTAATAAATAAAAAAGTGTGCTTATTCCCTATTATAACCCATAGATACAATAACGATGAACGTTTCTTTTTTCGTTCAGGCGCATTATTTGGCTATTCAATAGCTCTGACACCAGGGTTTATAAGGTCGGTTGTCAACGGTGACGATAAACGGTTATTTTTAATTCAGGCGTGTCTAGCTGTGGTGTCGTATCTGAACTCGGTGATGGACAAGCTCCACGCCGGGCTGGAGGGAGACAACCTCAACTCGGTGCAGCTGGAGCTGGCCATGAGGCTGCATCGCGTCATCTACGAACACCTGCACAACTTCCAGTTCAACTCCGCTGGTAAACTTATTCTTATTTCACAATACAATAGAAATACAAATATTATTTAATTTATTAACACCAAGAATTCACAATTTACAAGAATACGAATTTTATAAAAGGTTGAGTCAAATATGTGGCCCTATTGCTAATCAATTTCTTCCAGGCAACCTTCTCAATCATATACTATAAACGTGAAAGTAAGGACGTTTATTTGTTCCGTTTTCACGTATAAACGGCGGAATGAATTTAGACAAAAATGTGTATGCAGAAGGCACTAGATCACACAATTTAGATATTCAAAAACACATTGGTGCGTGGTGAAGCACCACGACAGCTTGTTCAGAATGCGACGAAAATGGCTGTAACACCACCAACACCTTTCAAAATTGTATTATCATACGAACTAACCAGACCCGAAAACTGTTAGGTATATCATACGTATTCAGCAGCTTTTATTGCGGTCAGCAAATTAAGTAGAACAAATAGAACAGTCCTACTTAACGCGGTGCGTCATCAGATCTGCGCTTCCTGCACTATTGAAAAAATGCATTGTAGTAAGGGAGCTATTACAGATGCGTTGTAAATATTGTGCTAAAAATCTTAAAACAAAATGTTAAATTTTCATTGCAATGTATATTGTTTGTCGTTTTATAATATCTTTAATAGAGAACTGTATGTTTGAATTTTCTGTCTTTCTCACATTGTTTCATTGATTGTGTTCTCTAGTCCCAGTAGAGTCGGTTATTTGGTCTGGTATCAAACTACAAAATAACCGAACAGTACCGAACCGGACTAGTGGGTTTGTGTTTTATTTATGCTAATTGTGTCAATAAAGTTTTTATCTATCATTTTGTGACCAAAATATTTATATTACGACTCCAATTTATCAAAATCCATACCACTTTTCAATTGTTTTTAGTCTAAGTAACTTGGAGCGTCATGGAGCGTAGTATACTGGGAGTGAAAAGAGTAGACCGTATTCGGAACACAGTACTACGCTCCAAAACAGGCATACAAGACGTTGGAAAGAAGTCCGCGAAATTGAAGTGGGACTGGGCTGGGCATGTCTACCGCATGCACCCGGATAGGTGGGCTAGAGTAGCCACGGAATGGGTGCCGGAGGATGGTCGCCGCCGTCGAGGTCGACCACGAAGACGATGGCGAGATGACTTGGACGGATTTCTCAAGGGCTGGTATCGAGAGACCCAAGATCGGGAGGAATGGCGAGAGCGAGGGGAGGCCTTTGCCCAGCAGTGGAGGCTACTTAAAAAAAAACTTGAAATAAAAATTTATTATTATTATAACCACCTTTTCATCTTATTCCCCCCCCAAGGTGCAATGATAGCAATATGCGACGTAAAGGAGTACCGCTCGGCGGCGTGCGGGCGCGGTGCTAGGGCCGCCCCCGCGCCCGCGCATGCGCTGTTCGACGCTCTGCACGCGCTCTGCAACCTGCTGCTGGTGAAGCCCGAGAACCTGCAACAGGTCTGCGAGGGAGAGACTTTGGTAAGCTTCTATAAAGCCAGGAACTGTAACATACATAGAGTATGGCGGTCCACTAACTACCCGGTATCTATTATTATTATTTATCGATATCTTTGAGGTTCAGCTCTTTTGATTTGTATTAATAATAATAATAAATCTTTATTTAGTTATCCACAGACAATCTTATATTAATACAAATTCTAACTTAATTAGTATGACACAAAGACTGACTAGATAGAGATTTCAAACCATTAAATGGGCTTCTGATTCAGCTAAACACTACTGCTTCTTCTGTGTCCTGCGTATCTGACCGCTTCATCATCATCATCAATTTTATTCAAGGTATAAATATCAGATTCCATCGTGTGACGGCAATCGCTAGTATTAATCATAGGATATAAAAAAGAAGAATATTTTAATTTGATTTGAATGACACCATTCGTTTATGTCATAGACTTTACATGCCTATTATTTTGAAACCGAATGTTGATTACACGCAAACAATATAGATGCCAAATGAGCCAAAATCACACTTGTGATCTTGTGATGTTTGTGACCATGTGACATAGGTAGGTACTAAAGATTTTTTTACGAATTACACTTTACATCAAATAAGTCTGGCAAAGATTGTCTGTTTATTTGAATAGCGTCCAAACGTTCGGTTTTAAATTCAGCATTTGGTGAGATCCTTCATAAAAAAAAAAAAAAAACATTTAGCTTCAGTACAAATGGGTATTACTAGTAGGTATGACAGTGTGCACTGCATTGGATAGCGCCCATATTTTGTAAATATTATGCCGGACGAGCGCCCCTTGTGAAGGATGTTTGTTCCTAAACTACATTCTGTCTGATATATTCATAGGTTTGTTTTAGGCACGAAATTCTGAAATTGACTATACAGGGTGTTACAGAGGTACTATACTATTACTACTATAGCTTGGTTGTTTTGTATGGAAAAAGACTAGCTAGTCGCACTAAAACTAGAATTAAAGAAAAAAACTAAATTGTTTATTTTCACTTTCGGTTACATACTTAGGATTAGTTTTTGTTTTCTAACTTAATAAATTAATGTTGGTTTGTCTGGATAGCTGTCTTCCCTGTTAGAATAATAAAGTTGGGAGTACGCCTGCCTGCGAAGCATAGGGTCGCGGGTTCGAATCCCGCCCAGGGCAAACATTCGTATGATGAGCACTTGTGTTTGCCTTGTGTTTGGGTGTTGTTATAAGTATGTATTTATCTATTTAAGTATTGTATATCAGCCGTCTGATACCCACAGTATAAGCTCTGCTTAGATTGGGATCAGATGGCCGTGGCCGTGTGTGATGTCAAAGAAAAAACAAAGTTCATTAACAAAATTCGCAAAACCTACCGCTACCGGTAACTTGCTAACCAAAGCCGCACCTGCATTCGTTGTCTTCTTTATTATTAAGTCAAAGTCAAAAATAATTTATTTCCATAGGATGTTATTACATCACTTAGATCCGTCATTATATTTTTTTGGGTGAGTTCACTAACACAATGGCGGAATCTGTGGAGAAGAGCTCACCGAAGAAACTCCACTCGAAGTTTATCAGCTATACTCTTATGTACTTTCTTACTTAACTTTTTATTTTCGCACAGTGGAAAAGTATATGAGCTGTTGATTAGCTTATTAAAATTAAGCATACCGCTTAGGACTTATTTTTTATTTTTATTATAACTGCCACTTATTGTTAATCGCAAAAAATCCCAAAATCCACCATAAATTTATTTCGGGATGTTAATTTTAAATACCTTGTCCGCAGGCGGAGTTGGACCACTCGATCCTGCTCAGCTTCATCCAGCTGCGGTCCGACTACAAGAGCAACAAACTCGCCGGCTTCCTCAAGGGCCTCGCGTAACCGCAGTGTACACCCAACTTTATTTATTTTATTGTAATCGCAAACACTCTCTATTAGTTGAGAGCAGATGCAGGGTTCTAGGCGAAATAACTTGGTTTTACACGCATTCATATACTCATAGAAAATGGATGTTTATAAATCATAAATTTTAAAAAAGACTGGAATATTTCAAAGTAATGTCGTTGTGGAGATCCTTGGGGAGGCCTTTGTCCAGCAGTGAACGTCTACGAGCCGTGTGGTGACGGCAGAGTAGAATACATTTGTCACCAACCCCTACTCTCCCCGTGGGTGTCGTAAGAGGCGACTTAGGGACTACACATTGAACAGGGAACGGACAGCAGCGCTCTCTGATACAGTAACCTTTTAATCTGCGATCTCCAACCCGCCTGCCAAGCGTGGAGATTATGGCAAAACCCTCCAAATAAGTGGAGTAGGCTCATAGTCCAGCAGTGGACTGTCACAGGCCGATGATGTTGATGATGATGGACGTCTACATAGCCTGATATGATGATGATAAATGCTGCATTCACACGAGGCGATTTAAACAGCCTTTCCATTAAGCTTCCATTTTTTGGCGCTGTGTAAATAGAGAAGAAATTCAAATCAATATAATTGAGTATCTTTTGACAATCCATTATATTTTACGAGTAAGTCATAAGGATGACGCGTCGAATGGCCGTGTAAATGGTAAACACGTGTGTCTTTAAAAGATAAAAAAAAGAATAATAGTAGACATGTTGTCAAGTCCACTCATCGCGCAATTTTCTCCGGTTTCCCCGTGAGTTTTATTTTTTAATGTTATGCAATCTAAACCAGTTTTCTGTCAAGAATTTTGTCAGCGATATATTATTAGTTAAACATTTGTCTGCTCTCGACGAACAGTCTTAGATGGTTGTTAAAGTGTAATTTAAGGACGGTATTTTTATTTTTATATAGATTAAATCTATTTATACAAAGTAAACATTTTTGTTTTCAAACCATTTTAGACCTAGTTTAGAAAGCTTGTTGATCGAAACTGTATAAAATACTAGCTGTGGATAGAAAAATAGCTTACTAAGAAGTATGTAAATATTCGCCCGCGTTTATCTGGGCTACTCCCGTAGAATGACCTTATTAGCCACCGTTTCGCAACGAGCTTCTAATATCGTCGGAGCGGCGATAATACCTTCTATCTTTCTAGTTGAATTTAGGAGCGTATCATGTTGTATAATGCTTGCACAGCGCGTTATCAGCGGTATCTATACGACTCCACTACGTCCATTCATGCGCCCCCCCCGCGCGGTTGTTGAATGAACGCTTGTTAGTGTGCGTGCGGTCGCGGGCGCACCTACGCTTGTGTTTCCACGCAGCCGCAGACGCAGTAACGAACGAACCGGCCGGCGGACACGTCCTGCCAGCGCGCGCGCATCACAGTGATATGCCCACAAATTGAGTGACAATAACATTATTTAAAACTTTACAAAGTGCTGTGCTTATTCCGCTAATCTGGATAATATCGTAAAAATCGAGAGGTAAGTAACAATGCTCCCGTGTTTATTTTCATTCAATCCCGACGCCTACGCTCGGGCTATGTCGCGATTCGAACGACGAATTTACATGTTATAAGTTTATAAGTTCATTCATTCTTTGGCCCCTATTTATATAAACGTACGTGTGATGTGAATGGGTGATTAGGGCGACTTATTGTAATCTCCTGCACAAGGTTGATTCACTGATCGTTGGTTGATATAAAGCGATATATCTAAAGAGCTGTTGAAGCTTGGTTGGAATACAAGTGTTTCAGCGCTGGAATAGGTTGGATTGTTGGGTTCTTTTGAGCGTTATCTAGGTGAGCCGAGGTAAGCTTTGCGGTCGTGCCGCAGTCGCTCCATTTCAAGTGAGCTGTGTTTTTTTTATCCCGGCGCTACCTGAGACCGAACAAGTTGATCCCTAATGGCAGCGCGGTCCATACAAGTATTACCAGATCGCTCATTACAAGTCGCCATAATCCATACATAGACTGGTCTATTATTGGGAAGAAACTGTACTTGATTGGCAGTCTGTAGGATACTGGTTTTATAGTCAGCTTTGTTGATTATTGTGTAGGACTTAGTAACATATTGGAAGACTTTTTAGATCTCAATTGGACTTCAATGATTGATCAATTCTGCCCTGCTGGGTAAGCGACCTATCTTGTTTTGTTGTAGTTTATGGACAAAGAACTTTAGCTAAAATTAATTTAGAATTCCTTGCACTTCCACTTCGCATCACTTACCTGAGACGAACGACTGACAAGATGACCTATTCTCTTACATTATTGCAGCAATTATACAACATGATGCAGAAACTTATCATCCACATAAAGTATTTGTGTATAATATTTCATAATAATTAATCGGCGAAGAAAGCGTCCAGAATCAACAATAATTCATTCCACTGAACTTTCATCGAGGCAAGGTGACGATAAGATACTAAGGAACAGTAAATCAAAATCTTTATGACTGTGTTTACTGTGTGTACAGGACGATACTAATGTGTAGGTATTAAAAAAAAAGCAATTTGAATAAAACAAAACCGCTACCTACATACATACAAAAGATCACCCAACACAACGTCAGTGGCCTTTGGCGGCGGCTCTATAACACTGACACCAGGGTTTGTGGGGTTGGTTGTCGACCTTACAACCCACACGATGATGATGATGATGATGAGCATCTAATTTTTGGATGCTAACTACTGGTCATTGCTGTTGCAGTATTAATTTGTTATCTCAAGTGCGGCTCACACGCAGCAATGTAATCTGAATTAGTCGCTAAATCTAGGGATATTTAGTCGCTGCTTAGAATTAGGCGCCACCACATTTCCACGAACTGGTAAGTATAAGATATTCCGCGTGATCTACCAAAAACTTACTTTGTTGCCATACTTATAGCCCTTACTGAAAGCCCATCCCCTTTCCCTCCCTGTTTAACAATTCCTCTGTAAGCTTTGATTGTCTGTCAGCATGTTCCTCTTTTCTTACTTAAGTAGTTATTTATCTTTGTATATAAGTATATATCTTTGTAAACATATTTATATATTATGTAGTTGTATTATTTATTTATGTAGCTATAATGACATATTATGTATGTATAGATTAGGTATATATGTAGGTTTGTATGCCCTAAGTATAAAGTAGTTTGTTCATGTAATTTTGATTAATAAGTAGTATTAGCTTATCCTATTCTGTTTTTCTTGTGTGCAGTTCCAATGCAACTTTCTTGTATTCTAAGGTTGCCTCTAAGAAATTGTTACCTTAGCAATAAGGCCGCCTATCTGTACACCCCTTCATCTATCTTTTGTACTTTCAAGCAATATCCCTGTGTGCAATGAAGTATATTCTATTTTATGCTTGTCGCCGGTCTCGGTCTTAAGCAAGTAGTACCCACGTCTTCTTTCACTCAACTTTAGGATTTCTTATCGAATGACCTTCTACCATCCTGAATAGATTTCTCTTGCCATTTATTTATCTACATAAACAAATAGAAGAAAACCATAATAAAATCATGATTACAACACTCACAAACTCACAACTCCATTCATCTATAGGTACATGTATCTACAATACCGTTTATATTTGTAAAAATAACTTGTATTTTCCGTTTGAGAGCTTATTTAAATAAAATTAATAGCAGCTTTAAATCAAAAGAAAACAATGACGTAACCGTCAAACCTTGCGCTGGCGTCGTGTGACATCGCATGATTACGAGAGTTATCATGATAAACTAGAACATCAAACAAAAGATACTTATTTTATTACGCACAAACAACAACTTAATTCAATTTACCCGACATTGATCAAAAAGGAGTTTTGTACCACTTAAGTAGCCTAATGACAATGGGAACCAAAATCGTTCATTGTAATATATTTTTTCAAGACAAATCCAACGAGCCCAAACATAGCCATTTTCTGGCTCCATCATCAGACTATTCACCATCTAGAGCTAAGACGAATATAAGTAGTCCAAAATACTGGGGCTATTGCCGCCTTCCACTTCATTATCGGACCTAGGGTAAGTACTAGCTAGCTACTTAAAACTCGTCAAAACAAACGACCCTAAATTTGACTAAGATATCTTGTTTAGTTACACATTTTCCATGACCTTTTAGCTTCATCATTAGAACCTGGAGACCACCTAGGCATCTAGAACTTGTGGCGACAAAAGCAACAAGCCCGAACACGAAGGGTCAAACCTATATTGTGTAGTTTTATGATAGTATTGTTTCCTATGGCCACCTTCTGACGCCATCATGAGCCCAGCTCCACGTATTATGAATTGTCACTGACTATACATATTGAACGTCTTTGCTTAGTTGGAGTACAACAAACAGGTTGCAAAACTTTGCCGGATCAAACACACAAACCTATTAGTGTTTAAATTATGTACGTATAGTAAGTTCATACAAAAGACATCAACGCGAGTGGTATTACATTTTCAATCATTTTATACGTAAAAACGATATTATGTACGCGACAAGAAAACGTGTTAAACAATATCTATTTGGTTTTCTGCTTCGCGCACACAAGTAAGTAATAATGCCAAGCGCAAATACATTAAAATAATCTTTATTATGTGTATGGAAAATGTGTAATTATAAGGTCATAAAACGTGAAGTGTTACCTAGGTCAGTATCATATCACACATAAGTACTCTCACTCGTACATCTGTATTATTCTATTGTACACATCTAACATATCGAACATTAAATTAATAGTTCGTTGAATTTGCAGTTTATGATTACAACGTGTGAGTCATCTCGTCATCTCCGTCACATCTAATGACGCGATTTAGAGACCAATTTAGTGTAGCTTAGATTATCTTGGCATCTATAATCATCGATTCGGTATAACACGCTTATTTTTCTTTAAAATTGCTTAAATTAATGCAACTAATATCAGTAGGTAACGTGTTGCGCTATCGTTATCAGGTGTGATACGACAGCGAGAGCTCTTGTTATTGTTTTGAAGCGAAATTGCCTGTGATTTAACTATATTGTGCTTCTCAGAGTAAACAGTGCATCGCTTGGTGTTGTGTGACTATAGAAATTACATAATAATACAAGCAACAGCAGCTATATTATAAAAATATCAACAAATTAAATTAATGGCCAGTCTTATACGTTTCATTTGCAATCGACTGTACCATTTGCATGACTACATATTTTATAAAAACCTGAAATTCTGAAACTCCTCTACGTAGCGATCCCATTCAAACGATTCCACACGAACTTCTCATTCAGAGAATATAAATAAACTTATAATCTGAAACGTTCCCACAATTGTGTTGGTTTTTTACACTTTTCGTCGTCGCTACAATACCCCTGAATCTCAAGAGAACACTTTCTTATCGTAGTACCATAAGATGATACCATTTCATTATCTGCTAATGTCAACACCTACAATCGAGATAGTACATAAATGTGGCTAGATCACATCAACGGCCCGTTACAGTCCACTGCTAGATACATAGTTTTAATTATCATATATATTGCCCCTCTTTCAATAGGGGATCGGACTACTTTTCTTTTTATAAATCCAAACTTCTTAGTTTCTATCGAACACTAAAATCATTTTTTTCTCTATCGTTTTAAAGGTTTGAAATTCATGATTAGACCACTTGTAACGTCATTTGTTAGTAACGCCATATAATCTCCATACAAAAAAATCGTTTTTGAAAGAGATAGACATATTGAAACTTTAAAAAATCACTGTAAATTCGTTTTTCAACCGATTCCGTTCTTTTTCTTCGCGAATCGTCTGCTACACATCTATATTTTACAAATAATTCATAAAATATGGTAAATTCATAAAATATGGTGAACAGTCCGATCTCCTATTGTGGGATGGCTCTGCCCAGTATGCTCGGTGGAATAGAGCTAGAAGATTCATTGCATCATTGTGAAACAAGGTGATCTACCACTAATGCCTGACATTATTAGGTCTAAAACCAGACGAAGGGTCCTGTTGTGATGATGATGAGTGATGAAGCTGTGCTCGTTGGGACCAGGCTGCGTAACTTAGGAGAATCGGCGCATGTCTCGGTATTTTATTAGATGTATCATAGAATTTGCCTTTTTGAATTTGATTTTTTTAATTTCACAAGTAGGTGGTTTGGTTCGATATGTTATCACAATGACGTCACAGGATGAGATTTCTAAACATAGTTTTTCACGTATCGTAAAGATCTTGCTGCATGCTGCGAGAGAAAGAACATAAACTCATGCATAAGTAGTACTTAACAGATAAAGACTGATAGTAAACACCAAGAAATGCATTTGCTCGCCTGATATGCCTTACCTATACCTATATATTACCCACAACATCTTTACCACTATTATGTATGATCGGTCGGTCACATAACAAAGTTCGTTCGGCCGTGGGCAGTTTTCCATTATTTCGCGTCCATAAACCAGTAAGAGGTTTATTTATTTCAAACATGTTGGATTGAGTAACGAACTCAAAACAAGCGACACATGGAGTTACTGTGACAAACTTAAAATTTTATTTTGATACCTTCCCGCTGCTGGACTCTTCATCTTTGTAATTGATAATGTTATTCGTGCCATGAGGAATCATAATGACTAGTTTCGCCGCAGTGCGCCATATCAGATCAGATATCAAGCACCTCTTATCTACCTGTGAAGGTCATATCACCCGCCCCGCGCATCGCTCGCCTCGTTCTAATTCGTTATTTGCATTCGTGCTACATGATTTAGGTCCCAACGATGCACACATAATACATAACCTAGCTGTAGGTGCTACGAAAGGGCTACGGAGTTGTAGAGCACCTGCCGTTGTTCGCTTTTGCTTAATGTATTCATGTCTGAAATAGGGGATCGGACTACTTTTTTTTTTATTATATAAATCCAAACTTCTTAGTTTCTGCTATCGATCACTAAAAGAATTATTGCTCTATCTTTAAAATTGACCGAGTTATAAACGTTTGAAATTCAAGATTAGACAGAGAGGCACATACCCACTTGTAACGTCATTTGTTAGTAACGCCATAATATAATCTCCATACAAAAAATAGTTTTTGAAAGAGACAGACATATTGAAACTTTAAAAAATCACTGTAAATTTGTTTTTCAACCGATTCTGTTTTTTTCTTCGCAAATCGTCTGCTACTAATCTATATTTTAAAAATAATTCATAAAATATGGTGAACAGACCGATCCCCTAATTATACTTCAGTCAGATCTGTCCATGTTCTTTTATACGAATTCCCTGGTAACCATCCCATGTCTATCAATATGAAAAGAGGTTTTACGAATGTCCCTCCTATAAAGTCGGGCAAACCCGAAAATTATCAAATTTTAAAACTGCACACTTCCCAATTTTTATTCTGTAGCCTGCAGCGTTGAAAGACAGACAGTAAATAAAAAAAAACTCGATCGACATCTGACGGGGTAACACAGCTGAGGTTCGGTGCACTATCGGGCAGCGCGGGGACGAAGCGGGTTGCGGGGGCTGCGTGTGCGCATGTGTGCGTGTGTGCTGGGTGCAAGACACCTTGCACGCAACGGGACTAGGCCCAAGCAGGTAGAGACAGCCTGCTGACATGATTCGGGACGGATCTTACTTTCTTGGCGAATATGGATTTGGAGAGCATGGAGCAACAAAGAAAGACAGGTTGTTGATGTCCCGGAGCTTAGTCAAGAATTAATTAAAATCTTGGAAGAATATTTCAGCTCTACAATTTATAACTTGCCTACCTTGCGGCGACTGCAATCTCAGTTTGTTTAAGTGCGTTATTCTCCTTATCCGCAGCTCGGCTATAATACACCACACCGTTCTGTAGAGTAAGTTTATAAACATTCAAAGTACTTGGGCAACCTACTCACGAAAATGTATTCCCGAAAAAGATTTGCAAAAATCCACACCAGCAAAATATGTAAATAAAAATGAACCTCTCATTTTTAGTTAAATTCTAGTTTAATGTTATCTGCATACAACAAAATTTATGGGTTGCTTTTTTGCAGTTTAGAAGCCGACGTAGATATGATCATTGCTCCTCTGCTCGTGGTAGATGTTGCACAGAATTACCAATTGAGAAGTTAGTTGAAAATATTAAAACTATAAATGGCAACAATGGGATTTAGAATACTATTTTTTTGTTGTGACTTGTGAACTTTCAAGAACACGATAAATTTGCTTTTGTTATTGATTTGGTGTTGAAAATCTTATTATGCGAACAATTAAAAGTACTACTTAGGGTATACTAAATGTTTCTGGATTCTGATAAATAAGACTAGCTGACTTACGATACATTTATTGTTTTTCAAAGTATGTTCCTTCGCAATTAATGCATTTTTGCATTCGCTGAAGCCACTGTACAAGGCAGTTGGACCAGTCTTCCTGAGGGACCTCTTCAATGGCTTCATGGAACGTATTCACCGCCGATTCAGGGCTCGTAAAACGTGTGCCTCTAAGATTGTCTTTAATTTTTGGAAATAAAAAGAAGTCGCAGGGTGCGAGGTCCGGGCTGTACGGCGGATGCGTCATCAGTTCCACATTTGATCAAATGGCTTCTGTTACCTTAGCGGAATGTGAAGATGCGTTATCGTGGTGAAGGAGGACATGGTTTCGAGGACGCTTTTCGCGAACTTTTTCTAAGACTCAAGGCAAGCAAATTTTGATGTACCAATCTGCAGTTACTGTCCTTTGACGATACTGTAGTGTAATGTCCTGATTTGACAAAAAAGAAGCAACCAATTTTTTACGAATGCTTCGACTTTTTTTAACTCGTCGTCAAATCTTCAAAAGAAAAGACCCACTCTGCCGACTGGCTTTTTCTTTCGGGTTCAAAGCAGTACACCCATATTTCGTCACCTGTCACGATATTATGGACAATCAATGACTGTCCTCCGTCAAACTTTTTATCATTTTACGGCACCACCAGAACACGCAGTCGTTTTTGGTGCTCCGTTAAGTCATGCGGTATCCATCGAGTGCAAATCTTCCAAAACTTCTGATGCACATGTAAAATGTTTTTCATCTCTCATGCTCTGAAAGTAGTCCAATAATGACCCCAAAGAAAGAATGTAAGTCCAACTTACATCCCAAGGTATGTAAGTAACTTTGAAATTCGAACCATTTTTTAACATAATTTTATTTTCATAGAAAATTGCACACAGTTATTGGCAAAGGTCGTGACGTATACAGCCTAGATAATTCTACAGTTAATTTTATACCGATAAAAAAGAAAAAAAAATGCTTGAATATACTTTATTTAAGCAAGATGAATACGAATTTCGCGTTTTTACCTAGAAATATCAACAAAAATATTAATTATTATAAAGCAATAACAAATATTCTTTTAAACATTGGCCAAAAGTGACACGAACGAACCTTTAAAAAAAGGCGGGAATAAAATGTTGGTGAAAAAAATATTGTTATCTGTGGTTTGTTATCAATGTTTTGAAAATTGTTTTGTGATTTATTTTAACTATGAAAAAGTAAAAATAAGTTAATTTAGGCTTGTGCGGGAATTTCTAAACACAATACGCAGTGATTTCAATAAAAACCAACTGAAAATTTACCAGGTTGTGTGTCAAATAGGGTGGGGCGCACTAATATGGCGCGTAATGGTATGTAGCCCATGCATATTTTTTACAAACTGTTTTGTTTACTTTCCTCTAGAGGTGGGCTAAGTCGTTATTTTCTTATCACCGTGATTGTCGTTCCAGTTACATAAAAGTCACGGTGAAAAATCACCGTGACTTTGTCACGTCGATATTTTGGAATTAGTTGGAACGAGATTAGAAGTTGGAACATTGGAACGTTATGATGGAACTATGTGACTTTTACTTATTTAGTTGATCACAATCACACTTTACACAGGCTTAGGACTGTCTCATAGCTTTTAAGTTTTGTATAAAGTAATTAAGTTTCTTTTTTAAATCCATTTTCTAAGCTCTACAAATACGCTCGATTAGGCCATCGGGGCATCGGGTAAATTCGCACATCTTCGTCGCGGTTGCGCTTGCATGCCACACAAAGGGCGTATTCCGATTCAGACTTTCAGCGCTGTCAGGGATCAGAAAAGCAAAAAAATGTATGAGTTTTGACGGCTGACAGTAATTCGGAACGCGATTACGGGTGCTTTAATCGATTACAGTGCGTTTCGGAACGCAGGGAAAGTTCACCGAGTCGCGCCGATATTTACGCTTCGGTTTTATTTAAGTGCGTGAAAAAGTAACAACGTTATTTTGGAACGTTGTTCCTCTCGAAAAAGTCACAGTGACTTTCATAAGAGGCAGATCACGGTGATTTTTTCACCGTGACGTTATTTATCGCCCACCTCTACTTTCCTCACAATCTATATGAAAAGCAGAGTGTTCACCACGTGGAAAAGATCAATTCCACCCTTACTCTATAAGCGCCCTCGCTACGCTCGTGCGATTGATATGAAATACCTCGAGTGTGATTGATATGAAAACTATCAATCAATGTACTATTGCACTTGGCTCATTCCAATGCCTAACAAAGCACGAATTTAGCTGGCAAGTATTTTTTTTGTCAGTTTCAATAAGTTGTCATACGGTGTCAATATTAGAGTCTGTAATCGCAGTCGCCGGCCGACCTTCACGTATCTCGTCATGGAGATGATCACGTCCACGTCTAAATTCTCCAAACCACGAATACACAGAGCTGCGACATGGTGCTTCATCACCAAATCAACTCTCTTGTTGACTTAAGCCACAACGAAAATCATAAAAAATCATTGAACGAAAATGTTCACGAGTTACATTCATATTTATAGCGACACACAATTTTCGAAAGGACGTCACAATGAAAAAACAGACAGTCTCGCAAATTAAAAAGTAACATGTTCCTAAAGAGTTCCATTTTCGAATTCCATAATTGTTTTATTATTAAAATTCTTATATTGTAAGTGGCCAGATCCAAAGACTTTCAGTATGCCCCATGCACGCACGTAGCACAAGTGTAGTCAATTCTCTAAGATAATCTTTATCGCTTTCGAGTCACCCTTTTACCATCTTAGGGAATTGACTGTACCAGTATTATATTACAATATTTTACTTTATAGTTTAACTGTAGTAGATCATCAACAGCTCATTTACGTCCCTACCGAGGGGCTCGAGCCTACCCTGAATTAGGGCGATTAGGCTTTCCCCCCCACCTCTCGAGAGTCGACCACGGGTTGGAACTGCAGTAGATAATATAATTTAATTGCTATTCATGCATCTTGAACTAATTATTATCTTACTGTACCGATCTATAAAACAAAAACCAAGCCCTTCAATACAGCTATAATCTCTACTTGCTAGCGGACGAGAAAAACAAAACAAAGTTCATTTCATATGCATCTCGAGCGCATATCGCCACAAATATGCGCTCATCGCGTATGCCAATCGACAAATCGCTCCAACCATGCTCGTATCGCTGGCACAGTAACCATTCCGTCCAAGTACTAAATATAGTACAAAATAAAACAACTGTCGCTTGCCCTTCATTCCCATATTCCCTGCAACACATTTCTACCATATCGTCATGGAAATAATGTCGATTTCGCATTGCATCGCGTGGGTAGTGTAATTGGTCGCCTCGACAGCGCCCGCGCACCAGAATTTATAATTATGAATTAATTAGTGACGATCAACAATAAACTTGCCTAATCCTGGGCGGACAGTGCAAGTTTTACACCACTGTTCTTTCGTTAAAGGGCCACTCATGTACCCACCCACTCTTTGATTTCCTGAAGGAGCGTAGGAGTGACTTCGAAGATTTATTAAATTTCAAATTTTCTAAAATTATCTGCCCAATATTATTTATTTTTTCTCTATAAGTCTTACTCTAAGTAAATGTAAACTTATTTGCTTCACTTAGATTTTCCATTGCCGAAAGAACTGTTTGATTTCATTTTCGGGCATCTTCTACTAAGAGTAGCATCAGTAAAATATACAAAATTATTCGGATCAACAAAACATGAATAATTATTCATTATGCGTCGAGCCCATGTGTGGGGGTCGACGACTCTGATAATGTATAAAATTTATCACCAGCTCCAGCTGTAGATATCTAGACATAACTTATGCAGTACATCAGAACCGTGCTAGTCAACCATGAAATTGTATACTTATCTACTGCAATAAAATATGCCTACTAGAATACTGCGTATAATGAAAAACAAGCTAATTGTAAGAAAATCAGAAAGGCACACGAGCCCTACATTACATAAATAAAATTGTCGATGATTTTTAAAGTTTCGTACTTTAAAAGGAAAAACGAACGAACAAACGTGTCCGTCTGTCACAGAGGATTTTTAATATCATATCACAACATTTTTGTTTTCATATATCACATACAATTTTCAGATGAAAAAAATCCATCCTCGGATGGATGGCTGAATTTACTTTCCTTAATTTTTATTAAAACAAAAACGAAAATATAATTCTAACAGGTGCTCCAAGTTGACCTCATCCAAGAACCAAGAAAAAGCTAAGTAACCGCTTTTCTGTCCCAAGTCACCGTTATGCCCTAGCCTAGTTTACCAGCACTATCGGGGACTCCCGTCTCCACATGGACAAACAAAAACGCTTAATAGCCTTAATATGATAATCCACAGGTAATCCTAATCGAAAGAATGTTATATTGGCGGCATTCCGACGACGACGACGGTTTAAAGTTACAAGTGGGTGTAATGTTGAGTCGCCGGCGCAGGCCAAGGTTTCTCTACTCGATGATGGCTTGAATGGCGAGTAGGCTGCGTATTGACATGTGACGTATTTGACGGCGTTTGGATTCGCGGCTGCTACATCAAAATGAAATCGTTTAGTAGGGGTTCAAGACAGACACATGTAATCACCTCTAAATATATGTCCCTATCAAAGGGCTCGAGCCACCCAGTATTAGAGTGATCAGGCGGGTAGATCGACTTCACACACTTGCATTTCTTCACAGGTGCAGGTTTCTGTACAATAATGTTTTCCTTCAACGAGCATAGAATAAACTTAATACTCGTACATAATGAACTCAAAAATCTAAAATCATTTACATTTGGTAGCAACTTAAACTCTGTAGGGAAAGCGAAGTCCATTCATAGAAATTGTAGGTGGAAAGCTCGCTCGACTTTGTTTCAGTATTCGCTCGCACATTAGTCACAGAGTCATGAATGGCCAGCGGGGGAGGGGTGCTGAAGAAAGGGGGGAGTGTTGGTGCTAAATATAGCAACGGCTGCAACAGGTGGCCCACCCTTCCGACACCCACGCATGTGGGGAACTTAGAAACGCTAGGGACTATTCTACGTCTTATACTGCATAAATGATCTTTGTGCACGCACATGTACCGAACCTACTCAAGGAGTAATTCCGTACTATTCTCGCCAGGTTCTATATTAGAGGTCGATATCAAAGAGCCCGTGCGTGATGGTGGTGGACCACTTCAGCACCTCTGGAAATTTGAAAAAAAAAACGTGTTGAAATTCATATTTTGTGCATCTTGATTTTCTTATTTCTATATTATTTTAAATTACAACACTACAACACAATCAAAACTCAAAAGTCTACCAAGACCTTATTGTCTTTCTACATGTACAATGCTTGAATGCATGACATCATGGGTATGCGACTATCAGACAGGCTGTCTGTCGATTGGTCGAGTCCAGAAAGCATTTACTGATTCACTATCAGCTGTGGATGCTCTTTCTTGTGAGAATTTAAGTCATCATTTCATTACAACTTTAAAAATATACTCACCGGCACAACTAACCGCACACCCTTCATTTCAGGGAATACTCGTGATTCTTTATAATTCTATTATTTACAGCTGATGTTAGTTAAAAAGTAGAAGTAGTACGTTTATTTCAGTGTATTTCATTTATCGTTAAATTATCAATAAATCAATTGTTATGTATAACAATAAGCGTAGTTTCATTCCTCGTATTCAAAGCAGTTTGACTACTAAGTTTGACTAGGCGGAAGGAACGAAATTAACCCGAAATACAAGGGTGGGCGGTTAGATGTGCCGGTGAGTATATATTAAAATAATGTACCTATGGTAGATATAGCATGATTCTAAAGGTAGTGGTAACCAGTTTTGTATAAAGGAAAGTTAAAATTGTTCATTGGTTTAACTTTCTTATCAAAAACTGTTCACAACCATAATTTAATTAATATTAACTCAAAATTACCAAATAAAAGGTTAATTACTTATTTTTGTACTGTTTTATGTATGTAGAACAAGGTTTTGCACTGTTAGCTATGGCCAGTAGGTAAAACTGTGGTAATTTAAAATAGGATGCCTATTTCGCATTGGATAAAATTGGGTAGTGGGTTCACTCGGTGGTATAGCCCTGCCTCCCCTCCCGTATGGATGACGCTGGTTTGGTCCCCAACCCCAAGGTGTTCTTGAATTTCAAATTCTACGGTGAAGAAAATCACCGTGAGGAATCCTGCATACGCCTGCGATGAAGTTCAGAGGTCAGCTCGCATTGGCCAAACGTGGTCGACCAGGTTTGACTGCCCTTAGTTATTCTTTTCTGTGCTGTAGCGTGGAGATTATGGCAAAACCCTGCACTTAAGTGGAGGAGGCTCATAGTCCAGCAGTGGATTGTAACGGGCCGTTGATGATTCTTTTCTGGGTAGGGCCTTCGGTTGAGATTTATATGAGCTGATGGTCAGAGACTAGAAAAAATCTTCTTAGATATAAAGCTGCAAATATTTGCTAGTTCCGTACCTATAATATCTAAGACCCGCGTTTGTTTCGTGAAACAGTATAACAATTATTCGATTATTATGACGATTTTATTATTCTCAGAATCCTAATACAGAATCACTATGCTTGCATGTTTAATTTAATGTTTACATGTTTCTGATAATATAATCGCACTCAAATACTAGAAATTAAAATAAAATAGCGCACCCAAAATTTAGACACATATATACCGCTGTAGTTTGATAAAATATTTAAACGAGCAATTCTTGTATATATAAATAAATAAATAAGAAAAAAGCTCGGTCGTCCTGGTGTAAATATAAATAAACAGGAAGTTTTCATTATTTTCTTCTCGAGAGGAACAAAAGACGATCGCTCGCGAGGCGGCGCGCGTCGAAAATCTTTGATTTTCTCGTTATTAATATCCTTTCATTTAATACTAGCATACCCGACAGACGGCGTCCTTTGAATTAATATACGGAAATTCCATAGAAAAGGTACTACTTTTTTTTCTGAGATTTCCCAATTTTCCTTATACGTCTGAATCGTCGACATACCATGTCACATTATTATGACGACGACTACTTATTTTCTTCGTACACTCCCAAGCATCTTTTGGTTTGCTACAATAGTACCTGACGTACGTCAAGCCACGTGATGTTCCAAAAAATAAACTATTTTAAAAACCTTTATTAAATGAATACTACAATAACTTCTCTCTACAAGTTCAGTTAGCTTTTTTCTTTGTACCCGGGCTGCTCCTCAGGGTTGTGAGGCCAGAAAGACGGTCTTTTGACAGGGTCCAGGGCGACATCAGGATACATGTCGCGGTAGGTTTCCATCGTCATGTCCTCGAACTTGGGCAGCGCATTGATCCTAGCTAACTCGTTTTTAGCTCTGAAACAATTTCAGCTATTATGATTTTTAAAATTAAATTGAGGCTCAGCCTGATAATAGGTACTCTATGCATGCTTGCATTCCTATCATTAGCTTATTCATTTTCTAGCATTCCGCCTGCAACTTTGTCTGCTTGGTGTTCGTTAAATACGAATTCTCCCCTTTCCTCTTCAGGTAGGGAATTTAAAAAAATCCTTTCTTAGTGCTCGTTTAGGTTCTAAGAACCACCAAATGGCCAAACAAGTTTCTAGACCCAATATACTTTTAATTCTACTTAATCTGTCAGTTAGTTTTATATGTATATATATATATATATATATTATATATATATATATATATATACATGATATATAAGATTTCTTTAACTAACGCATCAATTTCCGCCTGCCGCTCATTGACAAAGGTTTTCACTTCTCCCTCTATCTTGCTCCATTGCGCGTCTACCTCCTCGGAGAGGGTGTCTTCTGGATACGGCACCTTGAAGCCTTCGTACTCAGACTTGAGTTTGTCCACCAGCCCAGGTACAGGAACCACTTTCTGGTACGCCGCCCAGTCGATTTTAGGTGGTTCAGGGGGGTTGGCTAGCATCCTGTGCAAGTTAGCGTTTAGTATTAATATTCGAGGCTCGTCACCTTCGGTGGGGACGTATATGAGCAGTTGATGATGATATCAAACGTATTTTTTAAAGATTACATCTATAAGTGATGAGTGCATTCATTTTGTGTTGATTCATTATAAATTCGTATTATTGCTCCGCCACGCCTTCACCACAGTTCACTCACTCAGCTTATTCTGTGGTTTAAAACTTGTAAAAGCCTCAGAACAAGCCCTTATGACGACGACCCGTCAATTACTCGTCAACAGTCGTCATCCGTATCGTGTGGTTGTGGGCTCGTGGCCGTAGCATCCCTTTTCTTTTAAACTGGCAGTGTTTTAAACAATGGGACATAAAATTATGCAACACCAAATAAGACATTACAGTACAGGCAAAGTACAGGATAACATACCGTTGTAAGTAACCATCAGATTTTCCTTTGAATGCCAAAAATTTGGCCTTCTGATTAGCCGGAACTAGTTTCTCCATTTCCAACCAGTTTATAGCTGATTTAGAGACTCGAGACATTGTCGGAATATATCACAAAATTCTTAATTATTTATGTTTTTCATTATGTAACCAAGTATGTAACTATGATAAACAAATAATAGGTTTGAAATCTGTCATGCAGGAAACAATAATATACCTGTGTCTATTGTCAATATTTACTGTCACAAGACAAAAAATCTCGTTATGATAATTAAATATTGTGTACGATCTACGATACGAGTATATCTAACGATAATTTAATTTAAATTTTATTTGCACTATTATTATCAAACATTTTTATTATTATGCATGCTTATAACCTTTTTTTTTTTTTTTCTTCTTATAGCAACCGTCTACCCATTTTTGGGGACATTTTGTCAGCGTCGGGTAATAAGATAGTGTATATTTACAGACGAATTTATCTCAATTATTGTTTTATTTCTGCGAACATGTCCACTGCACCAACAACTGGTCAGTCAGATTATAAACTCCTTCGCTCCGCTGCTGCTTCGGGCGCAGCAAAGAGTTTTTCATCTCTCATGCTCTGAAAGTAGTCGAATAATGACCCGAAGGAAAGGATGTAAGGGATATATAAGTAACTTTGAAATTCGAACCTTTCATTTTACTATTTACATAGAAAATTTCATAGGGTGCGGTGCGCTAATATGGCGCGTAATGATATGTAGCCCATACATATTTTTTACAAACTGTTTTGTTTACTTTCCTCGCAATCTGGATAAAAATCAGAGTGTTCACCACGTGGGAAAGATCAATTCCACCCTCACGCTATAAGCGCCGCCCTAGCTTTGCTCGTGGCCAAAATACTTCGGCTGCAATTGATCGCTTTCACCCCTTGGTTAACAATCTACTATTTCATCTAAGATTGAGCATAAAAAACAAAATACAAAAACATACAAAATTTTCGTCTATGCTGCATAAAGTTTTAAAACATTTTCTAGATTACTTCAGTCTTTCACGTTTACCTGCATTTTTTAAACTAAAGAATATATTTTATACATTTAGCTTTCACTGATCAATTTCGAGGCAGTGCATTAATAAGCGGATTAGTGGACACGCAAGGGTGCGTGTGCCTGTTGCCAACCAGGCCCTGCATAGGAGGCAGACGGGCTAGCGAGCTTTAGGTTTCCGACCTAATGCCCCAGAATTAATCGGTGGTCTTCAATTAATTCTATAGTGGTATCTTGTGCTATTTTTATTTAATACTAAACAAACTTCAAGGGATCCAGGGGTAGTCTTTTGTTATTGGTTGAAAACCTTCCCCTAATACTCGGCCCTGACGTGATTAAAGCAATTTTTTTATATTGTCAGAGGAACATCTCATAAAAATGTAGTGCGTGAGCTTCTAAAAATCGGAAAAGCATCCGTTCTGATTTTTAATAATAGGTTTTAAAAAATCGGATTGATATTGCATGCGCTTTTCTAATTATTAAGTTGCCCATTACATGACGATGCTGTAAATTCAATTGCTTCTTGCTAGAATTAAAATGCCGTGCAGTATGGATTTAAAGTTCAACCACTGCCTGCGGCGATGCTAATCCAGCCCGTTCGGAGAAAGTCCCGTGATGTTCAGGTCCTGAACGCAAAATACACGCAAGCTAGTTTAACGCTTTACCCCGCCGGCTAAATGCTGACTTTGTTTGTACCCTGATTCCTGTTGTGATCGATTCGTTGACCTCAAATAACTCATAAAAGTGTCTTTAGATAGAATTCAGAGCTTATTTCAGAATAAGTACATCGCTGGTGTAGTGGCTAGGGCCGCTGCCTCCCGTCCGGGAGACGCGGGTTCGATCCCCACCACATACCAATGTGATTTCGAATTTCGAATTCATATTACGTTTATTCGACGCTCTTACGGTGAAGGAAAACATCGTGATAAAACCTGCACACTCCTGAGAAGAAATTCAAAGGTTGTGTGTGAAGTCGACCAACTTGCGCTGGGCCAGCGTGGTCGCTAAGGCCTTATCGTTCTAATTCAGGGTAATAAAACATTTATTTGCAATAAGTGTGGGAGACTCGAGCCCCTCGGTGGGGACTTATATGAGCTGTTGATGTTGACATCGCTGAAACTGACCTGAAGTTTGCACTTTTTTTTTGCGAAAATCCTTGAAGTAGACTTGGGATTTTCCTTAGCTTTGCTGTGTTGTTAGTGAGAAAACTAGAAAAAAAAAATTCACAATATTATATTATTAACTAGCTGACCCCGCAGACGTTGTCCTGCCATTTTTCCCTACACCTACCCTACACCTACCCTACACCTACCCTACACCTACCCTACACCTACCCTACACCTACCCTACACCTACCCTACACCTACCCTACACCTACCCTACACCTACCCTACACCTACCCTACACCTACCCTACACCTACCCTACACCTACCCTACACCTACCCTACACCTACCCTACACCTACCCTACACCTACCCTACACCTACCCTACACCTACCCTACACCTACCCTACACCTACCCTACACCTACCGTACACCTACCGTACACCTACCCTACACCTAACCTACACCTAACCTACACCTACCCTACACCTACCCTACACCCCCGTAAAAACCATCCTTGAACTTCAACGAACATTTTAAAAAAAGATTTGGCCAAATTGGTCCAGGCGTTGTTGAGTTATGCGCTTACCAACACATTTTGCGATTCATTTTTATATTATAGATGGGCGAATATGTATTAATCGGTAAGTACACGAGTTCGTAATGTCGTCATTTACTTAGATAAAAAACAAACTATCTTCTTGATAAGATAGTAAAAATGGTTATTTATGGAAAAACGCGATAAGGATAACTGATGAACGCTTACCTTGAATTTCAATTATGTAGTGCATAAATAAATAAACAAATAAAAAGAAGTAAGAAGAAAAAAATCAAAATACGTGCCTATTAATCTACCTGTATTTACTCCAAGTCCGCGCCCGCATTATTATCACTTTGGCAGAAATAGCGATAAGGTCCGTCAGGAAAAAAACTGTATTTACCTAATTTAACAAAAAAATTGTTCCTTTAACTCTGTAATTTCACTCACATACTCCCTATAATATGAAAAAAGTCAAAAAAATTGAAGTAAGCAATTTGTGTCTAATACATTTTAAACCCTGAAAACAAAATCGACTTAATTAACTTTTAACCCTCTTATTGGGAGTCAATCTCTTATTCACTTCCACCCTCACCTCGCTACAGCTAAATGAACAAATCGTCACACCGTTTCAATCACAAGACAATAATGTCTCCTCAGGCCATATCCGGCGGATATGGAGCGGACGACACCCGTGCCACGATCACTAGTGCCGAAATCTGCCGACGACACGTTTATTGGATTGTAAGGTGGATCATTGGATGTAAGGAGCAAGCACAGGATTGTCATTTTGTCAGCTTTGATTAAAGAGTTGTAATATTATTGCTAATTTTGGTAAGGACCGAATTATCCTTATTTAGTTTATATTTAGGGCACTTGTTAGTATTATTTTCATATTCCTCATGTACTAGAGATTTTCATCTCTGGTACGAGTGGCTATTTCTCTATGATATGGATATGAAATATATGTAAGTGTATTAAAAAACTAAAGCAAATAGTAAGATTTGGCAACTTTCAATTTAGATAAGGAATCATATCTAAATTTGTTGTAGTTTCTAGTGGTAGAATTCCATGTTTACTTAAAAAATGTTGAATAATAAAACAAATTTACAACACATTGTTGATTACAGGCTTATCTTTTAGTTTTGTTATGTTATCTATAGGTATTTTAAGCAAATCGCAAATCTCTTTCACGCCATATTACAATCCTGTCAAATTATAATTTTATATCATGGTTACATGGTACGAGTACCTAATGGTTGGTACCTAAATAAAACAAGACGAAGAAGATAATAATTTATATCCAATTCTGGTAGTGTTTTATAGTTTGTCCAATAAGCTTTCCTTCCCCTATCGTTTCAAATCTATTTCCTCCTATTTCCTGGACGCTCCTACCGAAGTGCATCTTTGATTTCCATTATGGTCCATTCCTGGCTATTTTGGACTGATCATTTCCACGTGCAGGAGCTTCCGCCGGATCAACTCTTTGCTTTGAGCTAACCAACGACGATCCCTTTGATGGGACATTAGTTCGGGGAAGGGTAGATTAGTGGTTCAGGACAAAAATAATTGGAGCTTCGTGACACTTTTTTTAGATGTGTTTTGTGCGTTGTTCGTACTGTCTTGTCTAGATTTCTTTAGGTTCTTAAAATTAACTTGTCGTATGTTGTAGTAATATTAAATCTATAAAATAGTAAAGCTATTCTTACTCATATCTGCAATATTAAAGTCTTGCTTCCAATGCTCAAGTGATCCTTTATGGCTGCTATTTATGTATCCGGAACTGGCCACTTACATAAACAATATTTAAAAAGAAATTATAACATTTAAAAACAGAACTCTTTGGCTATAAAATAAAGTTTGTTTCATTCATCTGTCAATTGTTTTTACATTGTGGCGCCATTTTTTAAATTCATTGTCTATCATCACCATGGATTTGACTCGTGAAAATTTTCGTGCTATGATTTATTACGACTTTCGGCGTGGATAAACTCAAAAACAGTGCATGGATCAACTTTTGTCGACTTTTGGGGAGGAAGCCCCATCGAAAACCATTGTGTATCACTGGTTCGTGGTCGTCGTATGCTTGCGGACGATTTTAAAGAAGGTCGCCCTAAATTGGCTGTTGTACCACAAAATATTGATGCTGTGCGCGAATTAATAATGCAAGACCGTCATGTTACATATCGCGAGATAGAGGCATTTCTGGGCATTAGTATGACGAGTATTTATAAAATATTACACAAACATTTGGCTGTAAAAAAAATTGTTCTCGTTGGATCCCGCACAACTTAACAGTTAAACAAAAAGGCTCGTGTTGATTGGTGCAAAAAAATGATAGAAAAATACAAATGTGGTACATCAAAAGCTGTTCATAATATCTACACAGGAGACGAATCTTGGATATATGCGTATGATCCCGAAACTAAACAGCAGTCAACGGTTTGGGTGTTCCAAAATGAGCCAAACCCAACTAAATTTGTTCGTGCAAAAAGCACTTTGAAGCAAATGGTTGCCTGCTTTTTTGGTATTAGTGGACATGTGGCTACAGTACCACTAGAGAATCGTAAAACGGTTAATTCTGAATGGTACACCACCTTTTGCTTGCCAGAAGTCTTTGGAGAAATACGCAAGAACAATCGACAACGAAGAATAATCCTTCACCACGATAACGCCAGCTGTCACACCTCGGCCGCAATAACGGAGTATTTAAATAGTCAAATGATCGAATTGACGGGTCATCCGCCGTACAGTCCCGACTGCGCACCCAACGACTTTTATTTATTCCCAAGCGTGTAGAACAAATTACGTGGACACCGATTTTCGACCCGGGAAGAAGCCGTTTATGCTTTCAAAATGCACGTTTTGGAGATACCCGATACAGAATGGAAAAAATGCTACGAAAGTTGGTTTCAACGTATGAAAAAATGCATCGATCATCACGGGGAATATTTTGAAAAGCAATAAAAGTATATTTGGTTATAGATGTTTGTTATTTTTTGTTATTCCGAATACATAAATAGCAGCCCTCGTATTCTATCACCCAAGTCTACGTAGACAAAAGTTTAAAACTTGTCCAAATTACATAAAGCTCCTCTCCGTCTTCAGATAATCATCTCCTTCGGCATGTACCTGTAAAAGCCATAAAATATTTACTCAAGATAACAATCAAAGCAACAGTAGCCACCGGGCCGCACCATAAATAACCCAAGTATCAGTACATCGATTTAAACGAAGAAAAAAAACACAAAAGCTCTATCCAGCAAGTTGATGTATTGCGAGAACAGGTTCCTCCTATCCCGATCGACACTTTGACGGATTCACCTTTCCTCTCTTTCTTGCACACGGTGATGGAAAAGGACAGCGATACTGAAGGTTGTCGAAGGCTATTATTTTAAGAGGTTCTTGCGGTCTGAAGCCTTTGGAACCTGACGTGCGCAGACGCAGCGATGGGGTGTAATAATAAGCAAAGGCGTCTTATAACTAGACACTTTGTAGGCGACGGAGGTGCGATGGAGGCTACTGAGTATTAACGGCCGTGTTGAGCCCTTGAAACTGGATTTATTTATAGCTTCATTTCGTCGGGAATTTGCAAGCCTGTTCTATCAATTATTTTCAATACGCGGTTCCAATAGGGGTTCGGACTGTTCACCATATTTTATGAATTATTTTTAAAATTTAGATTAGTAGCAGAAGATTCGCGAAGAAAAAAAACAGAATCAGTTGAAAAACTAATTTACAGTAATTTTTTAAAGTTTCAATATGTCTGTCTCTTTCAAAAACGATTTTTTGTATGGAGATTATATGGCGTTACTAACAAATGACGTCACAAGTGGGTATGTGCCTCTCTGTCTAATCTTGAATTTCAAACCTTTATAACTCGGTCAATTTTAATAGTGTTCGATAGCAGAAGCTAAGAAGTTTGGATTTATAAAATAAAAAAAAGTAGTCCGATCCCCTATTTATAAACTGATTACATCGTACAGACTGAAACAACTAGATATTTGAATGGGATTTACCATTAATTTTTGTAACTGATTTAAAATTACTTAAAATTTCTATTTTGTAACATTTAAAATTACATGACAATCAGGGTTTCGAATACGCTGAACTGATCTGTGGAAATACAAAGGTTAAATTTTACCATAAGACGTCCTATTTCCACGAAAAAAAAAGTATATAAATAAATATACCTAAGTATTTTAAGTAATTTTCCTCTTAGCCAATATTTCAGTAAGTACTTTGCACTAAGTTCAATTTATTTTTTGCAGCCCCAGCAGTATGAAGCTGGAATGGGGCGAGAGCGAGGACTATGGGCTTGAGGAGGCCGGTTTCTACGAGGGCCAGCCGCCTGGGCCTCCGCCCCGGAAACACGTGTCTTTCAGCCTCAGGCTGGACCTGGTGAGTATACCGTATCTATTACAACAGCACGTTATTTATATCGAGGTATAGGAGTACTCATTAGATTCGAAATTAAAAAAAACTGATGATAATATTGGAATGGTAAATAATTTTGGTTTTGCTATCTGAAAAATAAAGTAGAAGTTGATGGAGGGTAGAATCCACGTAACAGAAGATATAATATGATCACAAAAAATAAAATCGAAATAATATACTTACGTATAATATGATCTTAAAAAATTAAACTGGTTAGGTATTTTAGTTACTATTTTGCGAACCATAAGTAGCTTTTTACAAGCTTTTATTTAGTTTCACCTGTCCCGTTGTCTGTCTGTCTGTCTGTCTGTCTGTCTGTCTGTCTGTCTGTAATCAAATCTTGCAAGTTAAATTTGATCCACTTCCCAGTTTCCGATTGAGCTGAAATTTTGCATTCATGTATAAATCGGATGACAATGCAATATTATGGTACCTTGGAGCTGGTCTGATGATGGAGACGGAAGGTGGCCATAGGAACTCCTCTAATACAGAACACAACCTAGTCGTGTTTGGGCTCGTTAGATTTGTCTTAACAAGATCTTTAGTCATACGTGATGTTCAGGGTCTCATGATGGAGCCGGAAGGTGGCCACAGGAACTCCACAAATACACAACATAACTTAATCATGTTTGGGCTTGTTGGATTTGTCTTGACTAGATCTTCAGTCCTACGTGATGTTCAGGGTCTCATGATGGAGCCGGAAGGTGGCCACAGGAACTCCACAAATACACAACATAACTTAGTCATGTTTGGGCTTGTTGGATTTGTCTTGACTAGATCTTCAGTCCTACGTGATGTCCAGGGTCTCATGATGGAGCTGGAAGGTGGTCACAGGAACTCCACAAATACACAACATAACATAGTCGTGTTTGGGCTTGTTGGATTGGTATTGACGAATACTTTGATACTAAATCAGACTCGATGATGGAGCTAGAAGGTGGCCATAAGAACTCCGTAATTAAACGACGCAACCCCACCGAGTTTGGGCCCATTTGATTTGTCTTGACGAGTACTTTGATACTACATGGTAACCAGGGTCTGATGATGGAGCTGGAAGGTGGCCATAGGAACTCCGGAACGACGCAACTCCATCGAGTTTAGGCCCATTTGTTTCGTCTTGTCGAGTACTGTGATACTATATGGTAACCAGGGTCTGATGATGGAGCTGGAAGGTGGTCATAGGAACTCCGTAATTAAACGACGCAACCCGATCGAGTTTGCGCTCATTTGATTCGTTTTGACGAGCATCTTAGTTGGCGTGAATATACAACTCCAACAGATTTGGGAAAAAGTTCGTTCCGTTTGTTATGAATGTGGATTATTATATTATTATGTCTGATTGATTAGATGGATGCCCCAATGCCAAGGTGAGCACGTGCCGAGGGCTGAATGGTATGAGAGTGTATAAACATTTCATATCGCTAACGTTGCGCCTCAGGGTACCAGGGCGAACCCTGTTGTACTGAAGCCCTTATCCCTCTACAATGGACCTCGGCAAGGATGGCATTCACATAATACAGCCTAAATCAATTCAATTTCCTGCTAAATTTAATTACGGCACAGCTGAAAGAAGAATGCTTCCGATTGTCTTGTCTTGGGCTTCAACTGTGCACAAAATGCAGGGAACTACTGTAGATCATGCTGTTATTTATCTAGGCTCTAAATTATTTGCTGCTGGTCAAGCTTATGTGGCTTTAAGCAGAGTTAAGTCTTTAGCAG
This sequence comes from Carpatolechia fugitivella, assembly GCA_951230895.1. Classification (NCBI taxonomy): domain Eukaryota; kingdom Metazoa; phylum Arthropoda; class Insecta; order Lepidoptera; family Gelechiidae; genus Carpatolechia; species Carpatolechia fugitivella. The sequence continues at coordinate 7,248,447 of OX579662.1, read as the reverse complement.
GACTTCGAATCGAAGAACTTGACTGCTCCAAGTTGACTTCGAAGAAACCTTGTAATGTTGATGCATTAAAAGAAATGGATAGAATGAGAAATGTTACAAATAACTAACTTGTGATTACATAACTAATTTAAACATTAGTTTACCCTACTATAAACAAAAAAAATGAAATATTTAAATACAAATAAAATACATAAACTTTAAGTGCTCAAAGCAGCACATTATTATGTGAACGTACTACGGACTACATAAGGGAAAAACGCTGCTACGCGCTACTAACTACGTCGTAGTAAATCTCGAATTAAACAAACTAAAAAGTTAAAAATAAAATTAAAGAAAAAAAACCTTTTTTAAAAACAAGCTTTTATTATTTGTTAAGAAAATGAACTAAAAAGTTAAAAATAAATTAACTCTAATTAGAAGTATAACACTTTATAAGTTCATTGTAACCTTTAACGATAATTAAGCTTCTTACAAGCTTTTATTTAGTTTCACCTGTCCCGTTGTCTGTCTGTCTGTCTGTCTGTCTGTAATCAAATCTTGCAAGTTAAATTTGATCCACTTCCCAGTTTCCGATTGAGCTGAAATTTTGCATTCATATATAAATCGGATGACAATGCAATATTATGGTACCTTGGAGCTGGTCTGATGATGGAGACGGAAGGTGGCCATAGGAACTCTTCTAATACAGAACACAACCTAGTCGTGTTTGGGCTCGTTAGATTTGTCTTAACAAGATCTTTAGCCATACGTGATATCCAGGGTCTCATGATGGAGCCGGAAGGTGGCCACAGGAACTCCTTAAATACACAACACAACCTAGTCGTGTTTGGGCTTGTTGGTTTTGTCTTAACAAGATCTTTAGTCATACGTGATGTTCAGGGTCTCATGATGGAGCCGGAAGGTGGCCACAGGAACTCCACAAATACACAACATAACTTAGTCATGTTTGGGCTTGTTGGATTTGTCTTGACTAGATCTTCAGTCCTACGTGATGTCCAGGGTCTCATGATGGAGCTGGAAGGTGGTCACAGGAACTCCACAAATACACAACATAACATAGTCGTGTTTGGGCTTGTTGGATTGGTATTGACGAATACTTTGATACTAAATCAGACTCGATTATGGAGCTAGAAGGTGGCCATAAGAACTCCGTAATTAAACGACGCAACCCCACCGAGTTTGGGCCCATTTGATTTGTCTTGACGAGTACTTTGATACTACATGGTAACCAGGGTCTGATGATGGAGCTGGAAGGTGGCCATAGGAACTCCGGAACGACGCAACTCCATCGAGTTTAGGCCCATTTGTTTCGTCTTGTCGAGTACTGTGATACTATATGGTAACCAGGGTCTGATGATGGAGCTGGAAGGTGGTCATAGGAACTCTGTAATTAAACGACGCAACCCGATCGAGTTTGCGCTCATTTGATTCGTTTTGACGAGCATCTTAGTTGGCGTGAATATGCAACTCCAACAGATTTGGGAAAAAGTTCGTTCCGTTTGTTATGAATGTGGATTATTATATTATTATGTCTGATTGATTAGATGGATGCCCCAATGCCAAGGTGAGCACGTGCCGAGGGCTGAATGGTATGAGAGTGTATAAACATTTCATATCGCTAACGTTGCGCTTCAGGGTACCAGGGCGAACCCTGTTGTACTGAAGCCCTTATCCCTCTACAATGGACCTCGGCAAGGATGGCATTCACATAATACAGCCTAAATCAATTCAATTTCCTGCTAAATTTAATTACGGCACAGCTGAAAGAAGAATGCTTCCGATTGTATTGTCTTGGGCTTCAACTGTGCACAAAATGCAGGGAACTACTGTAGATCATGCTGTTATTTATCTAGGCTCTAAATTATTTGCTGCTGGTCAAGCTTATGTGGCTTTAAGCAGAGTTAAGTCTTTAGCAGGACTTCGAATCGAAGAACTTGACTGCTCCAAGTTGACTTCGAAGAAACCTTGTAATGTTGATGCATTAAAAGAAATGGATAGAATGAGAAATGTTACAAATAACTAACTTGTGATTACATAACTAATTTAAACATTAGTTTACCCTACTACAAACAAAAAAAATGAAATATTTAAATACAAATAAAATACATAAACTTTAAGTGCTCAAAGCAGCACATTATTATGTGAACGTACTACGGACTACATAAGGGAAAAACGCTGCTACGCGCTACTAACTACGTCGTAGTAAATCTCGAATTAAACAAACTAAAAAGTTAAAAATAAAATTAAAGAAAAAAAACCTTTTTTAAAAACAAGCTTTTATTATTTGTTAAGAAAATGAACTAAAAAGTTAAAAATAAATTAACTCTAATTAGAAGTATAACACTTTATAAGTTCATTGTAACCTTTAACGATAATTAAGCTTCTTTGTCTACGACAAAATAATTCCAAAATAATTCCGTATCGTATCGTATTTTTAACACCAAAACTTTACACCTTAATTATTAAATCTTCCCGTTTTTATTACAGTCTCAATTTTATAAATAATAAAAGCGTGTTACATTTTGATGGTATAATTAAGCTATCACAATGTAACACGCTTTTCTATTTATAAAATTGAGACTGTAATAAAAACGGGAAGATTTAATAATTAAGGTGTAAAGTTTTGGTGTTAAAAATATATGATTACGATATGGAATTATTTTGTCGTAGACAAAGAAGCTTAATTATCGTTAAAGGTTACAATGAACTTATAAAGTGTTATACTTCTAATTAGAGTTAATTTATTTTTAACTTTTTAGTTCATTTTCTTAACAAATAATAAAAGCTTGTTTTTAAAAAAGGTTTTTTTTTCTTTAATTTATTTTAATAACACACATATCTACCGGGTTATTACCACGATTTTGGTTTAAAATAAGCTTTTTAATGAGCTTACCGATATTTCGACTATGGATATTTTAGCTTTCTTAATTATTATACTAAATATTGACAACTGCTGGCTGCATAAAGTTTAACATCTGATTCTGATCAATCTACTTAATTACATTATTGCGTTCCATTACTTATTTATTAGTATATTCTATTCTATTTTATTCATTATGCCCCTTGAAAAAAGGTCTAAGTAATTGTGGACCAAACCGAACCTAAGTTTCTAATACTACGAACGGATAGCCTGAAGTATGAACAGTACATCAAACAATTTAATAACTGTATTGCTAAGGCGTCGATAACAGCAACCATTGACAGGAAATGGGAATGGCTATAGGAAAAGCAGAAAGCAGTTTGAAATGTATGTAAAGATGGTGGATTTTAGAAAACCCACGCGACTGGTCCTTGGCTACTGGAGGAGCGCGCGCGCAGGTTTCTCCGATTTCCATCCAGTCAGCACGTAGGGCTGCTGTAATAATTCAGTTCCGGTCGAAGCAACGCCAGTGCCGGATATCGGATTATATCAATTTTATTTTTTTGTCAATAATAGCATAATTGCTACTGACTCATTAAGAAAAAAAATTAATATTTGTGGGATGGTTCTTTTAATTTCTTATCAGATTATAAAGAAATTAGATATTAAATGTCTTATCATATCTTATTTAGCCTAGACTGTCCCACTGTTGGGCAAAGGCCTCCCTCTTCTTCTTCCATCCTTCCCTATCCTGGGTTTCCTCATCCCCACTCCTTGAAAAAGAGTCGAGCTCATCCCACCATCTCCTACGAGGCCGTCCACGTCTCCGCCTATCACTTTGTGGGCTCCAGATGCTCGTTAGTTTTGCCCATAGGTCTAGTGGCATGCGGCAGACGTGTCCGGCCAGTCACAGATTTAAATGTATCTGACTTTATTACAACTATACAACCTTATTTTAATTCAAATTAATACAGCGCATGCGCATAATCATTAATAGATCAAATCTTGACTTTCGTTAAATAGAGTAGCTGAAACATATAAAACCAAAATTTAACTTTTTCTGCATTTGTTAAAGCTTCTATCTTTATTAACCCTATAAAAAAGCCTTAAAACCAAATCGAAACTTCAAGTTTCATCAATGAATATCATGGAAGCTCCGTAAAAACTAGATTTAAAAAAAACATTATGTTCTTGGAAGCTCTACTACAAGGTATATTTTGTATGGAAGTGGATAATGACTGCCCGGAGTCAATTTACTCTGTGGCTGGACGAGTTTGTATTCATTGCCTGTCTGTAATTGCAGCTAATGATATGTCTACTGGTTTACTAGTATTGTTAATGGTCTAGGCATCTAGTTTATCTCAACTTGACATTGAAAAAATCGAAGTTCTTTCTGTTTCGTGCGTGTATTGGTCAAATTGTGGGGTTGCTGGATACTGACTTTGTAGCGGATGCACTGTTAAAGTATTTTGAGTATAGAGAAGTATTATGAGCGTTGTCGGTAGTGTATTGAGACGCGTGTTCCAACCCCACCACGAAGAAACTTACCCAATCCCCACAATCCCTCCCATCCCTTTCTTTGTTTTGCCCAATGTGTAATTTCGAATTCATATGTACGTTAATTCGCCGCTCTTACGGTGAAGGAAAACATCGTGAGGAAACCTGCACACTCCTGCGAAGAAAATCAAAGGTTGCGTATGAAGTATACGCACTGGGTATGAAGTATAAGTAACCTACGCGCACTGGGCCAAAGTCTAGAGCCTCATCGCCCGGGTACCAAGGCTCGATCCCTTCCTACCTATTTGTGAACAATTTAGTTTTGACTATATTTTGCGCTAAAAGTTTCATATGTTCCATCAATAACTTTTTTATATACATTTTCTTTAAAGCAATTAAGTAGGTATATTAGAAAGAATAATTATGTGACTTTTCATATACCATGGATCACGATATAGGGTGACATTGTCTCCTCGCACCGGATGCTCAGGCGCACCCGACCGAGCGTGATCAGCCTGCGTATCGTAACATTGCTCCTTTTTTAAAACCACACTACATCAACCCCTTTACTTACGGCTGAGGAATAAAAAGTACAATGATTATGAATTGGAGTAAAAAAAGCTACGTTTAATCTTTATCTATTTAGCAGGTCAAGGAGTGAAAACTTGTATTGAAAATTAATATATATTTTCCAATTTCTAACGGGTCTTTTGTTTACATCTTCGAAGTACACGAAATAATGAAGAAGTTCGTGATAGAGACGCGCGCTGAGCGGCAACAATCAATCAACAGACGCGAGTATCGAAAACAAACTCGGTTCCTATTTCAAAGTTCCCGATGTTTTCTCCTATTTATTTTTAAATTTATTTTTTTACTTTATTTTTAAACTTGGCCGTGATACTGACGCCAGGTTACACTAATGAGTTTGGACATTAGCTGATGGGGCTAAAAACTGACGGGACTTTTTACGAATGGTTTTACGCTGAGCTATTTTCTAGTCGATTGGATAGGAAGGGTGAAACATGGGGTTAAGTAATTGGAGACAATTTTTGAAGATTGATTTCCTCTAGAACACTTTTAGAACTATACACGAACAACTACTTACAACAGACATTTATTCACTGTATACCTAAGTTGGGCATACGATTAGATTAGTTATATTAGGAAACAATAAAAACACGTCAATACATTACAAATGTAAACGTGACAAACTATAATCATGAATAAACTACAACACTACACTACTATAATAATCAGATCATAGATTCGTAGATTTGAATGATAATGATCAAGAAATTATTCCACCTTAATTTATTTCTAATGTTTGATAATTATTTAAAGAAATAATTAGAATACTATTAGTAAGCCCAGCTTAAGGAATGGTACGTCATCATTATCAAAGTTGGTATGTGTGCGAGTATAATTCGAATTTTTTTAACACTTCTCTAAATTGGGTGACAAAACTTGCATCACGCTTACTCACGCTTCTGAGTACCGAAAAAAATGTGTAGATATTATTAAATCATTACACCAAAGTCACTCTTTATCTCTCCAGCAGTTAATAATGAAGCCGAGGGTTAAAATTATGAAGCCCCGTCGACAGTTATGAAGTTATCGCATTAACACATTCACTCGTCGCGTCGTCGTAAAGAACTTGGACGTGATTTACGTGACCGAAGGAAGAAAGGGTTTGCTTTGTTGCGCAGGAGTTGAGTGGGAGGCCAAGCTTTCTGACAGAAATCTTTTGAATATAAACCTGTAAATGGTTTTCTGAAAATAGATCTATAAACAAAGCATATTCAAGAAAACTAAGATTTTTTTATTTGGTACTGAGGATTGCCAGTTTTACTTTTACTTACACTATATAATATAATATAGTTATACTTATTAAAAGATCGTAAATAACCATTTAATTAAAAAATCTTAAGACAAGAAAGTCACCTACAAAACTCAAAATCTTTTAAAATATTTACGCAAGACATATACTAAGTCGTTACGTTACGTGTCGTTATTTCGTAAAAATATATCAATAATACCTTATTAATAATAATAATAATAAATAATAATAAAATTATTTATTTAAGCCATTAGTACAAAGTTGGTAAGTACATTATTCATACTAAGTCTAACACTACACTACGGCTATAGGGTATGGTACAATTGACAGTCCCCTGACTCTCAAGCTAGGTGAATACCTGTGTGATGAGGGTCAGTGGTGTTTGTCGTCGTGCATGATATCTACTACAATATGCCATAAAATGGAGGACGATCAGAACTTTGACTGACGAAAATAATCATAAAAGTGAGTAAAAAACAATATGTATGTTTGTTTGTTTTTGTATGTATGTGCGTTTGTATGGGTTTGTGTGTGTATGTGTGTAAGTGTATGTGTGTAAGTGTGTGTGTGAGTGTGTGTGAGTGAGTGAGTTATTAGATACCAGGATACAGGATAACATCCTTAACTCAACGGTGCGTCGTATCTTCCAATTAGTATTCTTAGTAAAATAATATTTAATTTCATACGTTACCCTTAGAATTAGCGTGCGTGTTCATGCGTGTCTCATTAGACTAGGCGATATCCGGCGTCCAATTACAGGGCTACTAATAACAACACGAGCAACCAGAGTACTGAGCCCGCCGCGCCCTAAGGATATGACGGATTTGCCGAGATTTTTCTTCCTAATAATTATCACGTTTTTTCCAGTTCGTTGCGCGCTTTGACCGTTGATAATCACTTGCCGTAACTTAGGGGACGAGTTGTCTTGGACAACACAAATGTATCATACATACGTATATCATACATACCTAAAAAATCTGTTAAGATTAGTATACCTATGTATAGTCTTGATATGAATAATTTTCTTTAAAATATTTTTTGGCATGGATATTCTATTCTAAATTATTAAAAAGTAAGTATACCTTACTGTACATCTAGCATGCTGTGGTGGCCTTTAAGTGTGATATATATAGTTACTTTTTATTACTGCAGATTGTATGTACATAATTTTAAGCTACTATATGTTATGTTGGCTATCCATTATAATAAATAAATAAATAAAAATATAAGATCACGCTTCTAACCGCAACAGAGTGCGCAGATAGGACATCTGGGGGCACGGCAGTGCCCCCGCCAAGTCGAGCAAAAAAGCGGCACGGCCGTACCATACTTTTCTCGAAGCAGTTCAGGCCATTTTCGACCCCCCTATAACTTCGTTGTGGATAAAACTAGAAGCCTGAGTTTTCAGTAACCAAGCAGGCATTGTATAAATACGGTATATTTCAAATTTCAATCAATTTGAACCAGTAGTTTATGAATTATAACTAGTCAAAGTTTCTTAATTTTGTCACTCACTGACTGACTGACCGATCATCAAAACTCTAAGGCACTTCTAGCAGACATAGAAGCTTCAAATTTAGAATGGAATTAGTGTTTAGTGTATAAACCAAGGAAAAACTAAAACATTTTGCAATTTCGGCCCAGTTTTCTAGATACATCATTTGCTAGATAACTTTGTAATCCCATATAAATCTTGGGGCATTATATAGGATTACAAAGTTACATTTGCAGTAAATGAATCAGTGTACCTGTATAATGGAATATAATTGAATAAGAGGTGCAGGGTAGGTGTAGGGTAGGTGTAGGGTAGGTGTAGGGTAGGTGTTGGATAGGTGTTGGATAGGTGTAGGGTAGGTATAGGGTAGGTATAGGGTAGGTGTAGGTTAGGTGTAGGGTCGGTGGAGCGTAGGTGTGCATTTTTACATTGTGTTTTCATGCGATCTACAAAAAGAAATGAGATTCCATCAAAAACATAACTTGTAAAAAAACCAAGTCTCGCACGCAACTTAGTCTACCGTAAAAAGTTGTGAGATCCATTTAATACCAAGTCGGTTAATTTATTCAGTCCCTACTTAAGAGTCCTGTCTTAAGTTATTACGTAATTAGCTCACCTAACAACATCTTATAGTGACCAGATCAATATTAAAAATCTCTTATGTTTTAAATAAATACATAGATTGACTTGGCAATCGCACTAAACAATCAAATTTAATATAATAATGTATTAATTGTGAGATACATTATGTTTTCATGCGATAAATACATAGATTGACTTGGCAATCGCACTAAACAATCAAATTTAATATAATAATGTATTACTTGTGAGATACATTGTATTTTCATGCGATTGCCAGGTCAATCTATGTATTTATTTAAAACATAAGAGATTTTTAATATTGATCTGGTCACTATAAGATGTTGTTAGGTGAGCTAATTACGTAATAACTTAAGACAGAAGGACTCTTAAGTAGGGACTGAATAAATTAACCGACTTGGTATTACATGGATCTCACAACTTTTTACGGTAGACTAAGTTGCGTGCGAGACTTGGTTTTTTTACAAGTTATGTTTTTGATGGCATACATATATGTTTAAAGGACTTTCGAAGAGCATGCACTAAAACCACATTTGGTAGATATTCTAGACAAAACCATTATAATATAATAAATTATTAGTACTTAGGTTCGCACTTCTTCTACTTAATATTTACCGTTTAACGGTCTCTTTAATTTTAAAAACAGCTGTGTTGGTTTGGCTAAGTTCTTGGAACATTATTGGTAGGTAATAATATGTAGTATGTTTTAAACAAAGGCACAGACGAAGGTCACTCTTATCTGAATCACTTTCATTCATTCGTTTTATCCCGAGCGGGACCCGGTCATTCAGGTCATGTTTTTGTGTGTATGTTTAGAAGTCTGGTCATGGATTACCTACAAAACTTACTTCATTCAGAAGTTCATAACCTAATTATATCTGGCTACGCCTGAATCTTTGTGCTGACAACTAAATGGATATTGAGATTATTTTAGATTCAAAATAGGAAAAAGTTTTATACTTGTTAAATAATTATTTATTAGTCTATATTATATTTATTATACTTTTTTAGGTTTTATTTTATGTAGGTAGGTTTATCATGTATGTATGTGTAGGTATATACGAGTATTATTAATTGAAATTGTTGTGCACGTTACTATCCGCTTCTTTTCTGAATTTTCACTTCCAAGGTCTGCTGTAAGACATTTTTTATAAATAAGCAGTGCCTGTTGTGTCGTTTTTCTGTGATAATTTTCTGTTAACTTTATTGTGTACAATAAATAATAAAATAAATAAACTATTATAGTTTATCATTTGCCAGGCCGTGTGGTGACGGCAGAGTAGAATACATTTGCCTCCAACCCTACTCTTCCCGTGGGTGTTGTAAGAGGTGACTTAGGGACTACACATTGAACAGGGAACGGGCAGCAGCGCCAACCCGCCTGCCAAGCGTGGAGATTATGGCAAAACCCTCCACTTAGTGGAGGAGGCTCATAGTCCAGCACTGTAACGGGCCGTTGATGATCATTTGCCAAAGAGTAGTTTGCTACTGCTAGTATTACCTATAGGATTCATTCAGAACGTTCACATATTCATCAGGACCACGTGCTGCATCGTTTAGCCGGTCACTTAGTATGGCTGATAACGAAAAAGCGTGCACTTGTTGAATAATGCTCGTGTTTTCAAAATATCTGAAGCCCGTTTAGTTTCGACATGCCAAAATGTTGTTAAATAAGTGCTTACTGGACTTTGAAATATTGAGCTGTAATCCATTTTGAAATAAAATGGGATTTAAACAATAGCGGATCTAAAAAAAATAACAAAGCTCAAGCTTGAAATAATCAATATTTCTACAAGTTTTTTTTCTTACTTAGCATTTAAGACTACTCGTCTTTCTCTACTTCCTTTAGAACTTTCGAGCTGTCTACTTGAAGCTGCTGCTAATAACTCAACTGCCGTATTAAGAAAGCTTTGTAGGCAATAAATAATCCTCCCCTATATTTTTAGCGGTAAATAAAACGGGCCATTTGTTCAAATCAGGGGATTAAAAAAGCTGATAAATCTCACACCGTTTGAAAAATAGACTCGTTTACGACGAACTCAGCTCTTTTTCCAATACGCCTTTTTTAAAACGTTTGTATATTTAGTAACTACCACATTTATTTGAAATTTAAAGAATCATTGCACACAATTATCAATATTCTGTGTTTTAAATTCCTTCCCACATCGTGTGGATTGTGAGGATGACAACCGGTTTCAAAGACCTGTGTTTAAATGCAAGGTTTTTGGTTCTTATTGGCTAATAATATAATTATGTTAGAAAATTGTCCTAAGCTAATAACAATAAAAAATATATTATCATTTGGAGGAAGCAAATGACACCGGCTTTGGATATAATCGTACCAGTAGGAACTTGATTAGGCTCTCCCCTCTTCACAGTCCGGTGACTGCTCCACTCTAGACCTTCACAGGAAATAATCGTAATTGGGACAACCAGTTCGTTGTTTTGGAAATATGAAAAAGAAAGCTGTGAATGTTTTTATGAACTTACAATCCTTTAAATTCTGAAATTGAAACTGACGGTTTAAGAGAAAATTTTATTTAAATAGACAGGTACAAGAATTTGCGTGCAAGCATTAATCCTTGTAGAAAGTCAAGTTTATAGCTCACCCAATCAGCCCAGTCAGCTTTCAAGCCGTCAATTGACCAAAAGGTCAAAAAGGATAAAAATCCTGCATAGCATTACAACAGAAAACAGTGAAACAATTACGAATAAAACGAGATTGTCCTTGTATTCTCCAAAAATCCTTAAAGCTAACAAATGAAGGTGTCAATCGTCAATTACGAGTACCGATCAAGATTGGTGTCGCGACCCCAATATTAGCTAACAGACTACCGATAATCACGTGACAAAGACATCGGTACATCAACTCATGCACAGGGGCGGTGGCCACCCCACGCCTACGCCACGCCAGGAAACCAAAATACCCCGTGTTTATGAGAAACTCGTAAATTCTGAAACAAACAGAGCAATAGGGGAACGTTATCTTGAAGAAGTATTAGACTGAGATTAGTTGATTATTTGTAAAACCTTTGCTAGAAGAAACGTGCCTTAGGATACTAACATCGCAGGACAAGAAATTCTAGTTTGATATTTCGTCTAGAAACGCAAAAATTCTGCGATATTTCCTTGCATATGAATTACGTTTCTCCTATGAATGATGGATAGTGTAGCTTCCTTATAAAATACAATAGTGTAATATTGCGCAGAACTGCCGTAGATCTCCCTAAGTAAGTTTGATTGCCGCCGAGGGGTTCCTCTGATTTGATTTTGACATGTTTATTGGGTAATATTGATATACTTTGTGATCACCAGGATCGTGTCACGGGGCAGCAGTCAATTGAGAAGGGTCACGCAAGGTTTATTTAATTCTGTTCGACTATTTGTCAATCGTATTTTGATGTAGTTTGAATACAACTAAGATAAGGCTGATTTATCATTCAACTATTAATTTTCACATGCTTTTATTTAATTTCACGTGTGTGCGTTAAGGTCAAAACTTAAAGCTGAACTAATTCCTCTCAAGTTACGACTGACATTTTGCATGCTTGCTCATTTCTGAAGATATAGAACACACTAAAATTATAGAACTGAACTGACAAATTTTGATATAAAATGAAAACTAATTTTCCGATTTAATTTGTAGTAGGGAAAATAAAATCAGGGAAATTTTCACTTCAAATCATAGTTGCGTGCAGAACTATACACATGTAGTGTCTTTGTTACTCGTATACAGGTATTTTACTTTTTTATTTTACACAACCAATTTTATTACACAACCAATCAATATTTTCCTTATTTTTACCCGACTGTTTAGAAGGAGAGTTATGTTTTACGAGTGCATGAATGTATTGCTTGGCTTGATGGATTTTAGCTAAAGAGGTGTCGTTAGATTCGTCTTACTTGTGAGAGTGACACTGGGTAATCAAAATTAAAAAAAAACTGAGACGGCTGATTATTGGCGCCAAAACATAGACTTTAAAAATTGTATCACTCCAAAACCTATCGCGTGGGATATCAAAATAAAGGGCTTTATGAATGGTCTTCAAAAATATATACAATTTATATGTTTAAATGTAATGTAATGAATGAGAAATGCAAAAAAACATCAAAAACTTCAAGGTCTTAAATTGAATTACCATTATAGTGTGTGGAAGAGACACAACAATATCGGTCATTCATTACAAAAACTAAAAATTAAAATTAAAAGTTTACTAAAAAAACAAAAAACCCGACTGCGAAAATTTTAAACTTTCAAACTTAATTAATAAATAAACTGAAAAGATGGAAAAAAGTTTTTTTTTTGTTTTGAATGATCGTGGTTGATGGTGTTATACACAATAGCAGTCACTGCAGGCATGAAAATATTCTTAATTCATAAAAACGCTATGATGCCTCCGACTGCTATTGTGAACACCATCAACCACGATCATTCAAAACAAAACAAAAAAAACTTTTTTCCATCTTTTCAGTTCATTTATTAATTAAGTTTGAAAGTTCAAAATTTTCACGCTGTCGGGTTTTTGATTTTTAATAAATTTTTAATTTTATTTCAAACAGGACTTAGATCGATCACTATCCATTCTTCGAGGTGTCGCATCAATTGTCTGTGAAGTATCTTTAAGCAGTGCATGTCCACGCAGCGAACGGAAGCGCGTACGCATGTAGAATAACGTCGTCGTCAATATCGATATTGCTGGCTGATTAGGGCTTAAGTTTGGGAATAGAAACAAAGACTGTAACTTTTTTTATCAATTCATGAATCACATCCGTTTATGTCCCTATCTTGCTGTATTCGGTGAATTTGTAATGTGTTGTAATAATGGAAACAGTGTTGTATTGTTAGATGACTGTGTGCAATTTTAGATTCGATATGAAAGGAAACGTTTCCGTTATTTTACTGTGGGTGCATTTATCCCTTTATAAGTTTTTTGTGTTTCCATTTTAATAATGTTATCTAACTTTAGCATACCAAATTGATGAAATTTTAAGTGACCTCAAAATTACATCTAGCTAATGCATTTAGTATTACCCTTGTCGATTATTTGCCGTTTGAGCATTTTGTGGTAGAGTTACCATTTTCAGTCTAAGCACTCTTGGTCTAGACGCTCCTAGTGACGCCGTTTAGAGCTCCTATACTTGATGAATGATGATGGATGAAATCATGGGGGTTACTAAAGCGTTACTATTTGTCGGCAGTGCGATGAGGGCGGCGGCACGGCTGAGGGCATCAAGAGTGAGCCGGTGGAGGCGGAGGAGCCGCGCGCGATGCAGAAGGTGCCCAGCCTATCGGACCTCTCCGACCCAGAGGCGTCTTTAGGTGAGTCTTGAAACTTAGAATAAAACAATATAGCACACAAATAAACAACTGAATAACAGATAAAAAGTAGGCCCAGATTATTTCTAAGGTATATTTTTTTTTTGGCAGCTTTAGGGGTACAAGAATTGTCAGTACGAGAAAACGGGCGACATGTGTTTTCTCAACGATGATACCTATATCAGATCAGCCTGGAATTTTTGCTGGAACATGTAAAACCAATAATCTCATTTTCAAAAGCCGATTTCCAGTTTACTGCACTCTGCTGAAACAGAAAACAAAAAATGTTACATAAATAAAAAATAAATAAAAAATTTAAATCGTTACGTTTTCGGGAAACCAATATTTATTATTATCACAAAAAATCACTCATAAGTTTATGGATTCAGGCGGCGCTTTTCAAACATCTATTTTACCAATCTTGTACCAATTCGTATGTATGCGATACGATACACATATCGTTCAAAGTGCATATATAAATGTAAATGCAAAGACGATGATAGATAACAAAACAAAAATACTGAGTCTCGATGTGGCTGATTTATTACAGTCACAAAATACCTCCACGTTTGCTGTTAGTTATAGAGACAAAATAAGTTTTCGTTTTAAAAATAATTTTAAAACGCAAGATTTCAGTTGCAAGATTTGATCTGTACATAAACCGACAATTATTTATATAATAGTTATAGAACTAATACAAGTAGAAATAAAAGAGCTTCCAAAATAAGGATCTAAAAGATGAAAGTCTTTTGAATCCAAACTGTCTTCTCTTATATGTACTGCGAAGGTCGTCCATCTATCAGCTCGGCCAGCAAATCACCGGGAGCCGGAACCCCATCTCCGTGCGCGGGAGTCGTTTATCTTCAAACTGCGGAGCTTCCTCTGAAAAACGATCAGCAACGTTTAGCTCAGACGTATGTGGAAGGAAGGAAGTAGTTTGTGATCCATATTTATCTATGTTAGATACTAATTCAGTGGGCCGTTTTGGAATTACGTAATTTCTTTGTGTTTGTTTCTGAGAAAGGTTTATGTATGGTCACATGATAAGACATTAACAGTGTATAGTAGGCTGTCCCAGCATTTGATTATTATTGAAATCTTAAAGCTCAGTTTTTAGGGACATTTACTTTTTTAAACGAGTAACTGTTTATCGAATAGACACACTCGTAGAACGTGAAAAGATAATAATAATAATAATAATATGTGGGGACATCTTCACACACGGCCATCTGATCCCAAACTAAGCAGAGCTTGTGCTATGGGTACCAGACAGCTGATATACATTACATAAATAGATATATACATACATATATAGATAAACAACAACCAGACGCCAGATGCGCGTTGTATTTAGATTTAGGTTTAAAGATATAAGACTATTGTCTATTCTATATGTTATTATCTATAATATCTGTTCAAAACAGATGACTTGTTGTCGTGTGGACAGGCTGCAAAGTTATTGCCGCGAATGATTAGCAAATAGGAGAACCCGAATAGGATAATACGGCGCATCCTTGTTAGACCGGCTCCAGCAGAACGTGTGTTCCAGGGCATTGCGCGGGCGCAGGCCGGGGCTCTACGTAACACACTTTTGAAAATTGGTTCAGGATCAGTGCATTTTCGATCATATCGATAACAACAGATATTTTTTAAATTGTTTTCTATTTGTTTAGTTCTTAAGAATTGAACTGAATTTCGTAAAAAATCCGCACTGGTCTCGCATTGGATAACTACTAGAAGGTTGACTACAAGGATTCTTGATATATGTATTCAAAAGCATGTTTTGGCTACTCTTGTTGAACTGATAAACCTATCATCCCTTCTTCTGACCCCCCCTCCCCCCATCTGACCCCGTCCTGTTCCGTAAGCCTTTCGTCTAATATGGTTGGTAATTATGATTTTTAAAAGCACTTGGGTGTTCGAGCTCGTGAAGGGTTCGAGCCTAATTTGCACCTAATCCGTGGCTGCAGGGCACTGACCCGAGACAAAGGTTGCGGGTGTCTCCGGGGTGGGCTGTGGCTGTGCGACTGCGGGCCCATTGTCTTGCGAGCTCGGCTGCGCAGGCGCCGACACAGTGTGTCCCACGTCACACACGTTTCCTATGTCATGTGGAAATCTTACACCGTACCTACTTAACACCTTTTTACGAATACGATATAACAGCAAAAAATCATAAATAGATATGTTAGTAATCTACTTCATTATTTTAAACGGATTCTGAAACAACCTCGATACAAAATTACTAGGTAGGTATTTAAATTAATTGTGTTTTACTTGTGTACTATTTAGTTTTGTAGCACGGCTACCTTATGCCTACTTATTTAACTTTACACTACGTCTATGAGCAAGTAACTTTTGTATTTCGCAGTTTATTTTAAATACCGACTAATTAGCAAAATGCTTTTAACAATTCAAATAAGTATTTTTTTGTAAAAATAACATTTTTTTACCTATTAATTTAAAGTTAACAGGATTTTCCTAAACCACTTCCTTTTATTGGTAGATTATTCCATTTATTTATCAATTAAATGTGTTTACAGTACATCATATGTATGTGAGGAAATTTATGAATTAGCATTGTAGGATGTTTATTTATGAACATACAGCACGGGTCAAAGCTTCATTGAAACATGAATGTAAGCACATGGGGATGTAACGCTGTTCTCAATCGCAGTCGAAGTGCACCCGACTCAGTGTATGTTTTTCTCGCACTTGAACTCATCAAAAATAGTTTAAAAAGAGAAATGTATTTTTTAATATACTAGGAACATACAGTTTATCAATATTTCACTCGTGAACAGATATTTACAACGAAGGTTATAAGTAAATAAATAACATTTATAAACTAGCAAATAACCGATGGAACAAAATAAAATAATTGTTTTTTTCTGTTTTTTCGTCCTACGTCTTGTCTTGGTCCAATACTGCTTGTTCTCACGTTGCTTCAGCCTTTTAAGTGTGGACGGACATAATTATTAATTTAGCTTATACCGACATAGAACCATAAAACACTTTTTAAATTTTATCCTTATTACAAACCTGCCTGAGTACTCTTTGTTCATTTTCAAATATCTACGTAAAATACATGTTCGTTTGTTTGAGGTGCTTTGACTGCCCAGTCTTTGTTCGTATTGTGTTTATGTCCCGTCCCACTATATAAAACAATTTCTAGTTCCTTGTTTAATAAATTTAAAGTCGGCTGACTCGGATGCCCATCACTAAAACTGTTTATACTTTATAATATGTATCGTTCCGGTCGACTAGCGCTCGACGCGCGGCGTTGCTCACGGTAATTATTATCTCAAAGCTCGCTCGCCGACCGTTCAGCATTCTGCCACCCTCTGCGACACACACTCACACATCTGTATATTGAGACATAATCAAGCATACTGTTGTTATGAGAAAAGTAACTTAAATCTTTAAAAAACATGAATCGCTTAACAATTAATCGTGTTGTTAAAAGTATTCGTGGGAGCGTCAACATACTCGTTCAGAAAAATTACTTTATAATGTATAAATCAATATTAAATTTTCCGAATATGAGGCCTGCAATTTACATACAAAATATTTAGGTATCATTTTCTTCCATTTCTGTGTGAATTTTCTTTATGATAATTATTCTAATTGTCTATATACTAAAAGAGCCGCCTAATTTGTTTCTGTATGTTCCATATTTTTATTTTTATATTTGAATGCTTGCTTAGTTATTACTGTTTTGAATCGCTGGTATTAAGAACCCATTATATAGGTCCATGTTTTAATTGCAAACGACTAAATTTACGACTGCACACATAATTTAATTACTTTTATAATAATGATTAGCAATTGTAAACTTATAAACAATTAACACTACAATGATAAAAATATTTTTTCCAGACAGCCCGTCTCCACATTAACGTTGTTTGATATACTATTTCAGTAATTATTAATAACAAGTACTTTAAACGCAATTTCCCAACAGTTGGGCTTTTCGTGTTAGGTCACTTTAATACTGAAGGCGCACTTATCGCACCGCATGCGTGTTATCATCAGTTTTCTATGAAGGAGAACAACGCGCGGGTGTTCGCTATCTCGCGGTGCGTGCGCGCAGCGATGTGACTCACTTCTACACACTCGCAGATTCATTTAAATTATGTATGTATACGCACATGCACGAGTTTGTTCATTCATATGCGGTGCTGTAGACGAATGTGGCCAGTCCTAAGTACTTGCCTACTGTTTTTGCCAGTTAAAATGTAAATAGAAACTAGAATATTTTAATTCACGGGTCGACTCTAATGCTTTACTGGATTGTATAAATGTTGGACAGACGTACAAATTTAATGTTCTTTCTGTTGTTCTTGTTTTTTTAATCATTATCATTTTTTTCTTCTTTTTTTCTTTTTCTTTTTTGTCTTGCTAATTTATGGACATTATTCAGGTTGCGAAGACACAAAAAAGGTTGAACGATATTTTTTAAATTTAAGTAGTTAGTCATACAAAATATCACTCAAGCATCTCTTTCCGAATTTAATTTTAGATTTAGAGTGTCTCTGTTGAATCAACTCCAATAAAACGATGGTTAAGTCTTCTTCATACAATTTATAATTCAGTTTTAGTATAGGTACTTGGCTATTCATCAACTCGCATACAATTCATATTTAAATATTAAACGATAATACTTTTTACTATGTGATCACTAGTACTAATCTTTATTAAAACAATCTACAATGTCATAGATCGTTGACACAAAGACTTACCTATTGCTATTGTGACATCATCTGTACAATCAATCACATTACTATTACCTTTATAAACATTGACCAACATAAAATTTAGCGCACTATTTAACTTTCCTTGGGTGTTTCCTAACATTTTTGAGGTTTTAACTTATTGGTTATATAAAAAATATAATATATAAACAATAAGTTGCAAAAACCTCAAAAATGTTAGGAAACAGCCAAGGAAAGTTAAATGGTGCGCTTAATTTTATGTTGGTCAATGTTATGTCCAATAAAGAGAAGTTAATTAATTTTATTTTTTATATTTAAGATGGTCGAGGAATAAGTAATTTACAAGTCACAGTTGCTTAAAATGTTAAAAATGACAAAATGAGATACATAATATTATATACCTTTTAGTAGATACATAGTTCTTGACGTATGGCATATAAATTTTGTGACCTTAACACGAATAGCTGGCCAATTTGTTTGTATTTTAATTTGTATCCTATTTCTGTTTTATTTTTCATAGACTAATGCGTTTGGCGATCGCCCAACATTTTATTTGTTGGTTTTACACCAGTTTACACATTTCTTTTTTGTTTACGACACATTGGTTTTTGCTTAATGAGCCTATAAATTAAGATGATGACTAATTTATTTTATTGTAGTTGTGTCTAATGTGTAGGTTATGTTTAAAAAAAATCTTCATGAATATGTGATGTTATTTTACATTGTATTTAAACCCCAAATCCAATATTCTTACGTTAATCTACATCTCCAGCCTCATCATCTACATCCAATCATAAATAATTTGTGCTCATCGTTAAATTTTTAACTAAAATATTGACACTAAATAATTAAATTAATTATGCAACTGCGTTTCAACACTATATTAATTAATAATAGTATTGGAAACCTGAAAAGAAAATATTTTATTGTAGAGAAAAAATATTGTTCGAAATTCTGTCTTTGCGTTTGAATATAAATGTACAACAAGTTTCTATGTTATATGTGCAGTCGTAGTCTGACTCAGGACACAATAATATAATTTAAAAGCACGCTAACTTAAAATTTAAGAAGATTATGTATCTTACTTGTGTGAAATACGATTTTCCATCCCTCAAAATTCATATTTGAGAAAGAGAATTCTGATCATCATCAACAACAGCTTGTACGTCCCCACCATCAAAGTGCCCGAGCTCGCGAGTCGCGTGTATTTTAGAAATATTAAATACCACTGTTATTAGTACTGTGGAGATTGCATTGGTTACATGCAGTCTCCGCGCACTTTTCCCTTTGTTTGTCGATGCTAGTGATAAAGCATTAGGTGCTTGTTTATTGCAGGGTGAAGATAAAATATTTCCGATTGCTTTCGCGTCGCGTAAGCTCTCTGATTGTGAGTCCAGGTATACGATTACCGAAAAGGAATGTTTGGCTCTAGTGTGGGCTCTTAATTATTTTAAGCATTTACTATGGGGAATGAAATTTGACGTCGTGACGGATCACAAAGCTTTGGTATGGCTCCGTACTAAAAAGGATATGAATGGGCGTTTAGCTCGTTGGTCTTTAGCGATTCAACAATATGATTTTGATATAGTATATTGTTCGGGCAAAGATAACCAAATTGCTGATTTCCTAAGCAGGAATCCATTAATTGAGGATGTTGATGTTAAGGAGACCTCTCCTAAGGATGTAGTTGAGGATGGTTTAGAGTTATACAGGATTGAAGCTTCTCGTTTTGAATTTGATCAAAGCGTTGATAGTTTTTGCACTGAACAAGTTTCAAGGATTGCTTCTAGATCTCGGCTAAACTATAAAGGTTTTCTTACTAGAGACAATAAGCTCTTTCACAGGTGTAGGATAGGTAACAGATATGTTGATCGTTTGGTTGTTCCTCAAGCTTCATTTAATGACGTTATGAAGGAAATTCATGATGATCCTTGGAATGGAGCGCATTTTGGTCTTACGAAGACTTTATGTAAATTTAGGGACAGATATTTTATTCTTGATGCTGAAAAGAAAATTTCTAGGTATATCGAAAGTTGTAAAGAATGTCAAGAGAGGAAGAGATCGTATTTGATTGCTCCGATGCAACCGATTGAAGTCAATCATCTTTTTGATAAAATAGCCCTTGACATATTAGGACCTCTTCCGACCTCGGATTTAGGAAACAAATACATCATAGTTTGTTTAGAGTATTTATCGAAATACGCGATAACTAGAGCAGTCCCAAGTGCAACTGCTCAAGCCGTTAGTGATTTTCTTACTCAAGAGATCTTCTGTAAATTTGGTATGGTAAATGAAGTCATTGTAGATCGTGGATCAATTTTCACATCACACATGGTTAAAAATACGATAGTTTTTTTTGATTCCACGTTATCGGTTGCTGCAACTAGGCATCCTCAGACCATTGGACTCGTGGAACGTTTTAATAGCACTATATCTCAGAGTTTAGCGATGTATACAAACGAGAGTCAAGCAGATTGGTGCATGTATTTGCCCATGTCAACGTACGCGTATAATATATCGAGACAGGCGTCATCAAATACGATTCCTTACACTATTGTTTTTGCTAGAGACCCAATTTTGCGTTCTGATGTTGATATTGTATCTAATCGTAATGATTTGGATATTGCTGCTCGCAATAATGCTAATATTAGAATGATCTCTTGTGCGTTGAGAAATATTCGTAAATCGCAAATGACTCAAAAGGAATATTATGACAGGAAAGTCAGGTTCGTAACGTTCGATCCAGGTAGCTTAGTCTTGGTATATAATCCTAAAAGAATAACAAATGTTGGGCAGAAGTTATCGCGTCCATATAAAGGTCCGTTTCGTGTTATTCGAAGGCTATCTAATAATAATTATTTACTACGTAAGATAGATGGAAGCTCCAGACGTGATTTAATATTTCACCATAATTCTCTGAAACCGTTCAGATTGCGTGTTTAAAAATATTATTTTATAGTAACTTGGCGTTTGTTGCCCTTGATCTGTCCTATGCCTTACTTTATTCACAACTCGTCATGAACTTCTATCGTCATTTGTAGTTGATATGTTATGTCAGCGTCTTTGTCAATAAATAATTATTATTGTCTCTATATATAAATTTATTTTTATTTTTGTATGATGGGTAACTTAATGTTTGTCTATATATGGCATAGTTTGATAACTTATTCTTACATTTTATTTATTTTTGTTTGTCATGGACTTTTGACTTAAGCTATGGTATTTTCATTTAATCAACAATCGTTCGAGATATTCGTTTGGTTTGAGCATTACTTGTCGGATCTCATAATAGGACATATGCATCCTCATGAGATGTGCTTTTTCTTAGCACGATCGTATTGGTTTAGTATTTTATGAGTCGGTGGATTCGAGAACGCTTATTGGTTTCATGTTATGCTTATTAGGTTTAGTCAAGTTCTATTAATTTTTGTTTTTCTCTCGAATGGATTAATCCAGCTCTTATTTGCAGATTCGTAATAAGTAGTTTATAAACATTTTATATATTAAAAAAAGAAACTTCATGAAGAAAAGAAGGTTTTAAAAATCTAGCTATTTAATGGGGTTGTTATCTTCTATAAGGGGAGGGTGAGCTTAGTGTATAGGCCACTCATTTTAGATATGCTATCGAATATTTATAGTTCTTCGGAAAAGATCTTGTTATTCGGTTAATATTTAACGTAAGTGACGCATAGTGTAGGTGATCATTATTTTTCTACATATACGAATAGGCCTGAGCTCCTGTTCCAGACCGGCCGCTACTTCGATTTTTAGACTTTGTATTCGCGTTTTTCATTTGTTTTTGTCTTAGCTTAGGTTGAAATATTTAAGTTTAGATTAGGTGTGATCACTTAAAGTTTGTTCATTATGTTGATGGGATTTTGTTGTCATAATTTGATTTATCTGATATTACATAATAATAATTTCGTTTGTTCTTGTTGGTCAATTATAGCAGCATGGTCCAATGTTAATATTATGTTGAACGTTTTGTGTCGCTGTTAGTTGTTCTATTAATTCTTCAAAATTTATTTATTGTTCTTTTGGTTCATGTAGTGTACCATGAGTTGTACTTGAATGAATAATCTTTTGGCGTGGTTTTAATTATTCGTATTTGGTGAAACGTTGTTCCACCAGGTAGCTGTTAGCTATGGCTTCTTGTACAAATCATAGGGTTTGTTAAATGAAATATTATACGCACTTTTAGGTAATTAGTTAGGTTTATCTTTTGTGATCGGCTGATCATTTTCCTGTAGGAGGAGGGATGTGGAGATTGCATTGGTTACATGCAGTCTCCGCGCACTTTTCCCTTTGTTTGTTGTTGCTGGCACTCGATATTCGCCCTATATATCGTAAAAAAGCTAATTAGACGTGGTGAGTCAGAAAATGATGAGCTGAAGAAAATGATGGTGTGGATTAGGGATTGAAATGAAGAAAAGATAATACAAAAATATTGAAATCTAATATTGGAGTCATTATTTGGCTACGGATTTATGCACTAGAAGCGAGTGCCTCCCATCTTCAAAGAGCTACGTCCACCTGACAGTACTTACCTCCTTTCCCCATTGCAGGCCATTCTGTAAACAATCTAGACCTACGGGTAACAACATGGAATATTCTCTTCCAAGATTGCGTTACGCAATTTTATGTGTTCCAAGTCTAGCAACAACGTTAACGTTATCGATAGAAAACAAATTACATAGTTGGTATGGCATAACCGTGTAATGCACGGGTAGTGGCACTCACGTGTTGTATACGACTCAAGCGCAAGCGTTCCACCAATATACTTAAATAAAAATGGTTTTCGGTTGTTTCTTACCAATTAGCTACTGCCAATGTCCTCACCCAATGGCGACGGATTGTGAAGATTGGCATCACCAACCCGGATGTGACGACCACGACAGCTTTGTCAAGAGTTGTAATGACAAAGAAGAAATAGAATGTTCTAACCATATTTGAAGAATCATATTTGCAATGTCCCCACAAGGTGGATTGAGGATCTGGTGAAGATCGCGAGAAGCCGCTAGATGCGGGCAGCGCAGGACCAGTCGCCATGGAGACCCTACGAGGCAGCCTTTGTCCAGCAGTGGACGTCTTTCAGCTTAAGATGATCATAAATGTCTTTTGCAGGTCTGCGCGATTGGAATTATTTGGAATGCTATAGTACGCTAATACCCTCACAATCGATATTGATACAGGAAAATCTAGGAAATTTGTTTTTCCATTATCACTCATTCAAACCAGATTCAAAACATACATCACGCAAATTTTTTAGCATCAACACGTTGAAATCGCTGATACTGGTTTTTCACATAGTAAGTACTAAGAAAACAAGCCACTGCACTTAGTGGTCACTGTCACCTTAAAATTGCACTACATACCCATTACCTCTACCTACCTTAAATCTTATGCACATGCCAGTCTAAGCCTCTTTCAGATAATATTAGAAAAATCCTTCAAAATATTATTTTTA
Organism: Carpatolechia fugitivella; assembly: GCA_951230895.1. Taxonomy (NCBI): domain Eukaryota; kingdom Metazoa; phylum Arthropoda; class Insecta; order Lepidoptera; family Gelechiidae; genus Carpatolechia; species Carpatolechia fugitivella. The sequence continues at coordinate 7,224,662 of OX579662.1, read as the reverse complement.
TATGCCCTACATTTTTTTTTCTCTTGTTGTCTAAACAAAAGAAGTTCGCGCCCGCTACATTATCATTATCACTTTGCTAGAAATAGTGACATCCATCCATATGATCACGCTTCTATGACGTATCCCCGAAAATCTACTTCCTCAAATATGGATTGCACGTCATCGCCTATAAGTGGCTAAAGAGAGTCATTTGAAAATGAAGTCCATCCATCGCATGCTCTGCCACGCTTTCAACTAACACCACAGAGCCCGCAGACGACGTGTAAAAAACCGGCGTCCACTTGATACGGAGGATGTTGCGGTGTCCACTTCCCCGGCGTGTGTACTCCTGCGCAGGATGTTGCCAAAACTACCCACACCGCTTCGTGTTTCGGCAGCGGCAACTATGTGGGCGCTGCTGCTCGCATTTCGCACAAGACATATTAATCGCCATGTTTATAAACAACCAGTGCTACGTTAAATAGGTTGCGTGAGAATACTCCATTCATTCAGTTTACATTATACTTAGTTGTAAATTATTCAGAATTTACACGTACTATTTTTAATCTTACAATGCCGGCTAAGTTTGCTTTCAGACTGTAATCTAAGTGCTTGACACAGCCTTATGAGGTGGTGGTATTTACGTTAAAAAAAGAAAGCAGCTAATAAGTCATTAACACCATGTCATCCAAACGTTGAGTTAACACCGCACTGTACACTTATGTTTGTCAAACCTAAATAGACAAAGCGACTTTCTAAGAACTGTAACTGTAATTTTGTTAAGTCTGTCAAAATATTCTATATCAAAAAGTCATAGTCCATAATTAAAATCCTTATTTGAATGAAAATTTAATGGTAACTTTATTACCTCTTTTATATGTTCTGTGGTAACTTAACACCGTAGCGTGTTCAGCAGTTTTTTATGCTTGATCAAGTAGAAACAGAGTTTCATGTGTCACCTGATTTTCGGTAAATATGGCATATTGAACTTTATTTTAAGTAGAAAGATATTTAAATTGAATGCAAGGAACGTAAAGTGCTTTGTTTTTTTGTTCATCAAGTCAAGAGTCACATGTGGGCCTTGGATAAGCACTTGTGTGTCAGATGGCATCGCATAATCAATGATGACAGTTAATGTGAATTATACTTTATCACTACTTTGTTGATACTCGTACCCGTGGAGATCTGCATTAAACCGCCAACAGTTTTTAATGATAAATAAAAGATCAAGGAGTTGCGCATCAAAGAAACACCGCAGATTTTGAATGCATTAATAAAGCCGTTTTTTGTGTTGGTGATGGAGGCTGAGTAGTAAGGTCACAACATAGTTATGATTAGGCTGATGAGAGTGATTCATGGCGAGAAACTGTTGAGAGAGATATAAATAGCTGCAATTTACCGCGGCAGCTGCGATAAAGGCACCACAATACTTATATGTATGAGTACATACTCCAGATAAAATATTACTTCAAAATGCATATTTGAGCACTGAAATAGTACTTTCCCTCACAATACTTCTCTACAATTTTCAGCCATTTCCAAGCCGACACTTTTCAACAGAAAAGCTTTTAACTCTCGCAAACTTGCGAACAAAGCTCAAACTATTTCTGTCTAAGCCTGTTCTGATGTTGACACAAGAAAATTCTCATAAATGCCTTCTGCTGGCTCCAAATGGCTTCAAATAACACGTGTTTACACGCACACAGGCATTAGTAGTGAATATGTAGCATCAAAGACACACAAAGGCAGTTCATTCATGTCCGCGGCCCGTGAATGGGAGGCGAGTCCGCCGAGCGTGTAAGCGCAGCGAAAGCTCTGAAGGAGTTATAGTCGCCTGGTACTCAAGCCGACTTGTTGGCCGACATGTTGGTCAGTTTGTCCGTCACTGACACTGCCCACACGTACACGACAAATCGATTGGTCGGTTTAAAGGTCGAGATACTGAAATAGAAGCCGAGCATTTGGTTCACAGATCACAGCCAGAGCTACGTAGAGATTGGCAATCAACGTCAATCAACCAAAATGTTTTCAAGCATTCGTCTTGTTTCGTTTTTAGAAATGTACCTATGCATACCAACATACATCTAAAGATTAGATTTTGGTACTTATCTACCTATGAAAAAATGTTTCATTTTAAGAAAGCTGTAATGAAGCAAAACTTACAACATTTAGATAAAACTGATCGCTACTTCAAGTGTGAACAAATAAGAAATAATCATTCTGCATCGTAGATAAACGTCATTTTACGTCCAAATTGTGGCAATAAATTTCAGAATAAATTTATAGAATCGAGAGACGAGATGTTCTCTGAAATTCATATCGCGTCTCACTTAACTCCTGCGCATTCAAATGGGCTCGTCGTCACCTCTTGCTGCTACTGTAGTTTGCATACTAATACGCACGTGTGTTAAATATTATATGCATGCGTAAGTAGAGAAAAAAATTATGAAGATATAAATAAGTTTAGGGTTTATAAACTCTCTGACAAGTTCATGCGTGCATCGATAACAAGTTCAGAATAAAAGTTTGTAAAAAAGAATGCTATTCTGGATAAAAGACCCACAGTGTTTGAGGTTACAGATTTCGTCGCCTCATTTCAACCAATAACTCACCACCAATTTTCCGCAGTAGCAGTTGGAGGTGAATCTGCGTGTTATTGTGCCCTAAAGTTTGATTTATTGTCAATAAATCCAGGCCGTGTGATGTGCGGCGCTGAACTGCTGCCAACTTCCAATCACTGCACCGACGAGAGAACAGACGCTCTCTGTGCCCACTCAGTTTATATAATTGTCATTTTGCATGGATTGTTCTATTATAGATTCGCTAAAGCCACTAAATCCAAAGAAAGCTACAGGTTTTGTGACGTAGACCTCCCAACTGTAACAGAGAGAGAAGATAATGTAAATACCGGTAAAATAATAGAGTTTGCGTTGAGACAAATAAAAAGTCTTTAAAGGCATTAAAGGACTAAAGTTTGGAATGACATGATACTAATAGATAATGCAAATAATCATTATAGTCGCTGAATCGACACGAAAAGAAGAAAAATGCAAATAAAATTAATGAAATATAAAACAATGAGTCAGCAAGCTTTTGGCAAATGCTAATAAAAAAATGTGCAGCAAATATAACGATTTCGTATATAGGTACGCTATCTGATAAAAATGCTAAGCTCAAGATAAATAGCCAAACAGAAAAGTTACAAAGCTAAATGGTTCATTAGAAAACAAAAGAGCCATAGGTTGGGATAACTGAGAGCTATTTGTTACCGAATCGCTCTGAGAAAAGCACGTAAAAATAAAATTGTAAACAAAGGGTGCCTACGCAAACAATCAGCTCATCTTTTAACATAATATGCGTGGCGCCATCTAGCGGCTACACCGTGCAGCCCGTAGCAACCTTTTATTCGACCCGTTCAGTTTAGTTCCCGCTTGGTTCACTTTCATTTTAACGCTTTGCTGCGTAAGTTCTCGTGAATCACGTTAGATGGCGCTATAGTATGCACGTTGCTTTATCATGATAGAGTCGAAGTAGAGAAAGTTTCAGTTTGATAATTTTCAATAAATCATGTTATATCAAGATAAATTGTTTTCTTGTATCGTTGTGGCATGTTATATTGTGTCTGACGCTAATTACAAAATCCAGAAAAAAATTACAGCCAGTAACTGCCAGTTGAAACATAAAACTCAGTCTTTTAAGATTGAAATTCCTTACACCACAGAGTATACAAGACTAATGATATTCCAAATTAATGTTCGGATTTTACTTCAAAAATTTACCCAGATTCTTGCACACGTATACGTCACATAACAAATTCATACAATTAAAAACAGATTTCATACAATTAAAAACAGATGCCGAAACCATAAAAAAATGGCCAGGAGACCGTTGTTGTTTGCGTGGGTGTGACGTCACGGTCAGGGGTGAGGGGCGCAGGAGAGAGGCGCGGGACGCGGGGGGCGGCCGTGGGAACCGCGCGGCAGGTGCGCGCGCGCCGGCCACTGATCCTGACACTCACGCACACACAGGCCAACACACCCCAGACATGTGCACCTCGCGAGAAAGTTCCGCTTTTCCAGTAGCCTCTAGGATTATTTAGCTCTCGTAGCGTAGTACGTATAACTGGGTATAACACTGCTGTATTTAACCTTAATAAGAATAATTTTATTTATTTTCTAGTTATTGTACTTACACCAAAAAAGGATGAAAAAGACTACATTACGAAGCTGCATTTAAAAAGTAAAACAACTATGATTTATACAAAGTTAAAATTGTGATAAAAAATAGATTTAGGTATGGTCATCATCATCGTAATCAGAAGCTCATAAACGTCCCCTCCGTGCGCAAATGTTACAACTAATATTTAAGAGCACATAGTTACAAAAAATACTGACTAGAAGCACAGAATATACTTGTATTGTATAGGTATACCTAGGTAAGGTTACATTGCTGAAATACATATTTTTTTAACACCAAACAGTGACTAAAACATACCCACAGAAAATAGAGTAATATTGAAAACAGTGGCAATCGTAAAAAGCCTTCAATTAAAATAAATCCAACCTTTTTAATAAGTTAGTAAATCAGTTTAGGAGAGCACTCAAATTGCCTCGGGCTGTAGCCTTGCTTGAAGCCATCTCTTACGCTTTGTCTCATAATATTCCCAAGACTATTATATTTTCTGATTGTAAAAGTTGTCTCCAGGCAATAATTGGTAATCAATTTAAAATGAAAACAAAATTCCCCCTTATTTTAAAAATTAAGGAATTACTGCTTGAATGTGATGAGATGGGTCTTCAGATTGTTCTTGCTTGGATTCCGGGCCACTCTGGCATAGAGGGTAATGAAAGAGCTGATTCTTGGGCGAAGGATGCTATTGATACTGGTTCTCCAGACCACCTTCAGAATCACTTTTCTGATCTTCTGATGATTGCTCGCTCTGATGTTGGAGAGTCTTGGCAGAACCTTTGGGATACTTCCAGACTACATAAAGGTCGATACTATGGTAACCTGCAACCTCTGATACCTCACAAACCCTGGTTCTTTCGGTTTCGCTCGGGTAGCAAAAGATCTACTTCGTCCATCTGTCGTTTGCGCCTTGGACATGCTTGTACCCCTGTTTTTCTTTCTAAGATTAGGGTCCGGGATCACTCTTTATGTGAATGTGGTCTGGACGAAGGAACTCCAGACCACATTTTCTTCTGTTGTCCTAAATTTTCTTTCTCTTTATATGATGTTCTTCCTTCTGAAATTCCTCGCCCTATCAACTTTCACTCTCTTCTCACCTATTCAAACTCTTCCTTTGTTCTTTTATTAATTAAGTATATTGAATTTCATGATATTAAATTATAATTTCTTTATTTACATGTTTATGTTTATATTTGTGTCTATACTTTATCGTTTATTATTTTTATATTATTTGTTTAAACCTTCGAAATTTTTCACCGAACATTCTCTTCTCGTTTGTGCTATGTTGAGTGTATACGTTGTCATTGGCAAAATACGTCCAATCTAGACGTGAAGCCATTTAAAAAAAAAAAAAAAAAAAACTATGATTTATACAAAGTTAAAATTGTGATAAAAAATAGATTTAGGTATGGTCATCATCATCGTAATCAGAAGCTCATAAACGTCCCCTCCGTGCGCAAATGTTACAACTAATATTTAAGAGCACATAGTTACAAAAAATACTGACTAGAAGCACAGAATATACTTGTATTGTATAGGTATACCTAGGTAAGGTTACATTGCTGAAATACATATTTTTTTAACACCAAACAGTGACTAAAACATACCCACAGAAAATAGAGTAATATTGAAAACAGTGGCAATCGTAAAAAGCCTTCAATTAAAATAAATCCAACCTTTTTAATAAGTTAGTAAATCAGTTTAGGAGAGCACTCAAATTGCCTCGGGCAAGTTTGAAAAACGTCGCAATTAAAAACCTTAATAGAGTTAGGTGGGGGCCGTAAGGTAGACTAGAACATATCGGGTCTTTCAAATAGGCAGTCAGTAATATATAATTTTTTTTTAAGATTATTTCGTAAAAATAGGTACTTTTTTATTCACTCATTTAAGATTCTTAAGTGAAAAAAAACCAGCATTTATTTATTAATTATTTTATTTACGCATTCTCATAGCTTGCTTGTGCTTGTCCCTTTTATTGATAAAAATTTAAACGAATTTAGAACCTTGAATCAACGTTACGCAAGCTTTTTAGTCTCAATCGTAGATCTCAAAGTGACACCGCTACGCTCGCTACGACGTAGCAGTCTACGGTGATAAAATAAAACATAGCAATTAATATGCCCCCGGAGTCGACTGCGTGCGAGCGGACTCAATACGGAATTACTGATTTCATTTTTATTTCTTTATAAAATAACTAATTTGAGTTCAATTCGCGATATCATTTATGGAAGAAAGCTGTCCTAGCCACGCAAAGCGTCCGAACAAAATGACTCTGTATTAAATTTAAAAGCAGTGCAAAAATTAGATATTCCCCGCTGTTTTTCCCCTTTGATGTTCATAATGAAGTTCACCTCTTTTCCGGGCCTTCGGTGGGTTTCCGTGGAAATAGTTTGGTTGGAAATTGCATGAACGCGGGACTTAATAGCCGGCTGGTAAGCAAGTTACCGCCACTCCGGGAACTTCACCCGAACGCAGTTTTGTGAAACTGAATTCAGGTCGAGTGCTTTTAACGATTTCTACTTAAATATACATACGCATCTTTAAATTCATAACTGATTTGATACATGATACCTAGTTCATCTTTTTGCATACACAAAGAGAGAACCCCCTCTAGCCACATTAAAACAGCAATCTGTAATTTACAATATATATAATTCATTCATCGTAGGCTCGTAGGCGTCTGCTACAAAAATTACTTCAGAGAAATAAGATTACTACACAAAATTAAGATTACTTTACTTCACAAATTTTAACTTAACTGAATTCAAATCTTACTGACCTAGTGTTACCACTTGGAAGAACATCCCATTCAATGATTTATATGGGAATTTCGGCCACCATATGAATACGTATCTGATTGCAAATCAAATATTGTACAAACAACACAATAAATCGGATACAGGCCGTTACGATCGCAATTTATTGATAATTTATGGATCGATATCCCCACAGCTAATCTCAGAGTGGAGTCAGCGGCAAACAGCCACCGGCAGAGGGCGTGCCAACGACCAGAATTGATTCATAGTTAATGACGAAAGTGCTAAACGTTGTATTCAAGATAGAAATAGTCCAAATCTTCGATCTTAGAAAGCTGTAGATACGATAGTCAACCAGTAGAAAATCACAGATAGATAGATACTTTGTGACACTACAATTTATACGAACTAAATGCAAGATGGGTAATAAGTTTAACAAACTCTGTTGCCTACATGAAAAAACATGCAAGCTTCATTGCCCGTATGTTTTATAAGGACGATATAATTAGAGTATTTCCAATGTTCTATAGAAAAGACAAGATAATATAGAGGTGGTTAAGTTTTCATGGATTCTATTGGAATCCACACACCTTAAACATTTCCATGGCATCCTCCCGTATCTTACGATTTGATTTAGTCAAGTGATTGAAAATGTTTGAATGTTACCGTTCGGCTACCATTAACGACGCTTAATTGCGTCTCAGGTTATGAACTTAGAAATGAGTTGTCAGATGGGAAGCTAATTTTCTAATCATTAAAGCTACTTGGTAATAAATAATAAGCAATTTGAGTATCGATAATTATAATTCTCCTTAAATTAATTTAGAAGTACCAAAGTTCACTTCACCTAGTATTTTTTTTAAGTTGCAACAACCTTTTGATGAATGTTGCATAGCTAATTTATTTTTCTTAAATTTTTATCGAATTCTATGTTTCAAACGTGTCAATCTTTTAAAAAGAACAAAGGCAGGAAGCGTTTTCTTGAAGTCTGTAGCCTCAAACGACCCCCGAACAATATGTCTTTCACGATTCGATACGATTTTCTCTATTGTAGAGTTAACTGTACCGGTAAAAGAGAGATCTTGCCAAAATCTGTGCAAGTTGCGAAATAGACTGATTTAGTTATTTTATTTTATTCTGAATATATGTTTCATTGATAGCATACATTACATAAGATTACGCTTGACAATTAACACAACAAACTAATCTCTTTAAAAATATATGAATATTTTTTTCTTTTGCCAATGTAACAAAGCAGATTTTATAAATGATATACCTATGATACTTATTTCTGATGTCGACAGTGCGCTGACAAAGCCTTACCCGAAGTTTTACTCACTAGCTGCCCTTGGCCACACTAACCTTAACATTTAACGCGCTCGTTGACCAAAAGCCATACAATTTCAATTATCCGGGTAATGTCTCTGGGACAATGGTAATGGCGCGTCAGCGGCGCGGTAACTCGCGTTTTGCGTGCGTACGCGCAGTTTGGGGAACTGCGCAGCGCGGTGTCGAAACATTTCCACGAGGGGCGCGAAGCTTCGGAGAAAATCTGTGGTTTTCTGAAATGGTGTTACATCTTAATCGGACTCAAAGATTTTAGATGTAGTAACTAAAAGCTCTATAAGATTTTATTGTTTTCAATAGGACTTGAGATGATTAAAGTTTTCTGTTTTGAAAATAGTTGAGCAGGTACTCGTGTATGTAATTCTGAAAATCATACTTCTTTTTTTTTTCGTGTATTATATTATATTTATAACTAATCTTTACTTCATTACACGTATATATTTTTTTTAAGTATTGAGATATTATTCATATTATTAATTCTTCAGTACATTGGCTTTAAAATCAGAGTTTGAAATTAAAAATATTTTTTCACTTCTCATGCTCTGAAAGTGCTTATTTGTGCAGGATATAGGCTGCACAAAATCGAATTTTGTGCACAAGTGCATTAACGTATCTACTCATAAATGTATCTATATTAAGGCAAATAAAATGAGCCATACAGCCAAACACAATAAGAAGTTCATAAATAGAATTTATTTTATAGTATTTACTTTTATTTATTTGCCTTATGTGTTTTTTAAGATATAAAATATATTAAAATTTAAATTCAAGTACCGTAGGTTATTTAATTAATTTAAGAAAATTATTATTACAAAATTAATATAATAGTAGGCTGTGTAGGTCTGCAACCCAAGCCTAATATCAATGTCGTGAGATTTAAAAAAAATTAAGTGGCGGGAAAAAGCTCTTGTTTTTTCGTGCGTTTATTAACTTCTTCATTTTGCTAAAATTGTTAAAAATGTCCAGTGAAGAAGAGGATTTAACACTCTCTCCTAATACGCTTATGGAAATTAATGCACAGAGAATTGTGCAACAGATATTACCGCCAAAGTCTCGGGAAAAATATCTCAAAGTTCACGATAATTTTGTAAATTTAAAGAATGTTATGTTATACTACTGTTTTATTTCCTCGCAATCGAAGTGAAAAGCAGAGTTTATAACTCGTCCACAAAACCATTTTATCCTCGACATTACTATCATCCCTCACCTTCGGCTCGGGCTGCTAAAAGTCTCGGATAAAAATGGTTCGTTTTGTGCACTTGTTGTAAAATCTACTATTACCTTCTGAGTTCGATTGCAAATAGGTCTGTTGATCAATCTGTAAGAAATCTCTGACACAATATCAACAAACTCGTCATCCTTTGATCCCAAAATACTGCCACGAAAAGTCATAAGCTTCTTGGAATTAACTAAAAGGAATGACTAAAATCCTAGTGACAGGAATCTCGCTGAAACAGGGTTTACTATACAAAGGCAACCCAGTATCGGCTGCGTGTGCGCAGTTAAGAGAATCGGGCGTGAAACACTTACGCTTACTCAGTGGCGTGGCTTGTTCCTAGAAGTGGTTCCGAATAAGACCTGCACTGTTGCTTCACAAAATCTACAAATACATAGTGAAAAAAGGGGAAAGTCTAATTAGCATTATGGAGTCCCCAAAAACACTGGATGAAAATTAAAAATCTCATACGAAATAGTTGTTTAGTTGACAAAAGTTTGTTTATGTGGGGACATCTCACACACAGCTTTCTGATCTGTATGGTATGGGAAGTTCTTCTTGTTTTTCTTATAGTACTTATATGATGGAGAACACTCTAGCCCTATATACTATTCTATCTTTCTGTCTCGACTTTTTTTGCATGACTGCCTCAGATGGACGTTAATAGTACATTACGATACAAGGATCGTAGGTGGCATATTACAAACGAGGTGACTTTTGTAAGCCCGACCCGCAGGCGAGCGTTTATAATGTCACGAGTTTGTTATAAAACCTAAGATCCGTGTGTTGTACGACGTGTTTCAATACACTTGTAAGAAAACTGATCCTGAGTATCCTTACTATTCACAATCAACACTTAATCACTCATAAAACAACATTCAATGTAAAACAATTAAATGAAAATTTTACAAACTTGGCGCCAATTACAAAACGATAGTATGTTTCTTTTTTATAAGCATAATTAAACTCTGCGAATTGATTCTTTGTTAAATCGAGATAATTTTATTTTATAATCATAATATTACTGGCTGATAATATTTTTAATACAATTTGTTGAAATAAAAAATATAAAATACTTTTCTCTTTGTATGAATCGATTTAAATAATTTTTTTGTCAAAATGATCCTGGCTGAATAATAATTTTGAAGACCATAGGAATAAAAAAAAATTCAAATAAATCGCACCAATGTGGTAAAACGCAATACCGCACAGTTTACTGCTTTCGTAAGTTGGTCTTTCTTCTTTTTTAGTGACAGTGGTCTGTCACTCACCTCATTTTGTGTCATATTAGAGTATGGATTATTATTTATTCATTGTTTGAATTTACGTCCTCATCGCGTTATACCTTTTAATACTAAATAATCTTTAACTTTCCGTAGCCAATATTTTTTTTGCATATGTCTATTTTTCATTAAATACCGTGACAGAGTAATAATTCATAATGATGTCCTACCTAAAAAGGACCACTCTGTCACAGTGTTTTCTCGAAAATCGCCACAAAACAAACAACATTATGGACATGAAAACAATGATTAAATGATCCAAATGAAAATTAAATAGATTAGAAATATAATATCCAACACTGAAATCAAAATATTGTTACTTGAAAAACTCGAAAACCTGAGAAACACCAATTCATTGTCACTAAAAAAGAAGAACGACCCGTTCAATTTTCGAGCAAATTGAAAAAAAAAATACTTTTCTCCTTGTAAGAATCGATGCAATTTATTTTTTATTATTAAAATGATCCTGGCTGTTTAAAAATTATGGAGACCGTAGAAATAAAATAAAAATTGTAATGAATATCGCACTAGTGCACAGTTTACTTCGTAAGGTCAATTTTCGATCAAGATGTGTTGAAAATATTTTTAATTCGATTTTACCTACACAAGAAGTATATCATTTGGCCCTAGGATTTACATACTTATCCTCATTCCATTCACCACAACAGCTATTAGTTATACATTCAATAAAAACCTAGACAGCCGAAGCTTATAAAAAAGCAGTTGGTCTAACCCCAACCTGACTATTATATAACATCGCCATTATGTAAATTGAACAATAACACGTTGTCCACCAGCCCATTACGCCCTATAAACGTTATTCAGGATAAACATTGGTAATTTACCCCTATATGTACGTACAGTCAACCACATAGCAACGTAGAGCTTTCAGTGCAAAACGAAACATTATAGCAAGAGCAGAAAGTTCCACATAGCATGTTAGACCGTAGCAAGACAGCAGGATCGCAGGATAGACTCGATAATGTGGGAATGGTAGTGGTGAGGTAAAACACCTGCTAGTTGTAGCCTTGAAGAACGTGTTTATAGAAAGTCAGCAGGCATTTGTATATCGAACGTAAAAAGGTTATCATGAGCTGGGAATTGGTTTGTATAAATCTGAAAAGTATTTTGTTAGTTTGTCTTCCTTTCGTACAGCTACGATACAACGAATCGACGTGATTTTAGATAAGTATTGTATTCAATACAATACAAATACAAAAATACAAAACTCTTTATTGGCAACTAAAGTGACAATAAGCCAGGTTGCGCACTGATACCCACACTAGGATTCCCTGTGTTGTGGGATATCAGCCTCTTCCCTGGGAATGTATACTATATTACATAACAATCTTGTTGCAGTTGGTCAGGTAAGTAAGTACTTAATGTAGTTACAGAAAAATATATAAATGTGTGTGTGTGTTTGCTGTATGTGTGTGTGGGTGTGTTTTTGTGTTACACACTTAGTATATGGGGCAGAAAGTGTCATAGCCTGCTTTAAACTACGGGAAAATATCTTATTCCCACAGGAATGTGGGCGTAAGCAGCTAGTGCACGTAATTTCACATTCACAGTGACTTTCGCTTGTTATCATTTCGTTTCTTTTTATCTAGATTTCTTTAGAATATTTAGATAAATGTGATTCTGTGATAATTTCATGCAAACATGCAGCGAAAACTAAACAATCGTTTTCAACTGCTATTTTTTGTGAAACTTTACAGAAACCTCTATCACATACATTACAACTACTTATGTTTTATCTTCAAGTGGTATAGTTTTTATGATCACAGTTGAACTGATCGCAAATACTAACAGCTGGTGGCCGGCCCTTCAGCTTCCAAATTAAATCTCTGGACCAATTAATAAATCTCGTTTATTGTCAAGGGCCATTTATTTTGTGGATTGCTAAATTGTCTTTAATTAATTCTAATTGAGAGTCCTTGCGATGTTCGCGAGGAATGCCATCGGTCGCCCGCATCGATGACGCCTGCGTCTGCGCCGGTCATCCGACCCCCATGCTCGCGCGCTTTACGCACTTACAATTTCACACACGAAGCATCAAATAAACAACTTCAAATACATCTCAAAGTTTAAATAACAGAAAAAAATAAACACAAACCCGTATCCCGTTTGCACTAAAAATAAAACATTAAGAAAATCTTTAAAACCAAATCGCTACTTCCTCGTGTATGTTTCGAGAAAGGTTACGAAATTAGCTTTTTAAATGCGGCTATAAGTTTACTTCCCGAGAAGTGTCCCGCGGGAGCTGATGTGTAACCACAATAGTGGCGCTACTGTTTCCCGAGACGCGCGTGTAGCGTTTCATTAGGTAGAAATCCGGTGTTTTTCCGGGGTTCCCGCCGCATCCACAATGGCGGCGCTTCCGGTCAGGTTCCCGCCAAAACCGAAATAAACTGACCCAGTTGCGCGGGAGCACGTCCTGCCGCCGGCCGTACTGCACTGCCTGCATTTCCGACTAGCCTTGTCATTTTTTTTGCTTATGATGATTTTTCAATTTCACATCTCATCTCCATGTCATATGAAATTTTCTCCCAACCATTCATTTCTGATTTCAACAAATTAAAAAAATTGCTTCTGCATTGCCGTATTTTAAGATACATATATTTTTTTACTAATTTATAAAAATACCATTTTCCGCAGCAGTTGAAAAATTTGGCCATTAATGGACTTAAAGTAGTAGCGAAGAAAGCCGTAGAGTGCTACGCTCGCTACGACGATACAGCCCAGGGCAGTAGCGTTGCTTACAAAGTGTCGCGTTTTGTACCCCTTCTAATTTTTTTATTCCCTTCTTATTTTTTTACATAAACAAGAACATTAAAATTCAAACTATATCAACAAGTCAAGAAAAAGAACCGAAGGGTGTATGTGTGCTATATGGCCGTATGCAAACTGCAAAGGTGAAGCGGACGCAAGGAGCTTGCTCAACGCCGCGCGGTTTTTGGAGCGGAAAGGGACAAGTTGCCACACTTTGACCTTGTTCAGACACACACTTAGATATAATACATATGTGTAGCACGCGTGTGTTATTGCATGATATTGAAGTATAATTTTATGTAGAACTTAAAACCGAATAATGTGGTAATAGCTGATTGGATGGGCTGATAAATCAGTTTTGATAGTATAATGTTTACTGTCCCTGAAGTATCCATTGTGTGTATTTTTAATACACTTCTCATTGTAAACTGAATTAGGATAGGAAAATAAGACCTCAAGCAGCGAATAAATTTTCTAGATCTAATGACTGATTTGGATTTCATTGCTGCGTTTGGGTCGCACTTGGGGCGGTAAATTAGTACTGCCACAGCAACGACTGGTATCTGTTATATCTGTAAAAAATCTTATAAAGTATAGTCACTGCTTTAGTACAGGGCAGGTTGGTGTAGATGTGGACTTTATCTTCATACATACAACTTTAATTTCTCCGCAGCAGGCGGCGTATTAAATCTCTCGTCGTACACAGATACGTCGCCATTGCACTTAAGATTACATAGCATAAAAATAATAAACTTTACAACATATTACTGGGAGTGCAGTGCAAATAAAAAAATGCAGGCTTTTTTTGTGTCATATTTTAATTAGATAACATTTACAAGCCCTCCCCGTAGCGCCGCCGCCGCCGCGCCGTGAAAGAGGGCGGAAGTTGCTGTTATGAAACTAAATGCTTCTTTAATTAAATAACAAGCAACTCCCTTTGCCCCCTTCGATATTCTACTGTCTTATCAGAATAGAACTAATACTGTAACAGTTTACTATCAAGATGTTCTCATCTATAATATAAAAATGAATCGCAAAATGTGTTGGTAAGCGCATAACTCAACAACGCCTGGACCAATTTGGCCAAATCTTTTTTTAAAATGTTCGTTGAAGTTCAAGGATGGTTTTAGGGTAGGTGTAGGGTAGGTGTAGGGTAGGTGTAGGGTAGGTGTAGGGAAAAATGGCAGGACAACGTCTGCGGGGTCAGCTATTTATTATATTAGTAAAGGCTGCGTGGATCTCTCTGTCATACTTTGTATGATATAGTTTATATGATGCAGCTTTATTAAAAGTTGAAATAATCTACATTTTTATTAGTTGGTTTTTTCAATTTTTTATCATAATCACGTAAACTCCATTTCATATAACACTGGAAAAAAGAAGCAGTGACAGTAAACATTTTAGCACAAGTTCAAAATATCAAGAGCAGATAGGCTCAGGTAGGTCTTATTAATGAATTATTAGATTAACTTGTTTTCTGAAATTGTTGCCTTTTGATATTAATCGATCCGGCATTATAACAACTTTAACAAGAAATAACACCAGTAGCTGATAGCAGAACAGACTTCAGCAACGCAAAACAAACACCACAAAAGCCAGAGGGAAGTGAAGTGACGAAATTTATCAATCACTGACAGTGACAGTACAATTTATGACATGACGTTACCCTGCGTTCGAAATCTGTTAAAAATTGTGCATATCAGTACCTCCTAATGTTTGTGACCGCTGTCTTCTTAGGTCTTTTTAGGACACACTTTGCGTGAATATTAAAAATACGTACTACGCGAAGTGTGAATATAAAGTAACCTTTTTACTAGTTTTTTACTTCTTTCCAATCCTATCTGGGACAGAGATAGGTATGGAAAGATTTCAGCCCACTTCTGGACATACTCGCATATACTTTACTGAACCCGACTTTGGGTCTACCTTGTGTAGGTACACAAGGTAGACATGTAGTAGTACTTAGTACTGCAACTAGGCAAACTATATACTCGTAGGTAGATAAATTCACGACTCTTAAATTAAGAGATGTACTTAATTTTTTTAACTTTAATAAGGCAGTAAAAAAACCTCTTATTTCTTGCCCAACTAATGAATGACACCATGTGTGTAAAAGTTCTAAAACCCGTGTTTATCAACCACAAAGACCATTATTGTCACTTGTTGGAACAAAATCGGTTTCGTAGGAGATAAGGAGGCGGCGTCTTTGGCGGCGAACTTCAATCGCGAGCCACGCGTCTCGAGACTCGTTCGGGGAACGCCGGTTCAGGGTTCAGGTCCTAATCAGGCACCGATGTCGCAGGTTTCTTGGAAAAAAGAAATGCTTAACTATTATTGTGCAATTTGTGTTTTTCTAGTTAATCAAATTAATATCTCTTGTTAGGTCTTATTAGAAAATTGTCTCGTTTGTACTATATATATAGTCATGTTGTCCCTTATGTTTTGCTATAAGGTCACAGTCAGTATGAGAATTAGGTAGAATATTTAAGAGCTTTAAGGAATTATAGTCTCTCGACTTTTGTTCACTGTTCAGTGTAAAAATAATCGTCTTTCAGCTGAGAGTAGATGATTGAATAAGGATTAGGAATTCAATATCTTAAATGACCAACATGGGTTATGCCAATTTTTGTTTTTACTCAGTCAAACTAATTAGAAGATCAGGACTGCCAGTAAAATATTTCTAATATGTAGTAGTAGCTGTATCTATGAGCATTCGAAACAGTGCCATCATAGTATCGCTTATCGTTTGCCCGATCGTACGACCGACCCGAAACAAAACTACCGACGAATTGGTTCGTAGGCACGTTGGATTGTTTTATTCGTTTTTATTATATTTGTCAGAATCATTTTCACTGTCGACAAATTGATCGGGCTTTCTCGTATAAATTACAGCATTGTTTATACTGTAGATCAAAGAAATAAAAACTTTGGTTTTCGTTAAATCACTCTATTCTTCTACAAGTTCTATTTCTTTTCATTTATTTACTTAAATTAGTTTTTTTATAAATTTCTCATTTTTGTGTCCTAAAAACTAGTATTGTTAAAATACAACTCAATATTTTTTTTAATAGATACCTGATATAGCTAATCATCTAAAAATAAAAAAACACGTCTGCGCCGCCACCCCCAAAAAAATTATATCCATTATCACTTGGGCTGATTTAAGAATTTTAACGATACCCACGATACCTCACACATCCAAATCTGTTCTGGCTTTCAGAAGTTATGGTAGAATAAAGGTTTCTTTATTTTATGTGAGTTTTCACATACATGAACCCTGAACATATTACTCTTTTTTTGGGCAGTCGTGTAATTATATTTAAATAAGGCACGTTACCTACATAAATGACACCAGAAAGTCCATTCACAATTTAATAATTTAAATCAAACTTACAATCGCTAACAAATATTACTCAACATCCGACAGATGAAATAAAGCTTGAGTACTTAATTCGCAGTGACTGATAATAAATCCATTCAGGATAAATTAATTTTATGTATACTTAATCGAGATAAAACCGGTCAACCTTATTACAATATTCGCAATGATAACTGGAGTGACTCATACTAATATACCTATTACCTTACCTATACATATGCATACACATCGCAATGCAGAAATATATAATTTATATTACCTATAAACATATTTCAGGTTACCTATAAACATGTGTCATATCTCAGGTACTTTATTTTATATTATTTTTATTTTATATCACAGTGTAATCACAAACTGCACTATCTTCGCCAGAATAAAAATTCTTATTCAGTTTTTTTTCTACCTCTTCTCGTAGGTTTACTAGAAAAGTTTGGTAGAAAAGAGTATGCTACGCAACATTATGGCGCTGTTAAAATTATTACTAATTTCTCTATTGCATATTATTAAGTACACTCTTTCTCTCTGAAGTAATGATTAAATTAAATACATCTTAATATCATATTATCAATGAGTAAAGCCAAATTAAAGACAAGGTTTATGCCAAGTAGCTAGATCTAATCTACTAAATGAATGCGCGGGAGTTTCGTAATGGCTCGCCACGTTTCATTGCCTTCCGGTCGATAATTGCTTACACTTCAATTTTTATTCCACTTTTTAGTGCTCATAATAGGCATCTAACATCACGGAGTTAGGCCTAGTCATAAAGTAATCTTCGAAGTGTCTTGATAACAAATTTCTAAACAAGAATCAACTTTGTCCCGCTGTGCTGCCACTTAAAAGAAAGAGTTATCTATCTTTATTTGTGTTTTTTTTTTCAATATAGGAACTGACTTTATAATATCTCAGGCATAGTGCGTTGCTGAAACTTGATCATCTTCTCTTTAGAACATGATCAAGTTCTCTAAATCAAAAGAGATCTCTAAAGAATCTATCCTTTTTTGTGTTTTTTTATCTTTATTTGTGTTTTTTTTTCAATATAGGAACTGACTTTATTATATCTCAGGCATAGTGCGTTGCTGAAACTTGATCATCTTCTAAAGAGAAGTCAGTTCCTATATTGAAAAAAAAAACACAAATAAAGATTAAAAAAAGACAAAGATAGATTCTTTAGAGATCTTCTAAAGAGAAGATGATCAAGTTTCAGCAAGAAGAAACAAAAAGAAACACTGAATTGAATATTAATGAAAAGATGAGTCTATGCGAGACTAATTTATTTCATCAGACTATTTTGTTGTGACATTTCTCTCCTACAAGAGAAAGCTTATCTCCCAGATCGGTAGCTTACAATCTGTAAAATTTACCTTTGAATACCGTGTAAACAAGCTGTTTAGAAAACGCATTGGATGTAAAACTACGACATTGTACTGTACTATTGAACACAGCTTCAACTTAGGCTATAGTAAAAGTAGTCGCACATTATCTGCGTAAGAGTTGTGCGCTGGCTAGGTTGGCTATTTTTCTTTCGAACATCGAAATGCATTAGATGTAAAACGAGGTGGTTGATTTTCAGCTTTAGTCTCATTTGAATGGAGTGCAGTTTTGTGCGGCTGTGGTAGTCGGTTAGTGAGTGCGTTGCGTGGCGGAGTATACTGGTCCTCAGTACCTGGGCGGCAGGTGTTTCGTGGCCGCCTCCTCCCGAGCTGCGCCAGCGCAGAGATCAACGATCTAGTTGAGATTTACTCAGCTATGCACCTGGACACTCGGGGCTAAGTGTAAGGCCAGATACTCATATGTACGAGTATTAAGATTATGATTTGTTCAACATATTTCTGAATAGAATTAATTAGATCATAAAATAAAGTTTACTAATTTTATATCTCATAGAAAAACCAGCTTCATTAAAAATATTCCTTATATAAATATAAGGAACTATAAATAGTCACACAATTTAATGACAAATTGAGAAAATATATCTTCCTCACATTTTGCTTGTATATTTCGGAAATCGAACAACGAATAATTTTAATTTAAAAACATTGTTCTGTAGAATAGTGTACCACCCTAAAGTTGTAATTCCGACTTTACTTCATCCGCCCTAACTGACTAGAGTCTATCTACACAGACGGACTGCATTTTGAACTGCATTATAGCTGCAATATTTACAGTTTTCATTCAATTCTAGTACACCCTGACTGCATCCCAGCTGCTCCGTTGTTGTGCTGTCCAATGCAGTTGTATTGATAGCATCGTGTTTGAAAAGCTGTCGAAATGAAGCTAAAATACCGGTAAAGTGTAGATAGAGTCCAGTTTTAGTGACTGCATTCTGCTGCTGTCTTCTTCTTCTGTGGGCTTATACTGGTTTCAGAGTTATAGAGCCGAAAGTCTCTGATATGGCTCATACTCGTAACGACAAGATGAAAGTCGAAAACAACTGCTGAACGTAACATCAGAAGCACGGAACCATCTTTATTTGTTCGATCAGGTGATTGGGCCTGCAATATTCTAACTCTAACTAAACTGGGGAAACTCTAAAACATTTTGTTTGCCAGCGTCCTCCCTGGGGTTTGGTCATGTCAGAGGCTGTGTTTTTAGTAAGAATGCAGTTGAATTGCTGTTCGTCTGTGCACACCCTAAGTTATAATACGAGGAACGATATGTGCAGCGGTCCTAAGACGTCGCGGCAAATCAATGTAATGCCTAGCCCGGAGCTAATGACCTATGACTGCTCGGCTTGCGTGCTATCCGCTGTACTTTACGGCCAATGGATTACTTTAATGGGCCATTTACTGAATAAAATATTATACCTTTATTACGAGTCGATATTGTGATTTATATAGGGAAGAAAGTCATGCTTTTCTTTCATGATTATAAAATTGATCAGAAAGTTCCTAATTAGGTATAGGAGTTTCATCAAATATTGACAATCCATTACAAATGTAAAAATAGAGAAATAGCATTACGACTGGAAGCGTCTCGTATCGGTAGCAAGGTAGGAGTGAGGACCCTACCATGTTTGTACCAATGTGTATTTAAATTTTGAATTAATACGGTCGCCTGCAGAGAATTCGGACCCTCCCTAGAATACTATGCGCTATGCCACGTACGTACGTACGTACATATCTTCAAAGTTCTTACGGTGGAAAAATATTTCGAACTTTACTGAAAGGCGAAATATTTGCAAAATGTTGCATAATTTTGATAGCTTGGCATAGAATCATAATTATGAGCGGCCTAATTTTTTTTTATTAGAAACAGTATCAAACAACTGGTTTTCTTAGTGCTTCAAGTTTCTATCGACGGACACCAATTACGACATAATTAAAACGTGAGCAATGATTTTGTTACTGGCTACTGGGTTGTCACCTACTAGGAGTTTTCCTATTAAATATTTGAAGTTTACATATGCTTTAAAAACCTAAGTGAATATTACTTATTTAGGATTGTGAACGATACGATACGAATCCTATAAAAGTTACAAAGAAAAATAATAACTTTATCCCTAACTAAACTACCGGTTTATATCTTATTAAAAAAATCTTGTCTTATTTATAATTTTTCCTTTTATACAGAAGAAGTAGAGCCTTTTCCACCAAAATCTGTTGGGTTGTAAAAAAGTTATCTTCAACTCAGTGATATGCTACAAAATTCGTATATGAGTGCATGTTACATATATATTGATGTATGTAGCACGAAAAGGGTTAACTTGAACGCCCTCCTTGGGAGGACGTTATCCATCACCAGCGCGTAATGCGCCCCAGATTTATGCGCCCGTACTTGACAACCGAGTTAACGCACACATCAATTTCAGAGCGCATTTCACTTCGCTTTTTATTCACCACTTTACGACGACTTCGGTCGGTACTGTAGTGCCTCATTCATTAAAAACCAAAATAGAATCCTACCGCCTCTAGACAAAAGGCTAAACTTATCTTTTTACTGGCAGCGATTCGTTGTTCTTTTATTGAGATCGCAGCATTATTAATAACCTTTAGATTACAATCGTGTTACAACGAGCGTGTAAAAAAGAGGTCATCATTTGTTCGTAGAGTCGGACAGACGATTTAATGTAGATAGTGTATGTAAAAAACATAGTCCAGTCTATACGGTAACGGTAGCTCAAAACATTGGTCACGTATCTACACGCACACACACCAGCTCTAGATGAACGCACACAGCGATCTGCAATGAATGGGATGCTGCCACCGCCTATTACGATAGGGTTGCCGATACTTAAAAATTGTTTCGGCTATCATATCACATTTCACGATCAATCTAAAGTAAGTAATGGCGCGCAACAATTCCTCAAAGACCGTTTAACTGATAAAGAGATCGTATTGGTTTATCGAATGATAATGATTTTTGAAAGGATATCTGTGTCTGCGGATTTATTTGGCAATAAAAATGTGGTAGTAACTGTTGGTGTTTGATTCATTTTGGGCGTTGTGCTGTTGTTGGTTGTCGAGCAGCCCTGTACATAAACAAGGTGGCTATTGCTGCTTTCCCACGGCGTGCGAAACTGGTTCGGGCTCAACGGAGATAAGCTGAAACTCACCACGAGGTAAATTAGTGGCTCGGCGACAGTTTCCTGTCTGTCGCTCTCTCGTTTCCACACCACACTCCAAACCGCGAATTTGTACAGATGACACATTTTATTTGTATCTGCTAACCACAATGTGTCAATGTGTCATTATAGGTATAAACACCTCTTTAGTTGATTGATATCAAATTCGATTCGTCACAATGACCGTGATATCTGTAAAATTAATGATCGAACCGTATTAATCAGATGTTCAGGAAATTATGTAAGCGTTCTGTTGCAAGTAGATCTGTCAAGCAGATCACTGGCTGACATCAAATCTCATTGTAGATTTGTCGAATTGAGAGAAGCAGTCGGCCAAGCGACGCGCACAAAGCATTCGTGCGGCCAACTTCTTCTTTTGTTGGCCAACCGTTAATGGATTGTTTATTAATATTGTAGTTAATTAGCTGGACTGGTTTACCAACCAGAAGTTTGCTGCGTGAGAAATCTTACACGTCATTTCATTGATTAAAATCTCAGTAGGACTTCGATTCCTCTCGTATATTTAATTGCTTAGCTTATACGGCGCAAATACTTGAATTAAAATTATAGCATAAGTAATATCATTATTAATAGAACTATGGCCCTAATAAAATTTAATTTCTAACTGAACACGGCATAGAAAATAGCACAACTTCATATTTATGGAGTCTCCTGATTATTACGAATAACTCTTAAAGTACTTAACTGGACAGTGGTCATAAAATGCGCCTTATTCGATCGAATAAATCAAAACTGGCGAACATGTGAGTTAATTAAGTTATCAATGAAAGTGGTGGAGAAATCTGAAGAAACAACTGGCAGAACTAGTCGGGGCTCGTTTGAGTTTGACCTCAAGCACGCTGCCGCCACGGGTCGTCGCTATTTACACTACACGATCAACAAACATAAACTTCAGGGCATGTCAGGCCAGCTAAAAATAGAAATTACCTGATCAGATCTATCTCTTACAAGTTGTATTACGTGCTTTTTAAAAGTTTACAACAAACTTTAACGCTTTGAAAAGCACGCAAAGTTTGCCACCAGTTTAACATGTTTTTTTAAAGAAATAACAGTTGAGATAGGAATATACTTTACTAGCTTTCCGCCCGCGGTTTCACCCGCGTTAAATGAATTTTCCTTTGGGAATTAAGTGTTTTCCCGCGGTAAAAAGTAGCTTATGTCTTATTCCAGGGCCTAACCTAAATGTGTGCCAAGTTTCATCCCGATCCGTCCAGTAGTGGATCACGCGTGATTCGGCAACAAACATCCAAACTTACGCATTTATAATATTAGTAGGATAGGATTGCAAACACAAAAAAAAGAAAGTTCACAACATTGAAAAACGTCAAAAATTTGTACAGATAGTGGCCTTATTACTATATAACAATTTTTGCTAGGCAACCTTCAAATCTTTTTATCATTAAGATTTGCTGATTTTCAAACGTGTGTTTCGGCTTTAGGCTATGGTCTCAATGAACAGCTCAATGAAGCGCGACACATGTGAGTTGACGTGTACGCTCCACTTAGCAACCATTCAAGAAACAAGCGCCCGCACCGGCGCGGGCGCAGCGGCCGCTCATGATCCGTATCTGAACTTTTACAGACGTACTTTGTAGATGCGATTGTGGACTTTTTGGTCCGCAACATGGGATGACTCTTAAAATATACTAAAGATAGGAAGTTTTGAAATTTGCAGTAGACTTATCATTGTTTATATTTAAACGTAATATTCCATCTACAAATTTTCTAATTTAGGCAGTTAATACTTATTAGAAGATAGAGGTATTAGAGGCGTATTAACAAAACCATTTTCAGTCAATCTCTCCAGCTCCAGCAGATGCTCTGAAAATAACCCGTGTCGACATCTCATTAAGACGGTGAGCGGTCTTTGAAAAATGTCTCATTTAACCCCGGCCCTTAATAGTCCTAACTCCTAACCCTTCACCGCCACAAATAACTCGAGGAAGTGGGCGCCCGCGCCGCTGTCCAAAATCAGCTTTTTAATAGTTTTAATTAGGAAATAGTTTAATTTTTATGTTGCGGACGCGGCGGCGCCCTGACAACTTGTCAAGTAACACGGAATTAGCGTGAGAAACTGCGTCTTGTATTCGGGTAAACATTAAGGCTAATAAATTATTTTAGCAATAAATTTTTGAGACCCTCTTGAGGCGCCAAATTGGTAGCCTATTACATAAACGCTGCGCTGTGTTCTGAATGAATCAAACGGGGTTTTCGGAAGTCTGTATTTCTTTTTTCAAACCAAATAGCATAATGAGAAGCATAACTTAGCTTCGAATTTATCTCATTCACGTTTTATTACGTAACTTTCTACTTGAACTACGCTTGCCCAGTTTCCCATTTATCCGGGGAAACATGATATTTTCCTACGGTAAAAAGTAGCCTGTGTTTAAAGTAGTCTAGAACCTACGAGAGAGATAAGCATAGAGCATACTTTATATTTTTCGAGTTCAATTTAACTTTTAAGCCGTTTATTCATGATACAGTCACAAATTTAGCTACATGAATACATATTATGTCCCTGATATTATTTAAAATTCAAACAATATGTCTCTGCAACTACTATTATTTGATGAGTTTGGCACAAAGCGGAACGCACCATATGGAGAACATGTTCTGACTTTTGAATGTACTTATTTCACATAAGGTGTGTTCACAGAGGGTTTCAGCTCGACAAAGATAAGGTGTAGGGTTACCTATCTGACATTCTCATTGGAGCTGTCTGGTGACCACGCCTCTTCCTCTGCCAGTTCAGCTGTTTTCGTATCAGACACCCTTAAAATATAACCAGTACATCGCTTTTTGAAGGGTACAATATTTAAGGAATTTTTGTATTGTGACTTTTATACTGTTACTTTTATTAGGGTGTCAACACAATAAGATGAACTCGTTATTTATTTACATTTTTCTTTTGCAGGTAATGTACCACTCGCTACTGTGATATTGGAAAGGAGATCATACGATGATAAGGTATTGTGTATTATTAAATTGTAATAGTACTAGAATTATTATATGAAGATTCTTGCTCGTATATTTTGTTTGGAGGTCAGTTAAACCGGGAAGTTTTATATTTATTAAGGTTTATTACTATAATTTAACTCGCTAATGACTCTCATTACGTGAAACAAGTCTATCCAGCTCGATATGTGCAAGCGCAACCAATAAATTCAAAAATGTTTAACAGTCAACAACATAAATATTAACATACAACGAAATCAGTCATGTGTATTTTAGGTTCAGTGAAAACTTTGGCGATCAATATATCATACAAACTTTGATCGATTACAATATTGACAGGAGAGTTTATTATGAAATCAAACTCACGTCTACACATGTCAAAATATGCTATTACTATACAGCTACTGTTTAATTAGAAAATTCCAAACTGAACTTGGTGCATGCATACTAATACAAAACTATGAGAAATCAATCACAATACAAAATTATGACAGGAGCTTTATTTTTGTGATCATTTTGAAAGATTTATTATGATAAATTTACAATAAGCAGATACCTACGCTATAGTTTAAAGAAAAATTAAATTAAATAAGAGTAATAATAAAAAATCCGCCATTCTAAATACCTGCAGGATTGTGAGAAAATTCATACAAATTGATGAATACTAAACTCTTAGCCAAAACACTGCATCTTAATATTATATTATACATCACACACTGCACTTACTTGGTTTTAAAACAATTGACAATATTTTTGTTTTGTAATTATTTTTTAAATCTGGTATGGGTAGGTATGTAGCAATATAAACGACTTAATAACATGGTTGATTTTAAACCAAGAACTTACTTGTCTAGCTTGTGTTAGTTTATAAATGTATCATATTGTTTTAACAATAAAAATAATTTTAACATCCAATAAGATTAACATATTACAAGGTCAACATAGGTTACCTCTACTTTAGACTCGAAATTATTACTGGTCCATCATGAGGTTAACAATCTGATAATACCACTACCTTTAAGAGTATTCCCGGCGATATAAGCTCTAAAGATCAAACTAGTTTGACCCAATTCGACAAAGATATACCACGTTTCCAAGAAAGTATCGTTATTCCTACCATGTGCTCATAAGGCAGCGTCTTCAACGCAGCCCCGTACTAATTCTAGTTTTGAGAATTGAATCTGAGTGATGTGGACGCACGCGCAGCGCCCAAACCGGTCGTGGATCGAGGACCATTTCGTTCATTCAGTAACGGACTGATGTTTTACATACTGGGTTCTTTGAATGTACGTATTATGATGGACCCTAGTTTAAAATAATATAACCGTTATTTAATCTCTCTTAAACAATTTTTTCAAAATTTTGTTGATCATTATAAAGTGAATGGCATAGGCCAAGTTGTCTCTCTCCAAAATAGTCATCAGTTGTCATGTCATGATAAAATGTCTTTACGTAATACATCAAATTACAAATAAATATCTGCTTAGC
The DNA here is from genome assembly GCA_951230895.1 of Carpatolechia fugitivella. Taxonomy (NCBI): domain Eukaryota; kingdom Metazoa; phylum Arthropoda; class Insecta; order Lepidoptera; family Gelechiidae; genus Carpatolechia; species Carpatolechia fugitivella. Next base: position 7,198,717 of record OX579662.1, on the reverse strand, counting down.
AGTACATGCTTCACTAATCGTCGTTTTTGCTACAAATATAAAGGTCCAAATTCGAAATTAGTCTACATGCTGCTGAAATTAATAAAAAATCAAATAAGACCCTGTATTTTTGAGCCGAGTGCACTCCTACTAATAACTACACATGGAGCAAAATGAAATAAAAAGCTGTCCGTGTTACTCAACGCAGTACTTAAGATTTGAACAAGATTAATTGCAAATGGATTTATTTCGTAAATGATGCATAATTTGATGGTAAGAAAGTGGCCACGGGGCTCCGTCAATGCAAAGTGAATGGGTGTCTATGGGAAATCTATGGGTCCAACTATAGAAAATAATTTTGACACGATTATTGTTTGGTAGTTGCGCACATTTTCTACCGACATATGACCTTTTTATATAGAAACAGGGCTATAGGCGCTGGTCATAAACTCTTTAGCACTGTTAATATCTGTATCTTATCTAGTATAAGGTATATAAATACCTTATACTAGATAGGATATCGCTCTTAATAAAAAAAAAATATTTGACTGTTAAATCGTATTTATGTTCTTTTAAATAAATGTAAAGAACTCACCTTATTTATTTATTTATTATTCTACAAAAATACACAAGAAATCTAAATGTTAATATTAATTAGGTAAGTACATTTAGTTCTACTAGCAAAATATTTACAAATTCACAGTTCACATTGATCACTACAAAATAATGTCGTCGAACCTTGGACCAGCACTGGCTAGCCTGACTAGACAGGTGAAAGAGACATTTCGTCACGTCACCTATTTCCACGCGCAAGCGCACCTATATTTAAACGCGGGTTAATTTTTGTGGAAAACAAAACGCGAACGCGACGTGGTGAAAAATCACCTCACGGCTTATGATTGATCATTTCTCGCAACTGCGCGCGCACAGTTTTGGAACGCACCTAATGTGTTGATTTGCTGGAGCGCGGCAGAGACATTCGAATTGTTCGTGTTGACATTTTAATATTTATGCAATTTGGTAATGTTTTATAAAATGCGGAACATATTAAACTAAAATAAAAAACAAAATGGCATCTCCGTATGAAAGATAAGTGCTACGTAAAGATAAATGAGATATTTGTATACTTACAATTAAATTAAATTTAAAATTATTAAATTAAAAATGCTTTATTTACAAAAATCCTTACAAGTACAGTGTCGAGGCTTCCCAGTAAGTAGTCATAGACACTTGTGATGGAATGCCACGCTCTTCCAACATTATATATTACTAAAATCAGGATTTAGTCTAAGTGAATATACATTATGGTTGGTTATGCCTAATACTACACAGTTAATGAGGAGACCAGACAGGTTAGTGAAGGTGTGAGGTCAACGCGGTTTGGTGTGTGAGAGTACGTGTGTTTGTATGTGATAAGGTAGATGTATAGATAGATGTTGATTCGTGTAAGGTACTTATGTAAGTGTATGTGTGACAATTATTTCCCTACAACCGAAATCTGCATATAATCGAGTCATTCACAAAACACAATTTGTACATTTCATTCATTTCCTTTAAAAATTGTCACAAACAAAGCGAGCTTTCAGGTGCGACATACATTTAAAAAGCAATATGTGTTCCATACATTACTGCCCGTGGTATGACAACGTATGACATGGTATTAAATGTTGTTTATATCGTTGGGGCCCGCTAATGGCTACTTGGGATGAAAAGTTTGAAAGCTGATTCATGACGTGACACGAGGTGATTGCTTGGATAAAGGGAACGATGGATGTAAACATTCGCACGCATTCCCGCTTTCCTTCCTGACTCACTTCCGATGATGAAAATAAACGGAGCGATGTTGGGAAAAATGTGTACTATAAGTGCGCTCCAAATTTTAGTTTGTGTAGATTCGAGTCATTTTGGAGTAGGTATATGCAATACAAGTATTCTGCAACTAATTTAATAATCTATAACTAATTTATTTGTATAATAAGAGCACAGCCAGTGATCAACGTTTCGTGAACATTTGCTATTTTATCTATTATCATTTATCTCGTGCTTCGCTAATCCTACTTCCTACTAATATTATAAATGCGAAAGTTTGGATGTGCTTCAACCACTCGACAGATCGAGATGAAATTTGGCACACATATAGGTTAGGTCCTGAAATAGGACATAAGTTACTTTTTACCGCGGTAAAACACTTCATTCCCACAGGAAAACTCATTTAACGCGGGTGAAACCGCGGGCAGAAAGCTAGTATAAAATAATGTAACAAGCAATCTGTCGGATTAAAATCACAGGATGTCTCTATTTCGTGAAGGTTTTTCTTTAAATTATTATAATTATTTTTTACCTTTTTATGTTAATCGCAGCCTTGTTCCAACTAGATCTATTTTATTGCTACAATATACCTACCTATAATTTGGAGTCAATAATATTTTACCTCATATTAATATTTGATATTATGTGTGAACTGAATCGTGATAGGTTCACAAGAAACCAGTGCCATAAAAAATAACAATAAAACATGCAAATAAAAGAATGTGAAACGGAGAGCTTCCTCTAAACAAAATATCTTCCTTGTAACGCGATACAATAATCGCGCCCGGCTTCTCTCATATCGAGTGACGACAAATCGCTCGTGCATAATCGCAAATGCACTTTTTACCTCCATCCATTCACGATCTGACTATATCCGGTGTGCAGACGCACCATATTGTCTGCACATACACAAAAACATTGCTCATTATATAAAACGTATCCCATAATCGATATTAAACTAAAAGTCATTGAAGTAGAGTCGAATTTTGTGTGCATCTCTAAGGTGCAATTTATAAAAAATATGCGCTTTTGTGGCTGCAGACAGTGTGGCACCGCGTCCTTTTTGTTCGTGCAAAATACTCGAAAATTTGTAAAGGTCCATCGATTGGTTCCGAGAAGTTGGTGGCCGGACGGTGGTGCGCGGACGCAGCCCGAACGCGAAGGTTACATACAGTCAGCTTCAGCGCTGATTACCCTTTTCCAGCATAAACTGACACACGATGTCTTTGGTGTTTTTAGTACAGCAAGGTCTATTTTATACTAGTTATTTAGACCGTCTTGTTTTGGACTGTACATACTCGTACTTCGTAAGCATCGTGTTTCAGTCGGCTATTACCAATTACGTACACAAAGTAAGGAGCCAAACAACATCGTACAGTGTTGTAAATTGGTAATTTCATTTAAATCAGCATCTCATACGATGCCGCAACGGCACTGGAACCGAATAAGCAAAGCCTCGTTCCGTTAGATTAAGAAATTAATGTCGTCGTTAACTTTTCAATTGGCAAACAACTCTGGACTTGTTTCTTCTACTTTGTACCAACCGACGTAGATTGAAAACTCTACAAAGTCTACAATGTAAAAACGAGAAATTATTCTACAAGTAAAACGGCGTACAATGTTAACAAAAGTGAAAACTATTACCGACATGTAGTTTTTTGCTTGCAAAAAAGGCAAGGTTAATTACTATCTAATCTACGGATACAAGCTTTCATGCAAGCTGCCTTTCAAGAACACAACAATCTTGCCTAAGTAGACGCAATCGCTCTAGCGTAAATCTGATTCTATGGCAATAGAACTAGCCTTTTTCCGCTGGTAGTGACCCAACAGGCGTGTCCACTTGATATCGAGTCGGTAGCCGGTCTAGGACCACTGGAGTGATAGACAACGGTGAACCTATTCAGCGATTACAAGATCTTCGCACCTCGTCGACCACAACGCATCCCATTCACGACTAGCTAGTAAATCAACCGAGAAACGACCACCTTATAAGGCCTAATTGAAGACATTTCCTCAAACGGAAAGCAACTTTCTGCTGTCGGATGAAAAACCACTTTCGTGCGCACGCGCCGCATGTTACGGCTTTTTACGATGTCTATTTCTGAGCGGGAATCGCTTCATTCACGGACGGCGCATATGCATTTGGTTGCAGGCTTTAGTGAACGTTATGGTGAAGAGTTAAGATGGATTTTGTGGTGGGTGTGTGTGGAGATAGGTCTGTTCGTAATGGGTGTTTAGTTTTATGAATGAAGTTGGCAGCGGCGAGCGGAAGCAGGCCGGGCAGCGGCGCGGGCGCAGCGCAGGCGGCTTTCCCGCGAGCCGCAGCACCAACACCGGTCAAGCAGCAGTCTCATTAATAATTAAAACGCAGCGAGTGATGGAATGACCGGACGCGCGATGATTTCTAGCCGAGCGAGATGTGGCCGAACGCCGACTCCGGCGCAACACTGCCCGACAGCAATCGGACTGCAACTTGAAAGAGGCTTATTATCGCCTATAACTTACGGTTTCCTTTTCAATTATAGATCATTTATTACGTGAGTAAGCATGTATGAATCATACGTAGTGTACTTAGATTTATAAGATTGATGAACTATAAGCTATTATTAATTTAATAATAATTGCTAATTAATAGTAGTTACAAAGTAATAAACTTGCTACACTCGTTTAAATCTCATTAGGATATGACCGCTCTTTGATCGGAATATATCATTTCTGGATCTAGAGGTAGAGATGATCTTCTCTACATAAGAAAGGCTCGTTATGATTGTAGTGAAATGAAACTGTGGAGTAATTTGGGAGCTGGACGTAATGACCATTATCAAACAGTAGCCGGCTATCTCACCCTGGATAATGCACCTATTATTATTCTTTCATAATATAGGGTCCTACTAGGAGAAATATTAAAATGTACTAGAACACAAGCTGTAGCATTCATGAGAAAATTTAAATTGGAGTTTATTCGTCGATACAAACAAAGAAGTAAATGAAAAAGATAATTATGAACTTGTGTACAACTCCTAAGAAGCTTGACAAGTAACAACTCGTCAACTATAGCGTGTTATACAGTTTACAGAGATTCCAAGACCTAAGTCGTAGGGCTAGTCTGGTTTCGCCTGAAGTTTGTGTTTTCGCAGATTTTTCATTTTCTGCTTCATAATAGATATTTCGTTAACAGATGTAATCTGTTACAATAATAATCTATAGTACTGATTAAGCGCATCGTATTCATGATAATTTCAATGTAACTGGATGTCGGTAGTTTGTAAATGCACCGACAGATGGAGCTGTAACGCACTCTGAGCATTAAAGTAAAAAGCACTGAAAAATTTCGCAGACCTTTCACAGAGCTTGGTGGCATAATTGGTAATGCGCCTGTTTCTGGCCCGAATAGCCAAAGAGATGCAGGTTTGAGCCCTATCCAAGATGGACAATTTTTTTTTTCTGCTTTATAATTTATTTGTGAGTTATGATTTAGCTAATAGTCTTGGCTTGGGCATTAGATTTTATTTGCGCCAGCCAGTGTTGTCGCAACGATCCCAAGACTTTGTCGTAGGACTGGCCTGGTTTTATAAGATAGGATTTATTTTATGCGTACAGGGTGTAAATAAATTAGCTGACAGGCTGTCGGACGAAAAAATATGCATCTTCCATAGTAAATCGATTAGCTCGCCGCGCGGTTTTGTATGAAAGGGACAACTTTTTTTTGTCGTCTGACAGCCTATGTTTCTTGGGGAAAGTTGTTCAGTTTCATAGATAGGTTGATCCTTTAAAATAGCTAATTTATTTACACCTTATGTATCACACGTTCTGATGCAGCCCTAACATTTACAGTACATTTTAGTATATTTTATATCTACTTATATGTATACTTGCCGCGCGCCTTACCTAACCTAACCTTATGTTACATTTTTTTTACAAACCCTCGTGACCTATTAAGTCACATGATTTTTTTTTTTTCTTTGTGTTCATTACTAACCTTGTGTTTTTGGGCATTAGTTTAGCTTTCCGATTGATTATTACTTTTCTTTTCAAGTCTCTGCGAGAGATGTTTCTATGTCTAAGTGCTGTATTTTGTTAATTGCTTAACTAATGCACTGTTTCCTGTTTTTTCTCTATGTAAATAAAATAAATTTTATTTATCTTACCCTTTACAAAGCGTCCCGATGTCAAGTAAACTTTTAAACAATTTATCATGACGTGACCACTACGCGCGCTACGAATCTGCTACGTCTGCTACATAATTGCTACGCCGTAGATACTGATTCTAATTAACAAATGACAACTGGCAAGATATTATTTATTTCTGCATTTATTTATTTATTTGTTTTTCTTGATAAATAGTAATTGCTGGATCATAGTACGAGTCTATTTTCTGCACTAGATCCGAGAGCGAGATGCGATAGCTAGATACGCGCGTCCGGGCCGACTTCCTGCCTCCTCGTGAACAACTGAGCAACGGATAGTTTATTACTATTCATCAATTAATTTCTAATATATTTAAATGTAACTATTAGTGCCATTTAACAAATGACATTATTATCATCGTTTTATAAGTTCTTCAGGGCTGTGTATATCGAGACGCTGGGTTAAGCCTCTTTTTAGTCAATTATTATTAGAAAATATATTTTCAGGTAAAAAAGTTATTATTTCTTACAATAACTAATTAGCATATTTTGGTTGACTCTTAAAACTTATCCTGTGACAAAAAAAATCTGCGCCAAATCGTCAAAATCTACACCAAATAAAATATAAAAAACTAAACAACACGCTTTTAAAGCACATCAAACTAAAAAGTGAAAAATAATTCCTAATGTAAGCTGAAAACAATAATAATTGTTTAAATTTTATATGGACAAAGTGTATATATCAATTGTATACTGTCTGAAATAAATAAATAATAATTATTATTATAATACTAGTATATACATATTGTGAAAAAAAGCGTGGGTTGCTTTATATAGGTAAGTACGAAAAATATGGCACAAAGCACCCCACGCTTTTTTCACAATAAAGTATTTTTCGTTAATTATTGTTTTCAGCTTATATTAAGAATTATTTTTCACTTTTTAGTTTGATGTGCTTTTAAAAGCGTGTTGTTTAGTTTTTTTTTACTATATTTTATTTTTACTTTTTACTTTGATGTACTGTGAAAGCGTAGATGTTTTTGTTTTTTTTTTTTTCAAATTATTGTATTGTCACCGGTTCTTGATAAGTGTACAAAGTTTCAATTGAATCTGTCCGTTTAAAGTGGGTCAACATCGAGTCCAAACAAAGGAGTCGGATACATACAAGCATACAGGTGAAGCTAATAAAAGCGTGTTAAGAAGACAGACACTGCGTCACTGCTGACTGTACAAGCTACGAGTGAATCTTGCTCTGTCTGGAGTTGGTCGTAGAGTTCCTTAAACACGATTAGTCTAATCATTGCTGTCTGGGACGATCAGATGAGTGCGGCATATTGTTAGTCAGCATTACAACATATTGCATGTTACAAAATCTCCTTTAACTTTAACGTGCACGTCTTTTCTTTCAACTACATTCCGTTTGTCCAATCATAAGACGTACTATTTTAGCCCACCCGAATAGACTTTTTGAGAATATTATGTCTAGCTCTAAGTATGCCCTAAAACAATTCTGATATAGCCCCACAGTTCCATATGAAGTTACTGAATTGCTAATAGTATGTTTAGAATTATGGACAACTTCAGAAAGCTTTGGACATTTCTCATTTGTGGAATATTCTAATCTATGATTATTTAAAAATAAGTTACGTTATTTATGACTGTACAATCCGACTGATATATGTATTGTATGGCAATTTGCTGAGATTTAAAGTGAATACAAATGCTTTAATAGCTTCTGTATGGAACAGATTAATGTTTATGTACGAGAAGGAGAGTACAGGAATTTATTCTAAGCTATAAAAGGATATAATTGCTTTCGATAGACTTCTTGGACTCTTAGAGAGAAGTACTTTATATCTTCTTTTAATGACTCTACCTATATAATCTGAATGTTCTAACGGGAACTCCTATTATTTTATTGAAAATTAAATGCAAATTATTAAGCAAACGCACACTTATATAAATTCTACCAAAATATAGCTAGTAACCTTTTTCATGCAGGCACACAAGCTACCATACTACTACGTCTAATCTCTACAATGAAATTAAAGGTTTAGTTACATAGATTTTGACTTGTATTAATTTCAATTATCATGTGTACTATGTGCCACCTCTATCTTACGTAATGTTGTACACAGGCAGGACATCCTGCGCCCACGCCCCGCGCTAATTGTCCAGTCTTTTTGTTTCAGTTAAGTGGATAACTTGTTATATGCAATCTTTAGCTTTCAGTCTCTCTTTTCTTCTTATTTCAGTATATCGGATTGGGCTTTCCAGTGCTGCATTAAAAATTTTTTGCTTGTGAACAAATATTTTTTTTTTGGCATTTAATGAGCATCAAACATGTAATGGGGTCAGTCACACCCTAAAATAAAACCTTGGTAAATATGATTTGTGAAAATAAACACTGCTTGCTTACGATGTGGCTAACAATGGCTCAAGAATAAGTCACCAGTCACTTTTTACTACTCGTAATAAAGAAATTATATACATATTTAACACACATATTTTTATAATAAATTGCGTTATAGCAGAAAATAACAGACGCTGCGATACCTTCGTGAATAGGAACTTAACCATCATGTTATCTTAAATTTTCTTGAGTCTTGTCACCCCTAGTAGTTCTCGACAGTGCAGTGGACAGGACATCCTACGCCCACGCGCTGCTAAACGTCTACTCCTTTTGTTTAGAGTCGCGGCTAACTCGATTACTTATAGCAATCAAAACCGCTCCTTGACCTCGCTACTGATGAACCCACGAAACCATAAAATTATCTTTTATTTTTAAATGGTGAAATAATACTAGTATAATGCAGCTTCTTTATATATAATCTTCTGCAGTCTGCTGATCCCCACAGAATCACTCTTAAAAAGATATACCTATAAGTGGGTATGACGTTTTTTGTTTGCTCAATGATCCTCCATGCTGTGATTGAGTATTGTCAGTTCTCATCCCCGAATGTTTGTCTACTACATTCATCATCTGGACGCCCATACAAACATTGACTCGGTTGGTCAGAACCAACATCAACTCCAAACAACGCTACCAAAAACAATGACCGAACACTACTAACACTAACCGCGGCCTAGCTAACCAAATGTTTGTTCACATTTCCACTCAATTAAATGCTTCGTTTCATTCATGTTTAATTATTATTCAAATTTTTAGCTTAACAACTATCAACCTTACTAAGTCTGAAATAGAAGCGACAGTAGTGTGACATGTCAACCCATCATACAACATTGTCGCGCTGAGCGGTTCATTTATGAATGAAGTCACAGATCGGGCGACTTCCGGCTAACTGTAGAGATAGTACGACACTCTTCCTGGTTCCTGCTATGGTATCTTTAATTACAGAGCCAGCATAAAACCGATCCAATCTTCAATACGCACGCAAAGGAAAATCATTTCTAAAGTTAGGTTATAAAGTGGAAGTTTGTATAAGCGATCGATTGATCGGAGTTCTCTTTTATCGCGATCGTTCAAAATATGAATATAGATATTCTAAAACTGACCAAGGCATTTAGCAGCGCAATTATGAGCTCAAACTGTTTTCAACAAAGTTGAAAGTGGCGTGTCGTGTTCTCAGGTGGACAGCGATCACATCCTGTGGAACTGGTTTTTTCCTGTGTTCCCGGCGAGGCGGCGTTTCACCGTTACGCAATATATCGTAAATAATTAGCGGAAGGCGAGATTCCCGTGTCTTATGGAGATACCGGCGGCGCAGGCGGCGGCGGCGGCCGCTTGGTTTTTTAGCCGGACGCTTCCTGCCTGCGCGGGCGCCGCACAGTGGTGGACGTTGTATGGCGCGGCGGAAATAATTGTTTTATAGAAAGGGAATGTTATAAATGTTGGATATTAGTTCATAAAATAATAAGAAAGCATATTTTTCATAATGTTTTAGTTATATTATAGTATCGTAAAAATCAGAAAAGCAGTAAATGAAAGAAAACTAAAAAATAAATAACAAAATAAATTAAATCATTAATTTTTGTGCATTTTTTAAGACATATACAATAATGAATATATATATACAAAGAAAGCATACAAATACATACACAGTAATGAACAGGAATAAAAATCATTAAATTAAGTTTGAGGATCATTCTTCATTTCCTCCATGCAGCAAAGCTTTTACATCTTCATGCAAGGGCAAATGCTTTGGGCTACGCATAGCCCTTAAACTATTTGTGTACGGATCTGAAGAAGCCAAAAGCATGTGAAAAACATCTTCGTTCGTCAATTCACGTGAGCATTTTCGAGAATGGTTTAATCTGTATCGACGGTAGTCCTTGTTGCGCGCCTCTTGGGCTTCCTCAGATAACATTCCCACTGGCAATGCAGCAGCTGAAATTATATGACTGCCGTGCATTAGAACCTTATGCATTGTATTTGGCATATAGTACCAGTCATATAACCCAACATACAGTCTTGTAGTCTCTTCACAATACTTCCCGAACTTTTCTGAGTCAACTGAAGCCCCGGAGTTGATTGTCTGCAATATTATAGAAAATCGATGAATCAACCTTTCATCGACTCCTGTAATTTCCGCCACTATATCCACATTATCAAAAAACCTCCTTGACGTGTTTCCATCATTCGACGAGCCCATTCCTTGCTTAACGAAGTCCACCTTAATTCCCAATCTTTTGAAAAGCTCGTCTTGTATTTTTTTCTTCTCCTCTTCTTTAAGTGGCAGCGTGTTGGCATTGGTTCTCCAGCTTTTAAACGATTTATTATAGGCAATATGCAAAATACATTCCATAAATTTCAGTCTTGCATGTAACGGACTAAGGCCTACTTTAAAAGCGTCCGTATTTACTTCTTTTGTTTTTAAATGTTCCAGCTTATTCATTTCAGTCGGCTTCGCCTTGCATATAAAGCACACTGCATTAGAAGAAGTATCTGTGATTGTTTGTGCAATTTTACCATCGATCATGGTTAAATGAAGTTCATGAGTCACTCTAAAAATCCTGTTGTTCATGGAAATCGTTGTTTGATTTAGATTAGCTATTTCACTTTCCATTCTTGAGATCTCGTTTTTACTGACATCCGTTGTTTCTTTCATGAACTGAAACTGTACTGGTCTGCAATACCTGGTTGAAGAAGGAGTTTCATTTTTCCAATACACCAAAGAATTATTTATTTTGTTGTTAAGACGGAGCGGAACTAATGTTGTTAGAAATATGTTGGTATCTGTAGCACCATCTTCGACAAATGACTGTTTGTATTCAGTGTGGCCCGATGAGCCATCGCAACCCCATTTTGATAAAAGTGTTACTTCCTCACTCATACTTGCCAATTCATCGTCAGTTTTTGTTTTATATATCCTCTTTACAGTATGATCTAATAATTCTTGAAGACCTACGTAAGCGTAGCTTTCTGTTGCATCTATATGAGGAGGATAGCAATCTTTCTTTGCATTTAAGACATTATGATAAGCTGGAAAAATATCACATCCAATTTCCTTTGCAGCTTTTCTAAGAATTTCATATTGATGCCTTGTTAATGATGCATCTAACATTAATGCCCACGCTTTCTCCGCACTAAATGCTTCACATCTTGTTGATTGATCGCTTATTCTCTTAGCTGCTGCAGCAATTAATTCAGGTTGGACAGTTTCGCATAGCTTTTTAACTTTATACCTTTTGGCTCGGTCACAACATTCATCGATAGGTTTTTCTGGTCTTCCACTGTGAGATCGTTTTGATGATCCTGCTGCAATATCTTCATTAAGAACCGTAAACTTTACTGACAGCCATTTTTCATTTTTAGCAAAAAAGAACTTCTTATTCCGAGCTGCTTCATTCCACTTTTTTGTAAATTTGGGAAAAAAGGTTTTGATCAAATGTTCACTTATTTTCACTAACATGATCTCCGATAAATCAGTATGATTGCTTTTAATAACTTCAACGCACTTATTGACATCGCGACCGCTTGCGATAGCAATTTCGGCTAATTTGTCGTTAGAAATAGTAAAATTCGCCATTTTAGTGTAAAATTTGTTATCACTGTACCGGTTATGAACAAGTAATGAAAAATAAAACAAAAGTTTATCCCTTTTATAGCCATTACTATTTTTTTTAGGTAATTTACCCTCATTAAAAAAATTAATTCTTAATGTAGGCAATATGAAGCTCATTTACTAATAGGACTACAAAAACAAGGTTAGCAGATATTAGCAGCTGGAAGTGATTTGTTAATTATCTATAGGAATGTACCTATCACGTAAACTACATAAGACACCGCCGGAAAGCGCCGCAAGCTAGATATGGTCGATTGAAATAAGAAATTATGTAAAAAAAAAATGCTTTGTTCTCTAACGATACTACATTAATACTAAGTACTTTCCTCAAATTATAAATTTAGTTTTAGATGCTCTAATGTATGTAGTATTACCAGTAATTTTTATATTTTTTTTAAATACACTGGTTATCTAGTGTAACTAAGCAAAAAAAGTCATATTTTTCAAGAAATAAATAACGTTTCTTTAAAGTCTGACTTTAGCCTTTAATTTAACCAATAACACAATAATAAAAATAAAAAAAAATTATATAGCATTGTTTGTTGAAGACTGTAGTATTTATTAATGATACAAAATCTGCCTAAAGTTGAACTCTGAAAAAAGGACTTTTTTCCGCCGATCCATCTCTGTGCGCCGCTCTTACGTCCATTCACTCGCTTGAATGTAACGCTCTTAATGGAAAAGCAGTTTACAGTAGCAATATCCATTAGTGGTAAAGCCTTTATTGATTATTGCTTGCAAGCACTCAATTAGAATCTTTAATTTTTATAAGGAACGGTGCTTTTTAAGCTGTGTTCGCTATCGTGAGGTTAAGTCACGGTTTACTGCGCAAAATCGTATTATGACTAACCTTAACGAATGTACACTCATCAGCACGTACTACAAAAAATGCATTCAATGCACGATAGATGCGCAGGATCAGGATTGCAGCTTTTATTGCGCTTCGGCGTACGTGCGCGCGCGCTGCGGTTTTTACTCGCTCCTAATTGCTCATATAACTTTTCCCAAATTGCCCAATCTCAGCCAACTACACTCCTGTAAGAGCCGTTTTTACATGCTAACTGACTTCGTCCAGCTAATAACGACGATTCAACCGCGTCATGACCGATTAAGCCACGTTTAACCGCAAAACAAGTTTTTACATAACCGCCTCTATATTGTCCAACTTTCTCGTTTCTATCTCGTTCATTAACTAATTTTCTCACGAGACAAACGCGTGTAAAATTCGGTCAATCGAAATAATGTATTCGATTCGGTTGATACAAACCGCACCTACACATCAGGTTCAACACAAACGAGTGTTTTTTACTTTTTACCCGCAATCTTTGATGAAAGCAACAAAAAGAGAGCTGCCAAGCAAGGCAGGTCTACACAGGCTTCCGTATTCATTCATAAATGTATAAAATTACAGTACGTGTGTGTTGTAAGTGAGGTACAAAGTATGCTGGTTGCTCGGGCTGTTCTCACGATGGCGCTTGCGACCGACAAAAATATAAATTAATGTTGCAACGCGATCGGAACCGGTCTGATCTGACCTCCGACGAATCTTGATCACTCTTGATCGAAATATAATGAAATTCGATCAAAGAGAGCATGTTAATCATTAGAAACAACTCCATGGGTAGTGTTTTAGACAGTTAATTACTTGAGTGGGTCATCGAACTCATAACTAGCGTTTAATATCCTTAATGAAGATCGGTAGTGTGATTTGGTCACACGCAAAAACAGTGAAAAATTCGTAATAAGATGTTTAATTTAATTTAAATTTTCCGTCCTAAAAATTTGTTCTGTTTGCTTAAAAGGCATTTTTATTTTTTTATTTTTTATTTATTTTTTACAAGATTATGAAACATCATCATCAAGCAAGCTCATACGTCCCCACCGAGGGGCTCGAGCCTACTCTGAATTAGGGCGATTAGGCCTTAGTCAACCACGCTGGCCCAGTGCGGGTTGGTCGACTTCACACACAACCTTTGAATTTCTCTTCGCAGGAGTGTGCAAGATTCATCACGATGTTTTCCTTCACCGTAAGAGCGTTGAATAAACGTACATATGAATTCGAAAACACATTGGCACGAGGTGGGGATCAAACCAGCGTCTCCCGGACGGGAGGCAGCGGCCCTAGCTACAGACCACTGACGCTCACCACTAGACCACCGACGCTCTATCGAGCTCGAGATTATGAAACATACAATAGGGAATAATATGCACATTTTTTAAAATTCATTAATCGAAATATTTCAAGTTCCAGATAAACACATAAAAATATTTTTTCAAATGTCTTGCTCAGAAACAAAGTTGTAAGGCTTCAAAGTTGATGGTTAGACAGAGAGGTCTGACATGACCATTGACGTCATTGGTCACGCGGGCCATACATCCGCCATAGAAAATTTTGTTTTCGTTGATGATGAAAAGAGGGACAGATACATTTGTTTAATAATGTTGTATCTAGTTTGTTTTTCGATCAATTTCGATTCTGTTTTGACTGTCAGTATTCTATTTTTGTATACTTTCAGGTGTACTATGAAAACAACTAATATTTTTTTATGCATAATATTCCCTATTTTGGATTAGATTTTAGGAGTAATGAACCTTGATGCTCATTTACGTGCAACGTGAAAGATATTCTAAATTGTTATATAAAAATAAGCTTAGCTAGCGTACATTGACTAAATCTGTCAATTATGACCAAATGAAACTGAGCCCAAATCACAGTGGTCTAGCGCCTTTAGTAGTTCTGTTCATCTGAGCTACTCCAGAGGTCTGGCAACCCATTATGTGGAATAATAAAACTGTCCATCAATTTTTCACTCGCCGCCGCCGCGGGGACCTAGACTAATGAACTACATCTTATCCATTATGCTAATCAAACATGGAAACTCACTAGGAGATCTGTCTTTTTCACCGCAGAATTGGAAGTTATAGTCAAATTATTAGCTACAGCATCGCTAATTGTGAGAAACGTTATAGGCAGCGTCGTCGTCCAAATCAAATGTCGTTTGTGTTTTTATCACTTTTGTAGTAGGTACGAAACATGTAGTTCATAATAGCGGTTCCGACACATTCACTTAAAGATGATCTTACAGTGACATCATTTTTTTTAGAGTTTCTATCGTACTAAATCGCAATAAAAATTATTGTAGACAAATCACGTGATATTTTCTTGACCTTACTTTTTTTGTTTCTTTATAATGTTATCTACCTACGTGTCATGTCAGGGTAGAATAATACTTCAAACGCATACTTTATGCTCTATCATCTCTAGAAAACCATCCTCTGGAACTCCACGGCTATGCCATAGACTTGAATGCTGACTGATTAACATTCAGTTTGATGCGTGTCGATGGTTCCGTGGACGTCGGCGATGCTATCGTGCGCTGATACCATCGCCCCATTCCTTCTTCGACGGCTCTATCTACCATCGCAGTACTTAACCACTCTAAAATACTGTCCAAATAAATACATTAAATACTTATTCTTTGATTAAGAGATTCAAGTTTATGTTAATAGTAGATATGTAAAATACTGCTAAGATTTATTTTGATGAGAAACATAATTCAGGTGCTATCTGTAGATAGGAACTGAGATGTGCTATTATCAGCTTGGATAGGAAATGAGTTCTTGTCACAGCGGATGTCAACCGGATTGTAATCAGAAGCGCTGGTGGCATGTAGCATGGATGTTACGATTATAGCTCATCAAATAAAAAAAAGATCTCCGCTTTAACTTAGGAATATTGTTGTCCGGAAGGCGCGGATTCGATCGATCCTCACCATGTAGCAATGTGTTTTAAATTCATATGTACGTTTATTCGACGCTTTTACGGTGAAGGAAACATCGTGAAAAAACTTGTACAGTCCTGCAAAGAATTTCAAAGGCTGTGTGTGAAGTCGACCAACCTGCACTTCTCGTGGTCGACTGAGGCCTGGGCACCCTAATTCAACGTAGGCTTCAGCCCTTCGGTGTAAACGTATACTTATGTGAGTTGCTGATGATGATGATGATGATGATGGAAACTATGAAAAATCAATAAATACTTAACTCAAATCTTAGACTAAAACATTTATCTTAGTATTTACATGAAAAAGTAATAGATGCAACCTCGACAAAGGCAAAAAACCCTCGAGGCGTAAGACAAAAGCTACAAACATGATTCATCTGTTATCAATGCTCAGATCTAAAGGTAATGCTGGCTGAACGTTGCACAAAAATACCTCCATTGTTGCGGGTACACAGGGACCTACTATCGCATTCCTACTAAACGAGACTTGGATAACATTGAAGATGGGTTTTCCGAACAATAAGAAATAAAAGAATAAAAAACAATTGTAGACGTTGAGTCAGAACTGTTTAGTTAAACTTAGCAAATAAAGGTAGGGAGGGTCAGGTCGTAAAGCTTGTTCTAGTAAGGTTTTTCCAGTGAAATACTTTTGGAATTTTAAAGATGATTTGTTGTTGATAAAAACGATAATAACTAACTAACTATAGCGAAGCCCCTTACTTGTTATTTTATGTTGGATAATAATAGATAGCTTCCCTGAAGCTATGTCGATTTCATCCGGTTTCCATAAACGGGAGCCTTTATAATATACCTGTATATATTTTTTATCTATGTACGCAATACAATTAGAATAGAATACAATAAACTTCATTGCACACCAGGTATTACTAAGATATAAAGGTATAACAACCACCCATAGAAGATAATGTCATGTATTGTAATGAGAATTTTGCAGAAATATACAAACCAATGTGTAGCAAAATAGCGTATTTTTTAATGTATCCATTCTATCCCTACCCTTCCAATGCAATGAGTTCTTATGAATGACCAACCCAGCCAATTGACATAAATCTGAATTTTCATGAACATTACCGAGTCTCCATTGGCAGACCACAATATCTCATCAGAGCTGCAATCGGAGCGAGACAACAGAGCACTTCATATTCATTCACAGCCAAGCTTAGTACTCCATGAATCAACTCCACAAGAGCTTCCATTACTCTTTCAGGCATTGAATTCCTTGAGAGAAGTAAAACGTTAATGTAGACTTATCCTACAGAAAGCCTTTTAGTGTAACGTATTATACGGTTATGTAAGGCTAGCCGCTCCCGGTCGGCTTGGCTGACTGCGCTGCGCCTGCGACTCAATGGCCGTGTCATTCAGCGAGGTGCGCTCAATGAGCCGCAACTTGGTACTGCTGACGAGCAGAGTATAGTCCATTATCATACGCATAAAGGGAAATCAATCTTATACCTCTAGTATCTTATGGAATTGGCACAGTGGGACTAGACTCAATATGACCGTACTAATATTATTACAGTTTTGAGACACGTAGAAAGGAATATAACTATCCTGATTCCACCAATCTTACGTAACAAGGATGTGCGACCATCCCAAGTATGGAGAAACAAAATACACCTAATAGGATAATGTTAGATAGATAGGCACTGCTTGTGAAGGAAGATAACTTTCAAATCCACCAGATAGAGTGTTCTCTTAGTGGCTTCTACTGTGTTCAGTTTGTAAAATATTTGGGCTGCTTATGTTACAGTATTCTCTCCCCAAAGGTAGCCTGGAAGAGATCGCTGTCATGTAAGAGATAAGGCTAACCTACGCGCACTAGATTAAACTATGAATCACTGATCTGTACGTTGTTTTTATTTATTTTGCTTACATATTTCAAATAAATAATTATGCACTGCAATATGAATATAGAGTCGTATTTAAATATACTTGATCTGATGAATAATAAATAACTTATTTGTTATATTGGGTTGTTAGTAAAACCTAGCAATTATTTAGTAGTACAAGCTGTTATTACTCTAAACTATATACATTATTGCAATAGTTAGGTAAACAGCATATTTTTATTAATTCCTATCCATACAGTTCTTTTTATTTGTTGATAAGTATGAAATACTTAAAATATTGACTTTTGAACTGGTACATGACCTAAATAATTTCGTAATATAAACAATATGTTTTAAGTAAGTTCCGTTGTCATGTGAGGCGCCGACAACGATTGTTGACTCTATCGAGAGCCAGTTCAAACAGATGGCCCCATGTCATCATGTATTCCGAAAACATCTAGTATTTGCAATTGCAACTTTTACAACAAAAATACCATGTTTTATTTAAATTATGTAAAACATTACATTAACTCGTCAAAAATTGTCACAAATTGATATTTGCGTTTTGATAACGGGACTGGATTACGTATTTTAAATACTATTAGATTTTTAATTATCTTATCTTCTTCATTATCTTGGAGATTATAGGCAAGTCATAAAATTTTTAGAATAGCTTTAATTTGAACATGACCATTATAGGTTCACCATTTTCACACGGGATTATCAACCTTAATCCAGCTTATCTGATAATCTCCTACTTTTAATTTTCTCTACAATTTATGACCGTTTTACAATAGTTTTAATTTATTACAGAGCACATTAATGGGAACTTCAACCATTTGTTTTTTGTCAAGTCAAGATGGACCAATGATAGTAAAGCGGAGCTACTGGTTTTGACCATAATTTCCGAATACTCACTAGAGATATTGAGATACGAGGTTGCCTTTTGAAACACATTTCAATTAATTTAAATAAATTGAGCATTCTTATTCTTCATGCTAATTCAATAACGAGATGCTGCTAACCAAACTCTACAATATCTTCGACGTTATCTACTTGATCATGCTCAAATTTTCTCACACGACCACATTGTATCAAGATTAAACAAAAAACTTAGCAAAAAAACTAATTAGCTATTTTCAAAAGTGAATAAAATCAATAATTTAACGTCTGATCTTACGCTTCCTGGTTTCATCAACAGCCCATATACGTCCTCACTGAGGGGCTTGAGCCTACTCTAAATTAGGGCGATTTCATAGTTTTATTTGTTAAAAATTATGACTTCAGTAACAACGCATACGTTACATAGATAGAAGATGAAAGAGATGAGATCAAGAGGGTAGTGTATCTTAGGCTGTGTGACCAGCGAGAAGGTAGGCGGCAGATAGTGGCTCCACCACCGTGACCCTGCCGTGACGCGACGCGACATTGCTGCGACACTGCCGCGACCAGGTGCGACGCGACGCGCTCAGATCGCGAGGCTTCCGTTCCCGCGACCGACGACGACGCCGTGGGAACCGCTTTATTTTCGTATTTAAATTCGACCCTCATTAAACTGGTTTCGTTCAAAATTCGCTGCCTTCTTTCGACGCCTTTTACTCAACTTTTTATGGTTCCGTTCGACATTTTACTGTTTGTGATCTTTATATCTCGAGTCTAGACGGATCGAGACAATGCGCGGTGCAGAATAGCGCGAGCTCTTTCATCGCAAACAACACTGATAAATGAAATGTTATTTTATGGTTTTATTTTGTCATCATTATAAACGATATCTGTTTGTAGTGATGGAAAGATCTCACGAGCAATCTCGTGAGCAATTAGCAGAAGCTAAAGCTGACATAAAATAAAATGCTACTGAAGATGACTATCGAAAACTATAATTAAACAAAAATCTAAATGTTCCACAGGAACTGTCAAGATCGAGCTGATGTTAATTTAATTTGGGCAATATAAATTAATGGATGTTGAGAGAACTTGTTCTCGATCGGTGGCTGGTTTCGACAAAATAAACGAATTGTGAACCATTACATTTAATTAATACAGGACGATTTATGTAGTTACGGCTGCATGTAATTTTTCTAATAATACGAACCATCTCATAGTAATTTATTCTTTTTTGAATTATGGTTATAGTTTCTTTTGGTAATTATTAATTAAGTTAAATCTCGTAAATAAGTAGGCTCCGACTTTGGTACACCTTTCTTGATATATGGGCACAATCTTCATTATTTATGAAGTATTATAAAGTGAACATTGTAGATTTAACATAAGAATAAAATAATATTCTTATCCGCCATGAACGAAACAGTTCCAAAGTTGAAAAAAACAGAGTTTTGATTTATGGTAATTTAAATTTAATGGAACTTACAGAAGTAAAGTGCTAGCGAAACCAACAATTACAGCTAAGAAATTATTCAAGGCACCTAGTTAGCCCGCAAGTAAGGAGAAGGAAATAGCTCTTCCACTTAAAAATGATTTAAAATGCCATACAAAAGACATAAACGAGGTATTCCATTTTTGAAACAATAAATCAAAAGAAAAAAGAAAATGTTTTAAAAGGTTTGTATTTTTTACAAGTCACAAGCTTTTATTTAGCTTGCACTGTATGTGGGTATGTATGTTCGCTATGACAATGCAATATTATGGTACCATGGAGCTGGTCTGATGATGGAGACGGAAGGTGGCCATAGGAACTCCTCTAATACACAACACAACCTAGTCGTATTTGGGCTCGTTAGATTTGTCTTAACAAGATCTTTAGTCATATGTGATGTCCAGGGTCTCATGATGGAGCCGGAAGGTGGCCATAAGAACTCCTTAAATACACATCACAACCTAGTCGTGTTTAGGCTCGTTGGATTTATCTTAACAAGATCTTTAGTCATACGTGATGTCCAGGGTCTCATAATGGAGCCGGAAGGTGGCCATAGGAACTCCTTAAATACATACCACAACCTAGTCGTGTTTGGGCTCGTTGGATTTGTCTTAACAAGATCTTTAGTCATACGTGATGTCCAGGGTCTCATGATGGAGCCGGAAGGTGTCCATAGGAACTCCTTAAATACACACCACAACCTAGTCGTGTTTGGGCTCGTTGGATTTGTCTTAACAAGGATACTCCACTCCACGTCTTAAAAAGCTTGTTTAAAAAGGACTTTTAATTAATTTTATTTCTCATGTAATGTTATTTAATCAAAACGCTACTTGAAAAGCAATTCTGGTTTTTGATTGGCTACACTAATGAATAAAGTAGGTGGTACCTATTTTTTGCGCAATCTATGCGTACTAATGTTTTCATAACTTTGTCAATTGAGCTTTGAAATAATGCAAAAAAATCTTCATATTTTTCACTATTTTTTGTACCAAAGAGTGTCTCTCCATACCACGCCATTTGAGTGTTTTGACTTTGAATAGCAAAAGCATCGTCTAAGGTACTTCAAGACGCACCAACCAGTAAGTCGCCTTGTTTGTTTAACAACAAGGTAGTATTTCCCTCGACTCCCGTACAAACTATTTGATGTCCTCATCTTTACAATGTTATATTGCACCTTATACCCTCGTGTTATGTGCGACGAATATTCGCCGTAGTAGGTGGGACACCGGAAGGGCGCATTACATCCTCAGCTACCTGTTGAAAGTGCTTTGCTGTGGAGGAAGTGAATAAAAGCTAACAGAATATCTTCTATAACAAATTTTTATTGCAAATATTTACCTATCCTTCTTGCATTTTTTTTTATAATATTTTTTTTATTTTCCTTTTTTCTATGTCTGTTTTCAGGTAGGTATTTTGTTTTCAAGATTCAAACTTCTTGACACGACATGAAGATGAAGATGATAGGACACTTGATTAGACACGACAACTTTTTGGGAAACATAATGGGAAGATTGAAGGAAAAAGAGGAAGACAAAGACCAAGAAGAAGTTATTTCGAACAAATCAAGGAAAAATTGAATGTCGTGTTTTATCAAGATGTTAAATCATTGGCGGAAAATAGAGAAAAGTGGCAATTACTCCACCTACAAGAGCATAGCTCTTAAATTTGAGAGAGAGAGACCCGTTGTGTGTGAGATTTTTTGTAATAAGTTACTCAACAACTCTCTCCAAGATTAATAAAATAACAAAGAAGAGTTCGTTAATTTTACAAATGACTCCTCCCGTGGCAACAAGCTGTTTAGATTGCTCTGCCATTCCAAACCAATTCTGCTGAAGTTTATTAGGTGTTAAAATACGACCGTTATTCTACTTTAAAATAACAATAAATCACACCGATATCAAATGACCGCGGTGCTGTAGAGTATGTAAACAAGCAACTTCTCCAACATCAAAAGCTCCGCCACTTTGAGTTGTCAAAGGGTTCACGACATTTTAAGCTTTTTAACAACGATACTTTTGAATTAGCGTCCACTCAATTTTATATTTATATCTGCCATTTTTCATGCACAACCAGCGACGCATACGCAAATGCAAGCCATTAATAAATTACAGAAACACACATATGCAGAGGATACTTCAATCGGTGTGCAATACCTCAGCAAGTCTACCGTCTATACCAAGCTCTACTTTCTACCAAAGTTTTTTTTTATTTTTCTTAATATTAAATTGTTTTATGTTTCGAATTCCTGACAAATAATACTACTTACTACTATAAAGAAAATCGCATAAGCCATAAGTGTTTCCGAGTTTGGAGGTTTCAAATTAAAACCAGAATCTCATAAAATTGGACCCTGCATGGTCTAGCTGGAGGAACTGACGTGTGCGTATGGTGTACTTCAGTATGCATGTGTGCACTTCCTCTGTCGAGTGTGTGTTGCGTGTGTGCGTGCGAGGAGGTGCGCGGTGCGAGGCAGCGGTGGGGGGGGGGAGGTACTTCCCGCGTAGCACCTGGCGTCGAGGCAACATGCTTCGACGGCTCCCATTGATATATGCCGAGATGCACTCTTCGTAATGCTCTGATTTACCCTTTGTTTATGGTAATGTAGCATATTGTAATGATCGATCACTTTGTAAAGTAATTTTGAGGAAGAAGTACCGACTAATGAGCTGCATAGAGCAGAAAAAGTAAACTGTTGTTGTTATTTTTAGATGCTCCATCATCAGCCTTTGCATCCTCTCGTCTGTCTTGAACAGTGTCCTTTGCCTTGCCCCCAAGCACAAAAAAGTGACATAAATGGTCCACATAATAGTGTATGCTCACCATCGTCATCACCTGTAAATACGATGAACTAAAGTCAGAAGCAGGGAATCATCATAATTTTTGGACAATCGAAAGATTCAATGATCATCATCATCTCAGCTGAAACACGTTTTCTTCTCTACTGAAGAAAGACCTCCTCCAATGATCACAATGCTGCAATGCTCTACACAAATTGGGAATATTCCCACAAAAAGATTTTATTTTGGGAGTGCCCCACGCGGGTTCAAATCTAGAACCTCTGGATCGAAAGCCGAACGCTCTCACCGCAAAATCAAAGACGTAGAGAATGCTTATGAAAACAGTTTTGCACCCAAAAACATTGCATCAATAGATGCGTTTTGTTCTCACCATGTTTATGCTCGACGGAATACCAGAATAGCCTAAGCAAGTTAACAATTCTAAACGCTCGATTTCAGGAATCGATGCAACAATGCTCGGTGTTTGGAAGCGGCGGAGGCATCCAAGCAAGCCGGTGACAATACCGACCACATCCTCTGTTTGTCTTAGGGAAAGCAATTGTTGCATTATCTCTTATTTGTTTAACCGAAACTTTTGAAAGCAAGTCGCGTTTGAGCAAAGTTTTAAGACGAACGCGACGACGTTTTGGGTATATTTTCGCAATTGTGACTAAATAAGTAATGAAGAAAACGAAGGACTCGATGGTGACGCAAACAGTGACGTCATTTCCGATGTTAAAATTTGTAATGTGGTCTAGGCTGGTTACATTATGTTTATGTATCGAGTGAGGGATGTCTATCTTCGTGTAGGCTCACTATTATACATTGATTCTTGTTTTCGTTTTCACAGAATCCAACAAATACATACATACGGATCACGCTCTTATTCCCGAAGGGATGAGCAGGGCTCAAGGTACACTTAAACATACTTACAGGTTTGTTTAGGTTTGTTTCGGTCTAAACAAAGAAAATTATAATTTCCTTGGCAATATACACAAGTCATTTAGCAATAGATTTCTGAAAATATAGACCACTAACTAATAAAACGCCTCATTTGTGATCAAAAGTCGAAGATCCGCAAACATTGTTGAGCGCCAATTTTTATCAATGAATCCCAAATGGTCAAGCACACCATGGTTAGAGAGGACCGTAAAAATCAAGTGTGTCCGTCTGTTTGCTCTGGACAAAGCCAAGAGCACGTGGCGTCAAACCATCGTCAAACATGGCGTGTTGACACGGGCCGTCTGCGTCTGCGCCGCGCCTTATCCAGGGCTGCCAGATAGACACCTTTGGATCCTCGTAACATAAAGTAAGCCTTCGTCAAAATATTGTATATACTTACAGTAGAATTTAGAAACATCATCACTTTTTGTCGTCAATCTAACAAAGACAGACCTGGCACAGAAAACATATTATGCATTGTATTTTTTAATTCCCGTATTTGTTGGTAGAAACACACGGCTTACCGATTTCACGAGCATATTTTTTACTTATCATCATATTATCGGTTCAAGATGACCTATCTCACAAACCCTGTTGTTAGAATACCCTGATGGTGTGTTTTACTGAAATCTTTTATCATTCTTTTAATTTTACATTTGAAATCGTGCATGATTCGAAATTTGTCTACGTCTAGCAACCCTTGGCGCCGCCTGGGCCTCGCATTGTGACCAGTCAGTCCCAAGACTGCACCTTGACACACTCAATGCTTAGTCATTTACTGAAGACCATCGATTGTTGCATTATTTAGCAAGATCTATGAGATTTTTACGTCTTGTTTCTTCCTTCCGACTAGACTTAAACACGTAATTACCGGTCGTCGGTCTTTTCTCTTACAAGATAGTTTCATAAACTTCAGTAATATGACGTGGATAGATCTACAGTTTTATTTGCAATTGTACGAACTCTACATTAAAAAAATAACTTTAGTTCGTGCGGAGTTAAAAATACAGATATTTTAGATGTTTTCAGGTGTTTAAGGGCTGTTGCTTATGTTTGATATCCTGATTGTTTCATAAACTCTATCTATGCATCTTTTATAAGTTTCTATTGTTGTCTACCTGAGCAGATCTATGAATGACGATAGACGGTTATCCATTGTGGTTGAACAAAAACCGAGGCCCATGGAATACTCCCGACCTGACGGATCACGGAGCGCAATATTTACTACAAGTCCCGTCCCTTTCACTTCCTCTACGGCGACAACCTGTGCGCGACGGAGAGGCCATTACATTAAACTGTGTGCTAGAGAGTGACGGGGCATTCATTCATAACCCAGTCCGCCATCCGGTCCGTGGACTGATGAATCACTTCATCTCCTTCTAGCGCGCACTATCCTCCTGAGTGCGAGCAGGTGCCACCGGATACAAAGTGCCGACTGAACTTCGGTCGGAAGCTCTCCAAAAAAACCTTACTCTCTCGCCTCGGGCCTAATCTCATCCCGCGGGAACTAGTAACTCATAAGAAGTGATAAGTAGTGGTGTTGTTCCGAGTGGAAGTGAAACTGTGCGGAAAATAGTTGTACGTTAAAGGGATAGTCGCAGTTTGTGTTTTTCGTAAGCTCGTTGGTCGTGGTCGCGTGAGCTTCGCCCCTCCGCGGGCGCCCATTCAGCGAGTAGTCGCTCGCCGGCCGCAGCGACGCACGCGCGCGCCCTCACAGCCTTCCGCCGCACTCGACATACGCCGTTCCTCATTTGAAATGACCGGTCACAAACACGAGCGATCGCCGCATCTTGTCCGGGAGTGTAGCTCAGTAGTGATCCCTCTTATTGGTGCTTTTGAGTGAGTGACGCCGGGAATGTACGAGAAGTCGGCCAGGACGAGTTTACAATGGCCCAAATTGCATTAAATGGGTAATTGCTGTACGTCATTGAATAATGGATTTGGCTCATATGCCATCTATTACATTTATCTCTGCTCATAACGAGCGTGGGTCGCTGGTGGATTTTGCACTTGACTCCGGGAGTCCTACTCTTTGTTCGTAGACGTTCCATTTAAATATTTAAATTCAACAATGCGTTTTTCTGTCTCCATGAGATGCATACAAAACTCAGTTACCTTCAAATATGTCTTAAGGTTTATTTATTGTTATTTTGTTTCTATTTACCATAGTTTTGCTCATACGAGTATATATTCTACTATGTAAAGCGTTTTCGCAAAACATACAAACAGTGGAACATTAACGTACCAGTGTATTAAATCGGAAGACGCTACCAGAAATTGGACTATTGTTTATGCGGAATGATTGCTACTATATGCATGTACCTACGCCAACTATCTACAATAAGACGCTCTGCGCTGAAATAAGGCCAGTCGGCTTTCTACTAAGGGTTACTAATAAGTACATATATAAAAATTTAATACGCAACAAGTTAACTCTACTCCATATAATCATAATCTTAAAGAAGAAGATCTGTCTGCTTTCCTGTGTTCAGTTTATAAATTGTTTTCACTTTATAGCGCTGTAATAAGTCTGTAGAGCCACATTTACCGGCTTAAACACTAAATTAATTTACCTATGCAGCGTGCTATATTACGTCACAAAACAGATTCTTACCTTTATTCACAATGATATTTTCCTTTAAGTATAATTCCAAAGATATTCAAAATAGCAGATAGCTCTACTTGTAGCAGCGCTGTCAGGTACGCGCGAGGCTTATCAGCGCCTGCGCACCGTGGGAATAAAAAAAGCGCGTTAAACAATAGCTAGCAGATAACACCAGCCAGACCCTTATTTGGGGTACCAACAACTACTAATTATGGTTGCGTTTTCACTTACATGCACTTTTTAAAGAGAATTTCTGCGTGAGTCATGCGGTAGACTATTGAGCTAAGATTAGGAGTGCACGCTTCGAATTTTAGGAATTTAGGATAACTTTGTTTGTTATTTTTTAGAATTTTTGTATTAGTAGAAAGGTAAAGAAAGTTTTCTTTTAAATATTTGTGTTCTTTTATTTATGAAGCTTAGAGGCATAAAGACGTAATGAACATTTTTAGTACTATGTCTTATTTAAGAAATTCTACCTCAACCAAAACGTTTTCATCCGAATATACTTGATTTTTGTTGAGATTCTCATGTCATTCTATGACTCACAGGTTTAGTTAAGGTTTTGTGTAATCTCAGAGGATTTTCGTAGATAAACCGGCTCAGGTCAGGTAGCTGATTGCTTAACATGGTTAATAGACTTGTCTTCATGTAATGAGGCAATCTATCCTCTTCCGGCTACCTTTCATGCAAAAAATTACATTCATTCATCACATCGGGACTTAATGGATCATGTCTGTCGTTCATTCAATCGTATAAATCGTTCATTTGTAATTTTGAATTGTAAAGTGGGCAGTTTTTAAAGCAGTTTGTTGAATAATGTAAAAGTGATGTCTCAAGGCTAAGTCCATGAGTGAGAGGGCGGGTGTACTCATTTGCGTAATGTCCATTGCTGTATGAAAGAAGGATTCACAAAAACAATGGAAATAAAACGGAAATGTAAATCGAAGATGTCGTTATCTCGCCGTGAGTGCGCCCTGTGGGTGCATGCGCTCTGCTCCGGCGCAGCGGATACAGGTGTTAGTGTTTATTTAGAAGCCATCTTTGAAATCCTTGCTGGTTCCACTTTTTTAACTTTTTTTAAGAAACCTTTCGATTTTGCAATTTGTGCGGCATTCGCGCAAAAAGTGGCGCAACATCTGTCACTTGCGCGTCAGCGGCATGGTGCAGTACTTAAAGCCTGTTGCCATTAGTTGCATGTTTAAGTTAACTCTCTTAGGAACCACTTTTCTACATGTTGCTTAAAATCATTTTTTTTCTTGTAAGAAGATCCTACAAGGTCTAGATTCGCTTCACTGACTTTTGACCTGGAGTATATTTTGTTATTTTGCTTTGAGCCCCAGCCGAATCACGTATCATAGTTAATTTTAACGCTAGTTCATAGAAGTGCGATTCTGAAAGTAAACAACTTCATGCTCCTCCGGTCACGCATGCGCTGTTGGTTGCACAACTACTTAACCATGGTTAAAGGTAGAGTGTATTCTATGTAACTGAAATAAAAGTACAGACAGAATAAATTAAAAATGTTTATGAAAGTGAAATTTATACTCAAATATTAATGATATTTATGAATACAATATTCTAAGCTTTTTCAACACAAATCTTTCAGTTTAAATCAAAGCACTCAAAAAATAAATTAAATTTCATGAAAAACGAGAAAAATATTAATAATAAATGAGGCATAAAAAGTGATGTTACAATTTTACTGCTAACAATATACAACTTGTCGATACGAACTAATAATTTATATGTACTTTTAATACCATATTATTAACTGAATCTATCTGAAAAGCAGCAAAAAGTAGCTGTCTGTGCGTTTATAATTCGGTGCGCGAAGGCAAAGGTAACATTTTGTCGTCAGCCAACCATGACTACTGACTCACTCCGCACCTTCACAAAGAGCGCTAAACGAACTCTTTGCATAAATTCAAATTACGAACCGAGTTCTATTATTATTTAGGACCTAGTTTAGAACGTCAATTTAAAACTACCGAAAGCGACGTGATGAATTCTAATTTTAAAAACCCAAGACACATTTCAATAAAAATTTCATCAACTGTACCTTTTAACCCTTCCGGTCGATTTAAATAAATTCGGACTGCAGTGTTGGATTTATATTTACAATAACGTGTCTTATTTGTGTTTGTATCGTTTAAAGGCCTCTAATAGCTGTAGCATCGCCATCTGACCTAATTCGACAGTTGACTGATGATATTGGTATTTGAAAGAAATAGATGAGATGACCATCTTAACTTGATCGTATAGTCTTCCGGATGTTGTGTGTCAGGTTACTTTACGAGTTTCTAATTTTATTACGGTTTTGATTACTTGAAATATTAGGATATAATTTACGGTAATAAATAAAAATGTAGAGTCATATTTATTTTTTTAGTTTATATATAACTAACTTATTTCACATCAACGTCCATGCTTCTAGTGAAGCTAATATAATACATTAATATGCAAAAAGGCACGCATGGACAGCTCATATTCCGTTAGGTAGGAATCGAATTTAATTAATATAAACATTGTCTGACCCCTGCCTGTTACATCAACGCGGCGCGGCATTGCACTTAACCTCAAGCTCCCTAATTTACATACAAAACGCGCTGAAACTTATTCACTTGAATGTCTAATGAACCGCCAGTTTATTTTTCCGAAACGAATTCCGCGACACGATTTGAATATTTATTACTCTAGCGCTAATTATGTCGAATTGAAGCAATACGCTCACTCTCGTTAATTTTAGATTAAGTTCTGTTTAACGTCATGCCAAATGTTTCACGCTAATTGGTGAAAATGAGCAGTATCCTTAAGACATTAAAATTCGTCGCTGTCATAATTTATTTAAAGAAATATCGCGTGAATAACGTAGGTAGTGGAAAATATGTATTTCATGGCACCACCGTCGCCATTTTGTGTAGCGGTCGAATTCAGCGTATTCTAGTCGAGTATTTATCCCGCCCACTAATATAAACAAACATTAAAATTTGAAAATGGAACGCGCAGTTTTCCTCGCGAGATTTTTCTCGTGTGCGCATGCGCGGGGGCGTTGGGAGGCGCTCGCCGCCGCGCACCGCCCCCCGCGCGACCGAACACGCCTCGCCTCGACTCGCGACTCATCTACTTGAAATGTCCACTAATTTTACGACATTTTTTGTGCCAATAATTATTGAGTTAGAAGATTAAATCGCCAAATTTATATGACACGTTCATCTCTGATCATGCCATTGGATTTTTTTAAAACCTTGTTACATAAATCCTTATTGATAATGTTTTGGGGGCACTTAGAAGGCAGATAAAACTTTTGAAACTTAATGTCTGAAATAATGAATACAAAATTGGAATAATGCGACTCCCAGCTGATCAGTTATTTCGTATAGAATGTTAGTTTTTCTCTTTTCATATTTCACGCTCCTTTTATTAGGGAAAGTCGTTTCTCAACTGTTTTTATAAAACTGAAACTCGTATTTATTCGATTAGACAATAGTTTTTAAGGAAATCTGCGTAAGTTATTAACTCCAATTTAACCCTAAGTAATTGTAATAAAGCGCTACAAAAACAGGTCTTGTTGAAAAACACGAAAACACGAATATCTCAAGATATATCGGTTGCGTTATCAACCAATAATTTAGCCTCAATATGTTGATAAGGCTTCAGAAACTGCGGTGTCGTAATGTTTCCTCTCCTCGTTAGTATGTAGATTTCAACTCCACGAAAAAAAATGGAACACAGGTACAGTCAAGTTAATTTTTTATTTTATAAAATATTCTAAATTCTTAAACTCAATCAATTAGAGAATCGTTTACTTTTATCCCATATTTACGTAAAGTTGACCGACATTTTTGTGACTGACTGTACCTCATTAGCGTTTAAATGAAGGACTGTCATGATTGACTTTTTGTCGACTTTTCCTAAAGAGGAAAACTTCGCTGAATGGTTTTTTATCGAACAAACTAAGCAATCCGTGGATATCATTCCCCAGCTGTCTGACCAAACGTGCTACACGCTGTCTATCAAGTCATTTAAGCTAAATTGGTTATTTAGTAACATGGATTATCACAAATTAAAATTACTGTTGCCATTAATTTGTCTACAAAAGGAATAAATCGCGTTAATTTTGTCAGAAATATGCGTTTATAAATATTTTAAATAAGTAACTTCTACTCCACCTAAATGAAGCTTAAAGTTCTTGATTTGATACTTATTTACAAGTATGGTATTTATTTATTTTTACTCTATTATAGTTTTGGGGTATATCTACATCTAGGGAAAAAATTTAGCTGATACAAAACTCAAGTACTATGTACTATGTATGACTAAAACTGTATTCGTCATAGTGGGGACTGTCGCAGTGGTAAACGTTTTAATTGAGGAGCCGGAGGTCAAATCACTTGCGGGACCGCGCGCCTGACCCCACACGCGCCTGACGCGTCTCACTTGATTACTGATGTCTCTTCTCTACATTATATTTTCCATCCCATCTATTCAAAAAGTGACGAATGGTGCACATAAGTGCGTATAAAGTAGGTCTTTTTAACCTACGGGGGTAAAATAATTTTGAATTCGGAACATGAATATTTGTTTATAATTTTGCGACTACTACATTTATCTGTAAAAAAATGGCAACATGTAAGAGCTGTACGCAGATCAAATCTCGATAAACAAATCAAGATTACTGTTGTTTGTAAATCAAAGAAAAACCGTCTCTTCTTAATCAATCCTTGTTGATAATTCAGAGAAGGGTAAACTGCATTATTGCGCACATAGTTTGGCTCACAAACTCGCTCGCATCAAACACATCAACAGGCCGAATGTTGCAGATTATTATCCAAGCAACGACATTGTTCCACATTTGTATTGGCTACGTCACGGTGTTCGGGGAACAGCCCATTGTCGCGCTTTGTTGCCCGAAACGCGCAAAATCTCGCGAACACGCCGCAAAACAATATATTGACGTGCGGGAAAATTGCTACGTGCGCGGAATTAAAAACAAAATTATAGATGTCTCTACTAAGAACAGATTCAACGAAAACACCGTTTGAAATAGATAAACAAGTATTCTCAACGGTCAGCGTTTAATAAACGTAGCAATCGAACACATATTTTTGTGAGATGCGGGTCGTCCTATTAAAGGTCCGGCTGACTTAACTAGGGTGTCTCTGTGACCCGTCGACCGCTGACCCTGCCTGCGCTGCGATTGACAGTGTTGTCGCCTCTGTATGCTCTAATCCTCCCTCAGGCATTAATTACTGTCGCACGCCTTTGATTGCTCGCAAGATTTGAACTTGGAAGCTTGATTTTGTTTGAACTAGATTTACGAAGTATCTACCTATACTTAAATGTATCTTGTAAATGAGGTGGTTTTCGTAAATTTAGTAACAAACTTTACAAGACAATTAAACATAAAAATTAATCAATCTTCTAACTATGTCTGAACAATCTGAATATTCATGTCATCTGAATACAGCAGCAAAGTCACCTCCAACCTTAACTTTCACATTACACCAAAAACGTAACAAATCAATAAATAAATCCTCGATTTATCAATGTAATCGAAACGTAATTGAAACAAATAAGACAAATTCAATAATTGGTGTGTGAGGGGCGCTGCGCGGGCGCAGTAGAGGGCGGCTGTTGGGTGACAAATCGGAGCGACAATCAAGTTAGTTGACCCGACAATCTCGGACACCGCACGATTAACCTCCAGACATGAAGATGATCCTGGACTGGGGATCCCTGAAAGCTTGATATCGATGTATTATCTGGTTATCGTTTCTAATCTGCTATTTTTAAATAGAATGTTATTTTAAGCATCAACTCAATTATGATCTATCTAGATAACTAAATGGGTAGAATTGAATCAGTAATAATTAAGTAACTTGATATACAGCACGAATATCGGTAAACTTTATTTTAGATAATCTAATAAATAAATCGCAATATTTTCCAAATTTTGAAATTTTTATACGGATTCGATTTTCAACCCTAAAGATTCATAATAAAAATATGAGAGGTCTGTGCACAGAAGTTTCAACTCCAATGACCTCTGTAAGCGTACTGCAGTTGTTAAACGTTATTCAACTATTGTCCTCCAATATTGGAAGTGACTTGACTACACTTATTCAATAGCTACTTACGACTTGGAATATCATTGAACATCAACAACAAACCAAACTCTCGTAAATTATAAATTATGAATCTATGGTAATTTCATTCATGATGGTAGAATATAAATGTTAAGAATGATGCTAAATAAAGTTGTGTCAGACATCCCCTTCAGAGTAGAATTACTCTAGAGCATACTATACACCTATCTATACCTATATACTTTTTGTTTGTCTGTCTATATCGCTGTCAACTAAATTAGATTTTTATTAGAGACAATTCGTCGCCCCCGTTGCGGCTAAGTAGTTTTGATTGACATACCTACGTGTAGCTTTATAGTAACATTTATTGCACGTTTGTTCAAGTCTGATGTTATATTTATTTTATCTAAAAAGTCTAAATAGCCTGAAAATTACAAATATTGGTAGGAGGTACCTTTAAGTAGAGGTCTAAGCTCTTTGATTCCAAAGTATTTCTTTTTTTGTTTATACAGGAAAAGCAAAGGGATCATAGTCCAAACAACCTACAAAGTGTATTTTTTTCACTGTATAACTTTCAAATGACTGACGTTACAGTTGGCTAGTTGGCAAGATTTCACTGCGACATAATGTATAGGTATAATGAGTATACGCACGTACGTACTTACAATGTATACGCAGTACTGACTATGACCCAATCGGACACAATGGACCGCTGCGATCTCTTGTCCGCGAGGAGATGACTGATGATGACAGCCTTTGATCTTGCTTTGATTTCAGTCTTTGATAAATTCACTTTATTAATGTTCCCTTCCGTTCCGCCCTTTTTATTAAAGTTTTTGGCAACAACACTTCTATGTTCTAACGTAATACTTATGAACGTTATTAAGTTGCCAATAAACAACACAATTTATCATATTGTATGTACGTAGTTTTACAAACTGATTAACTGGATGATACTGTCTCAAATACATTTTACCCTTCAACAATCGTGTGAACATATTAAAATTAAAAAAGGAATTTCATTAAAATGCGTTTAACCATCAATCAGCCCTTACTCTTGGAGCTCAATTTTCTCCGATTGACTGCTCTCCGCCCTCCTCCGATTATTAACTACAGAATTGAGATGTTTACTGGTACTTAACCCTTGAACTGCACCGCATCAATTCTATCAATTTGTAACGGTTATTCTTCGGTTATTACATTTCTCATTCATAACCTAATAGACAGTGTAAACAATATCAACATAATTTAAACTGACTCAACTCGATAGGGGATAGAATTGTTATTAGACACCGATAACAGTCGATTACCAGCCGTTACATAGAAGTGCTTAGAATAATTATGCACAGTATATTATAATGCCAAATTGTATGCAGTTAAAACAAACAGCTTTTTAATTGCGCCATCGGTGGTCACGCAGACACGCATGTCAAAATATGAGGGTGGCGAAACGAGTGTGCAACAAGTGTCTTTGCCTATAAACTGTATGTCGGCTGACGGGTCTAGTAATAAACTAGACTATATAGCGATGTAACTTGGCTTTAAACCTTAACGTGCTCTGTCAATAGCCACGAAAGTTAGCGAAATGGCCCGTCATGGTTTAGTGGTCCGTGTGGGAACATCCCGCCCGCAGGCTAGGGGTGGCGCGGGGTGGGAACGGGCGGTAGGGGTGCGGGCGGGCGGAGGGTGGCAGTGGGAACTCGGGGTAAGTGGGGAACGCGGCCGGAAGCGCTGTGTCAGATCGTTCCGCTCGCACCTGTGGGAATGCACCTCCAATTTGAATACTTTTCGTTTAACTCCACCACACGACTGATACCCTAGTAGAAGACTAAGAGCATTGCCTTGTAGTTCACGCTTTGCTTATCTCTTAATTAGCAGTTGGCGTAGCGTTAATTTATCGTCTTTGTCTACAAACATACCTACTATTTAGGCACTTTGCATATTTCAAGTACGACGACTACTAAGTTGTAGATCATGTCAGATAACGCAATAATTAAACTGTGTATTTTTACTTATAAGCGTCTCATGGAAAATAAAAACGCGTCAATAGAGTCAAAAGCAAAATCCATCAAAATTTAAAATGTTTCTGTTCTCAAGCAGGTGGTGTTACAAACAATTTAACAAACCATGAACAGTGATAGAACAAAAATGAACTTTTCAACCGTGACGTGACAAAAAACCTCGTACAAAATGAAAAACAGCGAGGAGTGTTTAGACTGAAACAAAACGGACTATTTAAAAACAGTGTGATATTTATTGATCTTATTTAAAATTAAGTTTAAAGCAAAGTTTATTATAAAAAGACACTACAGACTGTGTATAATTAAATTGTAAATATTGTTAAGTGAGTAAGGACATAGTATAAAAGTGTTGGGAAGTTTGGGACCTGATCAGCCCGCAGCACATACAGGCGACGGCGGCCATCGCAGGCATGGGAATCAAAGTCATGATGAAAGCTTTCAGTAAGCCTAAAGGTGAGTACCACTACATAAAAACTTCAGACAAATCCTTCAGATGCTACACGACCTATTTCAGTTAGCTACGGATATTGATTGAAACTTTTATCCAAGCTTCCTAAATTCTAATGGGTCAAATACTTAATCAGTTGCTCTATTTCTCAAAAAATAAATTAGTAAATGTCCATTTGATTCGTCGAACTAACTCATAAGCGTTTGCGCTAATACTTTAACCTAATTTAAGAAATCCTTATTTTAATATAAAATGCTCCATGCAAACTACAAGAAAATTTGCTTAAAAAATAAAATTTACCATAATTACTCATAAATATTCCTTAGCAGTGAGCGAAGGTTGCTGTGAACGATGTGAAAAATCCGATACGATACACATCATCCGTGTAACTGACGCAACCCGCGGTTTCGCGTGCACTTGTCCCGAATGTGAGCGGCCCGTGACCGAAACCAAGTATGAAAACGTTCATTTGCCGATCATACGCCCATCATTTGCGAACGATTATATGACGGTGACGACATCGATGGGGAAGCAAAATTTAATTATGTAACGTTTTGTAGAAAATTCGATTTATATTGCGGCAATTTTAACAATGTTTACTTCACATGGGCCTGTTTTTGTACCCTGTCTCCGCATCATTATAAAAAGGCGCATGTAATGCCCAGTCGGTGTAAAAAAGTGCTCAGTTTTAAAATAACTGAAGAACCAGAATTAATTTTAAAAGTTCATGGGGATAAATTTCTAACTAATCTAAATGACTTGAAGTTAGATATTTTGGCTCACATCAGAAGATTATATCGTTACGTATCACAAAACGATTGACTGAAAATATTTCTTTTTGTCTCTTATATTAAAAAAAAAACCGATGGGACTAAGGACTTAAACCTCAACACAGACATTCATCCTCAATCATCCAAAGATTATCCATATCGATTAGTTTCCAAAACGCCACGGTCCACATGAGCCCTGTAATACGGTCTCATTTCGTGTAATGATATCGCATGCTGATGCTTTGATGGCACCGTTGCAGCAGACCTACCGTGATTACCGTAATTATGAGCACTCCGCTCCGCTGATCTTGAAAGTAAGACCTTCGTGCGTGCCCACCTGAGAAACTCCAATGTGTTTGTATACAAAACGCTGCTGGCTAGAAGAGTAACTGTGGGATATATGGCTAGTCGTAGCTAATTAAGAAAGATTAGCTGCTGTAATTACTTACTGATGTTCAATAATAATTTGTTGCTTAGAAATCTATTAGGAAATGCAGATGATTAAATGAAAATACAGAGTATAATGATGCGTTATCTGCGTTGCATTATTTTATTTTACGAAATTAATTTTCTAAACATACAAATAAATACAATCGAGTTTTAGTGAATAGACATATGCCAGAAAAACTGATTTAGCCTAAGTGATGGAACATTTAAAGTTAAAATAAATTATTTTGAAATAATGATACCCACAAAACATGAGCCCCATAAACCATCTTCGTTATTTAGAATTATTAAAAGCAATGTTCGAAAAACTTGGTAGTCAGCAATGACTCTACATTTATATACCAAACGGTAGCCACATCTTTTAAGTGAACAATAGCGTCAATGAGGCAACAAATAGTGCGTTTACAACTCGCGGCTCACGCATACCGAAAGCCATAAAAAGCTATAACAATTTACAGGCATAACAAAGACGGTGGCATCTAGTACGGGGGCTAATAACGCAGTGCGGGGGCGTCCATTCACGACGCTGATTGGTCCATCCGGTGCGCGCTCAATGAGATGATGCGCCGACGCCGCTTCTGTCATTGAGCAAAGGTCTCTCGCCTACATTTGAGATCGCAACGATAGAGCTGCGATTAGACGACTCGTCTATGAAGGCATTAATGGGCAAGAGTCGGGTTTTCACATCATCTTCAGACCGAATAAAACAAGAAAAGAACTACGAGTATGACAATATCAAAATGTAATAAAATCTTATGCTAAGAACACTATTACTGGCAACATTCGAATAAAATGTTAAAAACTTACATTAAAGGTTACAAACGCACTATTAAAAATTACGAAGGCATAACTTATGACATGAATAATAAGTACCTATATACTCTACATGATTACAAGTATGCTAAGTGTTTCATTTGACTCGTTTTCCGCTTGAATGGCAAGAAGCCGTTTGAAAATAAAATTTTACCGCACTGTGAGCAACCCTCCTGCACAGCTGAGTGGTTCGGGGGGCTGCAAATGGACAATTTTCGAAAAGGCATTAAATAAATTGTATTCACACGGTGACCGTTAATGGGTTAGCTACTACACGAATTTGAAGACATCTATGGTAATTTCTTTACTCCTGTCATAATTCCTGTTTTCTCCCATTGAGGGAAGCAAGCCTACCCTAAATTAGGACGATTAATTAAATGGCCCAGGCCTAGTGCAAATTGGTCGATTTTACACACAGTTCTTAAATTTCTATGCAAGAGTGTGCAGTTTTTTTAGACATGGTTTCGACAATCTATAACATTTTTTCACGTGGCGGGGTTCACATTCAAATAGCGCCCAATACCTTTTACGTTAACTCCAAACGCTCTTCTTTACTATCTCTGTCCTATATTTGTAATAACACATATTTTAATAACTTGTCGTAAATTTCTCCTATCCACTTGACTTATTGCTTACTGATAGATGAATAGATTCCACAAGAACTATAATGTAATCCACCTTATTCAAACAAAAACCGATGTTATACGAGACGAGCTGCTATTAACTCCTAACAAATAGCTCAGATGCTCATCGCTCATCGTTATAAGCACCTTGCCCCTACACGACTGCAAATTTATTACCTTTTCATAAGAAAAACCCGCGATAAGTGTTTAGAGCAATTATGACATAATAATTTTGACATAATAATCATTGTTAATAATAATAATAATTGTTCATTTTTAATTAGAAACGCTTAACACTGACATTTGCATGCCATATTATGGCGCAACACGCATGTTCTATTTTATAAAAGTGATCTATTTTGTTACCGTGTTTGCAGCAAATAAATTTCATTTCATTTCATTTCATTTCATTTCATTTCATTTCATTTCATTTCATTTCATTTCATTTCATTTCATTTCATTTCATTTCATTTCATGAGTAATTATAAAAGGCGATTTGAATGCTGGCAGCGCACGCGCCTCTGACGTCACGCGACGTTCCAAGTTCAAAAGGCGAACAATGGCGACGGTAAAAATGGCGCGAGCTTTTGTTCTGGGTCGCTATTGTGGTGGCCGTTTCATAGCAAATTACAAACAGTCTATCCAATAATTATAAGTATACATTACATAGCAATATTAAATATTTGTAAATGTTCTTAAGATTTTTTTTTATTATTTAGGTAACTATATTTTTTCACCCTTATGTAGTATTAAAAACGCTACAAGTATTTAGTTTCTTAACCTTCCATTGTCATTGATGAATTTGGTTCTGTTGGTAAATAGCTTATTAGGTTATTTTAAACCTTCGAACTTTTAAACACTTGCTACGAAGTGCTACGGCGTAGCAACTCTATGAAAAATACTGACTTTTTTTTTCTGTTTTATACCACTTTCTCTTTTTTACTTGATACAATGTTAAGCACTTAAAAAGGCACGTTAAGTTCATTCAAGTCTATATGTATGATGATAATACACAATAATGATTTCTGAGATGTTTTAGTCGAAACATGCATTGCGTGAAAAATTTGTGGGTAAATTGTCTTAAAAACCAACTTTTCCTGTACTACGCAAATAACAAAAGGTTTTGAGTTATGTTCATCGGAGCACAAATTTTAGGGGTAGGCAGGCTGCAGTCGGTGGAATTATTTCGCTTGCATTGCAACAGGTCCCTGTTCCCTGCTTGCCACCTGTTACGTGGCTCGAGTGTACTTAAATACTTTGGTAGCATAGTGTTGTGCATTTAGGTCAACAGCTATTCTATAATTGTTGTTGTATTTTTGTGAAAATCATTATTAATTGTTTTGTTTTATGATGACTACGGAGATAAATAATATTTGTATTGTATATTTCTTCGGAATGTGAGTGGGTGTCTCTTTTTGGTTATTATTTAGTTATTATATGAAAAGTTCTGTTAGCGTAAATAAACAAATGAATTAAACACACTTACAGCTTTAAATCCAATTCTACTTTAGAAAAGTTCTTTTTTGCCCTAGTATAATTTTAACAAAATTACATGTTCAGACAATGCAAGCCTTCCGATAGTTTCAAAATTATTCAATACTTACTAACGCTTAGCTATACAATGAACGTTGCAACATTCACGAATTCCAAGAATTGAATTTCCTTGTATTTTCCTGCAACTTAGAAAACCTCCAAAGATAGAGTCGAGGTCGGTAGACGTACAGTCAACGTAATATTGACGTAAATAGCCACGGTAAAGAGACAAGTCCATTAGTCCATTTTATGCAGTAGTTACATGATCTGAAATCAAAATTGCTTTGTTGGACTTGAATATTTCAATAACCACTTTATTCATAACGACAAAACTAGTTTCATAGCCATTTGAATTTGTTATGCTACTAAAGTTGATAGACAATTTACAAACAGAAATATATTTTTACGTTGTGTCCTTATTTAGTAATCGTAGAGAGTACTTTTTCAAGTTTCCCTATAACACTGGCCACAAATTAGATGTCTTTTTTATATACAAACAAAATTAATGTCAAAATACGCTTTGATGCCTTAATTCAGTACAAAAAATCAATTAAAGAAGTGTAACTACTGTGTGAATGGTCAAACTCTTGTTTTACCGCGGCGGCGCAGCCTAGCTCTGAGTGCTGGGTGCGGAGTGGAGTGGAGTATACCAAATTGTGAATGGCGTAGATAACAGAGCAGACAAAGGACGGGAGATGCGCACTGCCACGCCGGACAACCTTCGGACTTTCGGGCTTAATTAGCCCGCGCTTTGTTTCAGCTGAATCGCACATTGTTGTACCGAAAATAGACGGAATTTGAATCTGGAATTTGATTAAAGGTCATTCATTAACGAAATACTTACTTGCTTCGTCTAAATTGGGTAATGTAGTTAAGACTTTATTTATGTAAATTAAATTGGAAATTGTATGACCTATTTATTATAACTAATCATCAAACATTGTTGCTTATTGCACCATTTGCCATTACTAGATATTGTACTTAACTATTTTATCTACCAATACTACAATTTTTATGATTATTACTTACTTACCTAAGAGCACAAAGTTGTTAATTGTATCAATCTACTTCAGCGTGTTTTACAAAGTAATGCCTTCTCACGTTTTGCTCTAGATATTGGAACTGTATACAATACGCGCATTTAAGTATGACACACACACACGCCACACTCAAACCACAGTACAGATAATGGTACGAGACGAGCCTCAAGCCCTCCAATAGGATTCCCCGTATCTGGGATAGAGAACATTATTTGGTTCTTACCTACGTATACTATACCGAAATATTGTAAAAACACTTGCATTGCGAATATAACCCTAAATATACTCGGTTTTTGCTTAAACAATAGCGCTGGTTGTTGTTCTTCCTTAATCATTATATCATA
Organism: Carpatolechia fugitivella; assembly: GCA_951230895.1. Taxonomy (NCBI): domain Eukaryota; kingdom Metazoa; phylum Arthropoda; class Insecta; order Lepidoptera; family Gelechiidae; genus Carpatolechia; species Carpatolechia fugitivella. Next base: position 7,158,322 of record OX579662.1, on the reverse strand, counting down.
AGCCTAAGAAGCTAAATAAACTAAGTCCAGTTCATTAATCCATAGAATAGAAAATTTGATCATTCAGCGATGTTCCACCATGCTCATCATACTTTTTACGACGACCTTGTCAAGAGCGGGAATGACAGCTGATGAGCTGGTGTAATAACCATAAGTCTTTTAGTAATGTGCACCCACCTCAAAGTCAGTTGCAGTCTCCATTCATTAAAGTCTCCTCCGTACTGTAAACAAATTCAGTTTAATGTAGTTTTCTTGGCGATGATTTTTTGAGACAGACAAAGAATTCTCGTTCTTTTTTTTATCAGACAGTGGAAGTTTTTCGTCTGATTTACTCTATTGCTGTAAATTCTGTTACATCGCGCAGTCAAATATCTTGCATTTTTGGCTTCTCTAACACAGTCGAAGAAAAAGATAGGGGCAGACCCAAACATTAATCTGGATCACAGTTTCGTTGTATTTTATACTCGTAAGTATTCACCGGATCACCCAGAAAAATAATTTAAAAAAAAGATTAGTAAAAAAGATCATCTTTCGTAAAACGTTTACTGCTGTCAAGACGATGTTTATTTGAAGTCCCAAAGTAAGAGCGACACCATAATCGCCGTGATAACGGTATCATGGTAGACGCCGCCGTCCAGCGGAAGGCCCCCATCGGAAACCGTCCGCGACAATTAAACCCGAATCTCTCAGATTAATTACGATAATTACGGAAACGGAAGAGACGCCATAGTTTTTGCTCCATCTTGCAAAATGCCATTCTGAAAATGTCAGCTGCAAGTACACTTGCATCCCTTGAGCTCTTAAAACTGTTTAAATGTGATTAAATGTTAAGAAACTATGTCATTAAGAAGCTGAGTGTATATAAGATGAAATTCCATTACCTTTAGTGTTATTAAGACTTTTGATTTTTCTTTTGATTGACATAGCAGTACTCAATTAGTCGAATATGATTTACTAAGTATATTATTTGATCAGAATAATACGTTTAGGAATATTGTTAAGAGATATTTGATTAGGTAACTCATATTCTTGAGTTACGGACTTCTATTCTACAACAAATATCTTGTACAACAAACATTCGATTTTCTAGATTGTTTTTAACTATTTTAATGACGAAAAGTAGTCACGATGTCCTAATAATAAATTATTTTTTTCAAGATAGATTCTTTCTATTGAATATTTGTGAAGAATTTAATCAATTGCCACATTATTTACTTAGTAACATTATGTACAACTGCAAGTATTTTTAATCTCACGGGAATGTGTGACTTTATAACTGACTCATTATGTACCATTGCATTTCTTACTTACTGCAGGTGCAAGTGCATTTGTTACATCTACTGCTTTTTAATATTTAATGCTATTATCTCACAATGGGAGTGCGATCGGGCCCGGTCGCTCGGCAAAAAATGCGTATATTAATGTCTTAATATTGGCCGATACAAAGGGACATAAAGGAGACAACGACTTCTTAATCAAGACTATCTACATGTTTATTTATACGGCCGGCAAAGAAACTGCAGGTTTAATTAACAGGCATATAATTTAAAACAAGCGATTGCATCATCTGGAAACTTACAAGGTTTATATGACTGAAATAAAATCTTAAAAGACGACAATTTTGACCACGAACTTTATAAACTATACTACTTAACAAAGTTCGAAAAATCTTCTGCGCTACATCATTTTTTAAATACGTCTGCATGTATCATTGATTAAATGACTTAATTTAGTCTATGAGATATGGAAAAATCTAACTATTATTATTTCTACTAAAATTGCCATTTACACCAGCAAATATATTCTTGATTGGCAATCAATCACGCATCACTCTTTGAAATAATATCATCATTACAAAAGCGGTAACATCATCATCTAATCGCAATTACATATGCGCCAGCAACTACTGGCCACTACTGAGCGCGCATTGTTGGTGTGCGCTGATTCACGCGCACCTGCGCCCGCGCAGATATATGGCGCGAGTAAATCACGGAGAGCGCGCAATTAATGTGTCGACCGATCCAGGCCTGCCCAGTGCCCAGTGTCGAGAGCACCCTGTCCAAACTCCCAATTAATGAGCATCGTGTGATTAGAGGCATATAATATCATAGCAATGTACAAGTATATTCTCTAGAGATTTTATAGACGTTTTATAATGACATGTTAATCGAAGTTAGGTGCTAATCAAATCATCACGCCTTTCCACTCCAATTAACAACATCTTTTTTATTTATTTCATTTTTTAAATTTTCACCTGTTTTATTGTACGTTTTTGAAAAGTCCAGTGGTCGTTGAAGTAATCTCTTATGCCATAACGCTACTATTTCTTGTAGTATTGAAACTGTTATAATAGCACAGAAATAATATAGTATTATAGTCGAATAACCTATTAATCAGATAAAAATAACAGCAATAAAATACTGTCATGAAAGCCGTGTGAACACGCAGAAATTATTCGATTAAAAATCTTAAAAGAGACAATGAATTAAAATACAAGACGCAATGCATCATTGAGAATGGCTTAGACCCGTTACAACGAGCACTTATAAATCATCGAAGTACGGAACCGACAGCAACCGTACCGGAGCGACTGGACTGGACGTACTAACTATAAAAACAGAAAGAAAAATTTAAATTATATCAGAACGAGGTTCAGCTAGAGCAGATGAGGCGCCCGCGCACCGACCGTGGGAGAGGTGCACAAATCTCCGCATCTCAGAACTGGTCGGCAGGTGCGCAAGACCAACACTCACACTCGCGCACCACGCACACAGACACGCCGAACCAGCCGCACTTATGAATGAAGCCTCCATCCGCGCGTCCGAGAGCCGCCAGCGCACACACTCGCACGCAGTAATCGTGCTTGTTTATCTCTGATTTATTTTATTCGAAGTCTTGATGCCTCAAAAGTCAGCTATTAATTTGTTCCCTGTACCCGGTTTAAACACCGTAGATAAAGCAATTAATAGGGTGATAGTGATCTGGTTGATGAGACAGCCGTGCGAGTCTATTGATTACTGTTGGGGCTCGAATCAACTATAATACCCGGTGCTTTTTATATGTAAACGAGCTTCTGATAGCAGTAGCTCTATGATACACGTATGGCTCAATCAAATTGACCTCCAAACAAACTTATGAATGCAAGTTTTACGTGTAACCCAAGACTTTCAGAAAGATAAGAGTACTAACTTGTTTCTGCTACCGTTAGCTCGTCTGAGCTAGAAAACGAGCCTCGCACGGTGGCGCCTCTATATTTTTATGAACTTAATTGAAATATTGGCTAAAGCACTTCCTGTTTGCGTGATATAACATCGTGAGCAGATTATTTGCTAAAAAGGTTTGACTAAATTATGATCTTTTTTTAAATGTTCTTTTTAAAATAAAGTTTAAATTGAAAAACTCGTAGTGCAGAAGTTGCTTGCATTCTTACATGTTATTTTTTTGGCTACGATACAATCTCGAGTATACTTATTTCACTGAACCTAAATATGCCCAATGATATATTATAAAATATATTTTTATCATGTTAGCAGCCGAGAATTAATCTTGAAGCTATTAATGAACGTTGTTGTTGTCACCTCATAATACGTCCCCATTGAAGGGCTAGAGCCAACCCCAAATTAGGGTGATCATTGTTTCTAAGCCAAACAAATCACTAAGAAACTGACAGTCCTAATTAATTGATGTTATTGTTACATTATTACAGGACCAAAATGTACGTTAACTCCCGTATACTCGTAAAGTCATGCTCATGACGTAATCAGGTCGCGCCTTCATTCTTGACAGAGGCTTAATGGTCAAGTCAGTAAACCGCCAACCATATTTTGTGACGTAAATAAATTAACATGACAGTCGTGTTTGTCCGCAGACATCCCGTCGCAGGTGCCGCCGCTGACGCCGGGCACCAACAAGAAGATGGCCGAGGCGCTGAAAGCCACCTTCGCCTCCTGGGAGAAGGAGCAGCTGCGTCTCGGCGTGCCCAAAGGTGAGTCCCATATCCCATCAACAAACATGTTGTAGGTCATCATCAGCAGCTCATATTATACTTAAATAACTAATATGGCTGGCTGTTCGTTCGTTTCGTTTGACATAGTTTATAATATTTGAATATCGAATGGTTTCTTTTGTGTTATTGAGTCTGATCGCCGTCGTGCTACGGTCCAGACGTCTTTGTGTATCTCGTTTCCTCATGACATAGAAAAGAAATAATTAAATAACTAATACTATAATGCACTAATGTTCATATTCACAGCATAGGCTCTTAGAGCAACGCCCCCGCGCTCTTTATTGTACCCACCGATGGGCTGGAGGGGGAATTAAGGGGCTAGAGTTGGGGGATATAGGTAATGTCCAGGTTTTCGAGAAAGTCGAAAAACCCGAATACCCGAAAATTTATATATTTTGTTCCTACGAACAATATTGCATACTCTGCTGATTGCATTATAAATCGTATGAAAATTGCAAACAAATATACCACAAAAGATGAAGTAATCTTTCCTAGCAGTAAATTTTCTTAGTAAAAAGTCTGTGGAAATTACAACTCATTGTGCATGTGAATGTGAATATGAAAATCAGTTTAGAAAATAAATGATAACACGAGATTAATTAAATGAAGAATATTTAAGTTAATGCTTTGTTTTATATATTTTAAATAAACTAATAAAATAGAATAGAATAGTAAAGCATTTATTCCTTGAAAATAATAATTACAATACAGCACAAACAAAGTTCAGTGGTAGTTATACATAACTTATGTTAAAACACAAAGACTTATAGTTGTGAATGCTGTATTGCATCAAGGAAAGGGTTCCGACTCAGCATGTGCTGCAGACAAGTCTACGGCGCTGATATTCTGCCGGCACCAGACAGTTAAAATACTTAAATACTTAAAGCTATATAGAGGAATAACGATAACTGCATCCTATAAAGGTAATTTACATAAACACTAATCATTTATAAAGTGAAAGCCGAGAGGTCGGGACCCCGGGCGGCAGGTGCAGCTTGCAAAGATTTATTTATTTCATGCATATGTAGCCATTTATTTTATTGCTCAAGAGGTATTTACTGCTAAATTAAAGCTGCTGAACACATATTCTTAACTCCGTTCAATTAAAATAATTAACCGTTAAAAAATAAACACATTGTTTAAAACTACTTTGCAACCCGTTAGGAATTAGGGTATTTACATAAAATAAAAACACGCAGCGATTGAAAAGATTTGCAAATTACTCATGTCCTTAATCAAATCATACATAAATAACCTATGAAGCTCTTAATGAATAACCTTTATTAAATTTTCATTCTCCTTTAAAAGAAATACTCATCTCTGATTCGAGAGGTCGTCGGGTTCAAATTGTATTAATAATAATAATAATAATATCTTTATTCCAGATAACTAAAACAATACAATAGGTACAGCTTCAGACCCATAGATATATAAAAATATAAATATAAAAACAAATGACATAAAGTAATAGGTACCAGTGGCTAAGGGTGAAATTTTACAAAGGTAAGCCGGAAGAGCGCGGCCTACCTAACTAAATGACATGCTTTTTGTTTTCAAAACTGTGAGTCAGTTGATAGTCAGTTGATCAGCAATCCATATGAATTAATGCCATAATAGCATACAGAACTCACAACACTCACTCAACAACTTACCGTATTGAACAGATCGTGAAAAACACAGTAAAAACAACAATTTCACTGTTTACAAACAAGCACACACAAAATTGGCGGGCACGTACTTACTAATTAAATGTATTGTAACACTTTACTTCCCCATATAAATCCTAATTTAACCAATCACACAATTTCGACCCCGCGATGTATTTTCTTACTGCAACTCTTCTTTTTCAATTTTGCTATCTTATCAATTCCTCTCTCGCGTATGCGTTATGCGTTAGAAAGAGAAAGAAATTATGGGAAGCCGACCCGTCTCGGCTTCTATGGCGCCATTTTATGGGGGTGTTTCAAATCAAACTGACAGCGCCGGCAATATGCGCGTGAGAAGGAAAATATGGAAGTAAACCCTTGGAGCACCAGAGACAGAGTATACGGCAATTCACGAACTCGGTCGGTCGTGCGACTCGTGCGTGATCGAATATACATTGACGTGCTTGTAGAGCGCCGTCCGCCTCGACTTGTATTTAAAAAAAGCAATGTATCTTGCGCTCGCGTGAACGTAAATTACTATCAGCATTAGAGGCTGTTGGAGCGGATTTCCGAAAGGTAAGCCGAGGGGAATCGGCTTGTATGGACCCATCGCCACTGATAGGTAGGTACTCACAACAGAAAAAGTTTCGTTACCTACTTTTTGTTTGGAGTCTGATGCACGTGTAACCAGTGCCTAAAGAACCTATTTCCGTACGTATCCTGGCTTACTGCTGACAAAAGCTCGTTATTGGAGTTGCGTATCCGAAAAAGCTGCTATACGCTGCCTCAATATCGCGAAGAAATCCAGAACTCTGGCATCAGCGAACATAGTTTTTGCACTGCAGTATCTACTGAGCCTCAGTAGAATGCGGAAAGCTTCATTGTATTGTACTCTAAGGATGCTGTATGCTCTCCTGGTGTAATTAATCCACAGTTGGCATGTGTAGAAATTTTGACAGAAAGCCAATTCATCCCTAGAGCACTTTGCAAATCTGCGCGCAAGCATATTACACCTAATTGCCAGAGCCCTTCTCTCCCGTTCAATATCAGCATCGTCGCTTAGATGTTCTATCAGCACGTGTCCTAGATATTTGAAGTATTATCTAAGGTTGCTGGTTTTCATCTGGAACTGAATGGCAATTTATGATCGGAAGTAAAAGCGATAAAACGCACAAACGCGCGCGTCTCGACCGCGTCCGTCGCAGATCACACGACCGTAGGACATGTTATTTAATTTTCTGCTCGTAAAATACCACTCAAAATTTATATTTTAATGATATAATAAGGTCTATCTTGGTTTTATCAGAGTTACTTGAAGATATACGAAAGTCGTGAAAGAAAGCATTTCGGAAACAGTAATCAAATTAAAATCAGGCTATATAGAAGTTGACAAAACCTACACACATTTCATAAAATATCTTTAATAACCTCCTGTTATAAATAACGAATTAAAAATCCGTATCCACTTCACAAATTGCGCGATACTGAAATAATGCACATACAAACGCACGCATGTTATTTATTTTTATTTTCAGTAAATGCTTGATTCAGCCAGCAAAAACTGTTGCTCGCTTCAAGTACAATACGAATAATTTGCATATGGTAATACGTTAAACGAACACACACACCTACCCACTCCTTTGTTGGTGGTGGAGTTTCCACGATGCGTTTTTGCATTTGCACCGCTTAAATAATGATGTCAGACTGAGGAGTTATTTAATTGAATGGAACTGTTATAATGTTTATGAGAAATAAATACAATGTTGTAGTAAGTTCATTTAAATACAAATGTAGGAGTCCATAGCTGTTTACCTACTAGGAAAATGTAATCCAGGTTTTGAGCAGCCCTGGATACTTATCTTAGCCACGGATAATATAATTTAGCAAACTAAACGTACCTATTTAGTGAGTTGTAAGATTGACCACCGTCCTCACAAACCCTAGTGGCAGAACTATTGAGCCGTCAAAGGTCCCTGACATGGCTTATAACAACCATAGAATAGGATGATCGATCAGTTCATTCAAAGGTACTCGTACAATCACCTTTCGTAAAATTAACAGAAAACACAATTTACACATAGCGCTTTAAATGCTAGGATGTGGCGCTGTATTTAATCATATTTCGATGATAAATATGAAAGCTACACATCACCTTACCTATTACCTACTTCTTATCGTGTTGTTAGTTAAGTCGACGACCGACCTCACAAACCCTCAGTAACCCAACTACAGATTGCAGTGATAACGGCTAAAATATGTAGTAAAGTGAGGGCGAGGATAGAGCAGGTGCCTAGTGCGCAGGTCGACGTCCGGCGGCGGAAGTGCGTGCGTCTGCGCGCCGTCTATTCGCGCTTCCGCCGCGACACTGCGCCCGCGCATCTGACGGAATCACTGCACCATGCTCAAATCATCGAATCTATCTAAATATTCATTACAGTCTTGATCGAACATTTACTTTATTCTTACAATAACAATATTTAATTTAAAAAAAAAGTATAAAATATACGATTCCTGTGGAGTTTCTTCCGGCCGTTCTTCTCCACAGAAGGCGTACACTGGTAGTGAACGGGTCATCTTGCTTTGACATCGAAAAATGATTTTGTTAAATCTTACTTGGAATAAAGACACTTTTATCTTATCTTATCTTATCAAATTACGTATGTTACGAATATCTGCTTATGGACGTATATGCTTATATACGTCCTCACCAATAGGCTCGAGCCTACCCTAAATTAGGGTAAATTTATAAAGCGAATGCTAATGCTAAGGAGATGCAAATTCGAGTCCGAAGATAGACAATATTTTTAATTTTTAATTTAATAAATATAAATTAGCGTACTATAAATGATCACGTTTATATTCGCAAAGACCTGAGAGTAACTCAATTTGCGTTATATTTAACTAGTCTGACTCACTAATTAACATACAAAATTAAAACATTTTGTCATTGCTTAAACTACCCATCAACGACAGACTTGTAGATAACTTTTTTTTAACGCCTAATTAAACTTTTTTCTTTTTAGCAATTGGTCCGTTGTCAATTTGTTCGAATGGAGTGACTCAATAAACAGTCGTAAAAAACCTGTCAAATGATTCAACTCAACTTCGTCAATCAATTCGTCCAATTTATATGCAAAATATAAAGATAAGTTTTTATATTATACGTAAATTACACTTTAGTTGCTATCAGTAGACTAAATAAGTCAGGATAAATTATTGAATAGTTATTAATTTAAAACATCAACATTTTTTTTTTATTATTAATGGCTTCACATCTAGTTTGGTTGGACGTATTTTGTCAATGACAACGTATTCACTCAACATAACACAAACGAGAAGAATGTTCGGACATTATTAAGAAGAAAAAAAACACGACTTAAAAATGTGTAAAATTTATTCTTAATTCTAGCTCAAAGCAGTCAGCGTTAGCAAAATTGCTCATTTTTAAGAAGTACTTATCAAACCTACTAAGGTGTGTGCCTCAGCCATTGATCGAGTATTTTCCTATGACTTCATTAAACAGGTACATAGGTAACTTTTTTATGAAATAGAAAAATTTAAATATGATGTTCAGACCATCATCATAAGCAACAACTTTTTCCAAGGAACATGGGTTGAATAGCCCCAAAATAAATCGACATTTCATACAAAATACACAATCAACATCAACATCAACGGCCCGTTACAGTCCACTGCTGGACTATGAGCCTCCTCCACTTAAGTGGAGGGTTTTGCCATAATCTCCACGCTTGGCAGGCGGGTTGGAGATCGCAGATTAAAAGGTTACTGTATCAGAGAGCGCTGCTGCCCGTTCCCTGTTCAATGTGTAGTCCCTAAATCGCCTCTTACGACACCCACGGGAAGAGTAGGGGTTGGTGACAAAATTTCAATACACAATCAACTTTACTAATTTGTATGGGAGGTCGAAATTTTTTTGGGGGTTTGGAACCCATGTTCCTTGGGAAAAGTTGTTGCTTATGAACATCATATTTAAATTTTGCTAGGGATTACAAAATCATGCTGCGTTACCCTAGTTAATAGTGAGTTTTATTAAAAGTTTAGACATAAAAATGGAAGTTTTACCAAGAAAAATAAAATATATATTTTACTATATATTTTTTGAAAAACAAAATCATAAATAACCGACGAAATACAGCCCATCAATGCGAAAAGTTAACCTAACATAATATAATTAATAAATTGCTTAATAAACATTCGGTTAAATCAGTCAGTAATTAGCAGAACTATAAAAAGTTAACTACTCCCCACGTAGCAATAAAAGTATTTAGTTTTATAGATTCATTCAATAGTAATTTTAAGCTAGACTTGTGCATTCCATTTAAATTGTGGCTAGACAGAGTGCTGCACTTAAGTAATTAAAATTAAAGGAAATATCAAAACACGTAACTCAAGTTCACGCCTGTTCCTTACGAAGTTAGCAGGGTTGAGACTGCAACCACTCTTATCCAACAGAAAGAACTTGAGAATTTTGGCTTTCAACAGCCTAACTCTCAGTCAACACAGTTATAAACGACTGAATACACAAATATAATTTTGTAACAAACGTGAGAATTTTCCGATATTATCCTCTAAAGATATAAAACGTAGGCACAGCTGAAAAAATATTTTTCTCAATGAGATATAAGAAAATCACTGAGTCTGAAAGCTAGTAAATAAACACCTAGCAAATAATAAAAGAGAAACAGGGTATGGTGGAAAAGTTTTACACAGAAAGTACCGAGCCTGGATCTGGACCTTGGTGGAGGTAATGCTACGTCTGCTGTACTCGTAAATCAATAAAAATAAGCGGTCGGGAGCTGCCGGCTACAGCTACCGTGTACTCTGGACCTTCATTTGCCTGCTACCGTTAGCCTGCGTCTCCATTGCCCTCTGCGATACGAAGCTGCGCCATAGCCACAAATGAATTCGTAACCTGTTAGTTTAGTTTTTACAGCAGTTTTAGAACTGTTTTTGGATATTGTTATGGTGGTATAGAACATCTTTTTTTGGAAGAATGCTTTTCTTTGTGACGGCCATATTATATAGAAAGACAAACTCGAGAATATTAACTTTCTCTTAGTTAAATTAACTCGAGAAAATTACAGAGTGCTCTTTTTGCACAAACAAGACATGACATTTTCAGCGAAAATTATTTACGCAAACCTTTTAACAAAGCTTTCTCTGGAAATTTTAACGTCTCATCTACCAATCTATACATTTCTAGAGCCGTATCGTCTCGAATAATGGGCACGTCCAGTAGCCGACACTCGGCAGGGTCGTCCCCTAGCCGCGGTAAACACGGAGCGCGAGCCCGAAGGCGGCCACCTCCACTAAAAGCTGCAATTAAACTAATTATTCATTATTAGTCGCTCTGGCCACTGTCGCGCCGCTCTCGGAAAAAAACGGACAAGTGCATGTCTAACACTCACAAATCTAGGGTTCCGCAGCCACGCATTGCTTAGCGACGACATTTCTAAAGATGTATTTGGTTCCAGAAAAATGTTTTAATTTACTTTCGTTTACAGAAAAAAAATATGTTGGTTCAGATTTTTTTATTAAGTACGAAGTTTTTTAAGAAAGACATTGAAAAGTTGACCTACCTACACAATATATTTTCTTACAAACTTTCTGTATTTACACCCATACTCGTATTTTGTTCAGATCGTTTTTTACAATACAAATATTACCCATTATTTATGAAATTAATGTCCTTCTAAACAGCTCTAAAATTTTATAAGACACAGACACGGACAGACATGACGACAATATGGTTCTGTATTAGCCTTTTAGCATCGGAACCCTAGTGCTGGACTCGACGAGCCCGCACTTTGCTCTAACTTTATTTGTATCGATTGGCTTTTTCACAAAGTCGATGCGTCGACTTTATTAACTTACTAGCATATTTAGATAGATAGTAATAACATCACTTAAAACTAGTGGCTCTGTGAGCTGTAGGTCTCGCAAGTTTTTTTTTTTTATTTATATGGCTGAAATATGTTTTTTTTACGTTTTCAACCCCCATATTTCCTCCATTTTTGAAAATTTTGAAAAATCTACAATAAATATATATATTTTATCGTACCTGCTTACAAAATTTCACGAGAATCGGTTGAGAAACGCGATCTATAGAACAAACAGACAGATGGACAGACATACAAAAGCAATTTTGGGCAAGCTGAATCGGAGACGCTTCGCTCGCGCTTCATGCTCGCGGTCGAAAACTGGGAATCTTTGTTAGCTAGCGACAGGTCTAACAAGCTACATAGTAACGTAAGTAAGTATTTATTGTTTAAATTCATGACTACACACCCAAGAATTATAAATAAGGAGAGATTTTTATGTCACGAGGAAAATCTTCTTCTTTTCTTCTAAAAGAATCACCTTAGCAACATACCCGATCGAATTAGAAATTGATGAACTACTGCATGCACCTTAAGGAGTGGGTTGCTAAAAAGCGCGTAGACTCAAATAGGTCACACATTTTGGCCAATCAAAGGCGTCTTACACGCGTTTTAGGCACCAAGGCCGCTTGGCTTCCGGCATCCGGCGGCGCGTCCTCTGCGCATGAAGCAATGGTTCCGCTGTGGCAACGCGCCGGCTCACTGCCCTTACCTAATTGCTGTTGCATCGTCCGCTGTGGTGCTACTGTGCACTTTATGACTGTGATAAACGCGCAATTGTATGATAAATTATTGCTGTATGGTTTTGTACTGACGACGTTAAATAGTTTTGTGCCGAGTTTGTGCAAAAAAATATATTTTATATTTAAAAAAATTCATATATAAAAAATATAATTTAGGGATTTTAAAAAAAGATATAGGTAAGAAAATCAAGTGATTTTACCTAAAGTCCGCGCGCAATTTGAATGCAACTCAAATGTATGTGACTACTATGATCACAAATGCACTCAGATCGCGCGCGGACGACGACGGTACAAGAAGTTATAAGGTAGTATTAGGCTGCTTGCAAACAACTACTATAAGGATTGAAGCTTAACTTTCGTGCTCAGTCAAATTAAGTAATAAACAAATAAATAAAAAAAAAAAAAAAAAAAATAAGTAATAAATAAATCTCTCAAAAAGCGGAGAGGGCAAGACAAGTTAACAATTTTGTCTATAGTTGAAAATATAAAGCCTTGACCAGAATTGAGTCAGTTTACAGCAGAGAAGGATAATGCATAAAATAGACTTGACACTCTTACTGAATTCCTTATTCTTCCCCAGACCCTCGACAATGGAGCGAGGCGGCGGTGACGGCGTGGCTGCGCTGGGCGGCGCGGGAGTTCTCGCTGGAGGGCGTGGCGCTGCAACAGTTTGCGCGCGCGCAGGGCAAGGACATCTGCGCGATGGGCCGCGAGGAGTTCGTCGCGCGCGCTCCCGCCTTCATGGGAGACATCCTGTGGGAGCACCTCGAGATCTTACAGAAAGGTAAATGTGGCGGAAGTTTTTGGTACATTAAATTCAAAGTTCGTAAATTAACGCTCATAGCATCTGTTTGGGCTGTTAGATTGTCTCTTAGTTCGCTCGTATAAAGATTTTCTTCAAGATGGAGTGCTAGGCACCTGTTCTTGACTTTTAAAATGCTCAAATCGCGCCTATCATCAAAGTATCTTTATAAAAATGCACACGTTCTACGTCGTAGCAACTGCTACGCCGTAGCAAAGGTCTGCAATTTTAGCATTAAATGTTTATTTTGATTTGAGAAAAAACAATCTATTCAATCTTTTCTTATACAGATGTGGAGAAAGAGAGGTCGCTGCTAGCGAACGTGCCGCCGAACATGTACGAGAGCAACGTGTGTCTGCCCGAGCTCTCAGACTACAGCCTGCCGCCGCCTGCGCACCATTACAACAACAACAACAATACCGGTCAGTACCTGCTTTATTATAGTCCAACGACGTAGCGTAGATAGCTGGTCTTCGAAATTATGATTAGAACGTAATTTCCCGAATTAGCCACAGTGATTAGTTGAAAATTGTATAGTGATCAGCAGTGTTCTCAATTTTATCTGGCGCACTGTTGAAAATATCTAACAATGTTTGAAATAAAAAAAACCTATACAGTGATGTTAGGTATAAAGTAATGAAATGATGTAGGTTGATGATAATGAGTTAACTACATAAATAAAAAGAGCAGCACCCGGCAAACAATTTACCAAACACAACGAAACTGGTAAGGACAATATATTGTATTACACTAAGGGAAGATTTAACTTGATGTTTTTAAAAACCATAATGAAACAACAACGGAAAAACTGTGGAACATCGTTCAAAAAGCTACGAAAAGTATTGATATCACAAAATATGAGATACTATTAAAGAAAAAACTATGAAAAATTATGCACGTATTGAATAACGCAATAGATGCTTGTAGTAAGGAGTCGATACGACAGCAGCACGTGTGTTCGCACCCTAGCACGCTACTTGACACGCTCCGGTGCCGTCCTAAACACGAGTTAGAAGAACTGTATTACAAATCATGACACGTTTAATATCACGCGTTTTTTTCTTTTTGTTTTTTAAGGCCCATTTATATTTGCATAAGTACAGTGGTGAACTCTTTTTTTTATATATTGTATGGGTTTGCTCTTGACCCCGATCCAGCCTGAGAGCAGGGATGGGATCTACGTTGTAGCGAGCTTACCCAGAAGGAGCCTATTCACTCTGGCTTTAAAGAGAGTCGGATTATATGTGCTCGGAAATACAGACGCCGGCAGGAGATTCCACTCCTTTGCGGTACGCATTATAAAAGATGTTGAGAAGCGTTTGATGCGCAAGCTAGGAATAGTCACCAAGAAAGGATGGTAACCTGCCGTGCGTCTGGACGTCCGATGGAAGACTCATTTATACCATCAACCAAACTCACTTATACCATCAACCAAACTTGCTGATACAATGATGGGCAGGTGTCGTTCATACATAAACAAGTAGCAGTAGCTGTCAACATAGACCGCGCGAATTTAAGTGACAGCTTAGATATTCACTGGACAACTTAGTTATTCACTGGATGAATTATACGTTATTTATTTACTGATTTATCTGAAAGAAAATTTGACTTGAAAAAGATTTGATTTTTATAGTTAGCTAGTTCCCAGTATGGTCCAGAAGAACTTTAGTAGTGAAGCTATTTATCTCGCAATAAAGATAAGTTGTTCACTATCTTGAAGCTATACATTAATACAAGCTCATTAAGCGCCCATTGCCGATAACCCGGCGATAACAACGAGATGCCATCATAAAGCTACTCAAACTTATCGACGAATACATTAAAGCTAACTTTTTACCATAATTGGTAGCGATAGCTGAGATTTTGTAAGACTGTAGTGGAAATTGTGACTCTGTATGTTTTTCATTCAAAGGCGAATCTGCGCCCGCTATTACCATTTTGGTGTAGCGGGCGCAATAGTGGTTAGGTCAGTTAGGAAAAAGACATTCAAATTATTATAGGATGAAGAGTATGAAAATTTAGTACTGATTCACGTTACTGTTACTGAGTAATTGTTATATATAGATTTTGTCTGGCAACCCGACGGCGATGTATTACCCTATTTGAACTACCTTTCAATATACAGAATAACAGATATTAAAGTACGCAATTTTACCATAGGGACCTTAGACTATTACGGTATTTTTTTCGAGTGAAAAACCAAACAGCTCACTCCTTTTTTTATATATCGACAGTGGAAAAGCAAAATCGCTTAACCGCCATTTTGGTTGAAAATGATTTATATATATCACTGGAATCAGTGATTTTTTCTGTGTTGATCTGTGTGGGTTTCATGCAGATCAGAGCACTTTTTTGGCGCTTGAGCGACTCAATTTTTTGATATTTTTTAAATGAAATAACGCTGAAGCGACGTTAATTTTGGTGTTTTTGAACCAACAACGCTGTATTATGTCATAATATTAAGCGTCGCATAGGTTTGAAGTAAGTTTTTCTGTTAGCGATTTATGTTTACAAAGAATATCAATAAATAAACCACTGTTTCTATTTTAATATAGCTTATCAGCCATTTTAAAATTTAACGTATACTAGCAATATTGCCTGTTAGTCATTAAAATTTTTATGTTTATGATTTATTGGTCAATCAGCAATTTTTGTTTGACCAAAAATTTTTAACAGTCGAAGTAATTTTCGCTTAAGCGACATTTAACTCGCAAAATAAAGGCGTTATAAATGTTTTTCATAAAAAACTATTTAGAAAACGTATTTTTAAGAATATGTTTTATTTTTCATAGTACTCTCAATTTGAAAAGAGATTTTTTTTTTTTAAAAAAAACCTTTAATCCTCGTTTTTGTAAAATTACAAAAGTGGCGGTTAAGTGATTTTGCTTTTCCACTGTCGATATTAAATGAAATACAAATACCGGTGCGCTGAAATCTGCAACATCATAAAAACAAAAAGCTTACTTGAATGGCTGAAAAACACACGCGTTAGATATGAGCTCATTTCCATCAGATATAAACGAATGCATTTATTGCCGTGTAAATCATCGCGCGGGATGTTTTGACTGATGCGCGGGCGCTGCTCCCGGCTCCTGAAATAATAAATTAGGCGCGCAGAAATAATAAATTAACGAAGAGACACGAAGAACTCTTCGACATCGTTAACCCGGGTGGTCCTGCCTAGCAATGGCGGCCATTACGCTTCATGTTTGCCGACTGCAGTCCACGGGAATTAGACTGTTAATGTGACAAACAAACTGGATGGAATGGTATTAACTTCCTTGAAGTGGTAGTAAATCGTATAGCTTTTAGTTCATAAACAAGTTCGATCACAGGAACCTAAATGGCTGAACAAGGAATTTGAACAGAGAAATGGACGTTACAGACCAACACCCCTACGCATAAGCAACATTCATCTAAATATTTCAGCTGGCTAAGCACTATGCGCCCTATATATGATTTATCACTTTGAGAGTTTAGATATCAAACAGAAACCACAATTTGTATTCAAAAAAAGGTTGGTAAATAATCAAGGCTATCAAAATTGCGTGTCTAGTTGTTTCCAAAATTATATAGTCAAGGTCTAAGTATATACAAATTACCTTTTTACTGGCCCATCACTTGCGAAGAACACACTGTGCATACGTTTCCAGTTGGGCGCGCATGGCATGGCGCAACAGTAGCGACCTTGGCGCAGTTTTTCCGCTCTCTTTCAGCCGAACCGAGGTTCGCGAATCTTGGCCCATCTTCAGAGCGCATCTTCGCAGTTTTCATAATCATATCTATTCTGTTGGGTCACAAGTGCAGTTGAGGATACCGCTTCGTTTTTTCGGTCTATTGGTTGACGTTTTCGTACTTGGTGCACGGTAGTTATTTTGTCACATGAGCATAATATTTCACGCAATGCAGAACAGTAGCAAACTCAAACCCTATTTTGACTACGTCATAATTAAGTGTTAGTTGCAAGCGTGCCAAATAAGTCATGAAAGGCTTTACTGATTTAGCAATTTAAAGTACTTAAAAATAATACCTAGTTATTGCCTAAAATTCAGTAATATTGAGTAAGACGCAGTGGAGCATTAAACATGTGTGTGTGTATTTCAAACACAATATTTGCAGTTTGTTCGCAGGATATACATGAATACCCAGCTTTAATTTATTATTTTTATTAGATATAAATCTTTATTAGTGGTTTGTGAGCGAGTGTGAATTTCAAAATTATATCAGTGGATTTAAACTGTTTAGGCTAACGCTTACTTTAATGAAATAATCATTATACGTATTTATACGTTTGCATTAAAAATTAGCAATGAAAGATTAGTAAAAATATAATAAAATAAGCTCTATGCCAAAAATTCTAACGTGCAATTGTAAACTAAAATACGTAGGCTTGTCTTCCAAAGAACGGCAGCCCCTTCCCCGCCGTGTTGGTGTGGAAACTCGACCTCAGTGGCCGCTCTTCGGCGCGGCGGGCCGGCCCATCACTCCGCATTGTCTTTGCCTTACACATTGTCTTTATACCCGTGCGCGTGCAAGCCGACACACTGTGCGGCGAACCGGCCGTTCGAAAGCTCTGTGTCATTTCTACCTTTTTCCTTTACCTTTCATTTCATTTATCGGTTGTAGTTTTTATTTTTTTGCCTTTATTTTTGTTCTGTTTCGGGTAAAATTATTAAGTTTTAAATTAAGAATTAAACTACTAACCGAATCTTTTCCTTTTGCTAGGAAAATCGGCATAGTGGTCGTGGATGAGATTGATTCTTCTATCCGGTTTGATAAGTGGAGTGGTAGTTAGTGTGTTTGTGTGATCCAATATGGCCGATCTGGATTCTGGATAACCATGTTCCTGCACCCGAGTTCGCGCGGCCGGGACGCCGCCGAGCTCGACCCCGTCATGGTGTGGCGCGGTGAGTCTCCAGACCGAGGATTCCCAGAACTTTCAGGTGAAGGATCTTCGATCTTATTTCAAGATATTCTTTGGTCTATTTTCTTTCGTCTTTTTAGGTTGTGCGACCAGCTCATGTACTTCCTCAGGGGCTCCAGTTTTTCTGAATAAGGGTGACGGCGCTGGCCCAGTTCAGATTGGTTGAGCTTAGCAGTAGGTACTAGATGAATCATATGATACGTATGTGTGGCAGCAGCTCAGACGAACCTACTTACTGACTTCAATTACCTACACTATTTTGCAAGCATACCTACTACTGCGGTTACTTATATTTTGTAGACCAACACGGGTAAGGTTAGCTGCCTTTTCTCAACATGAATATTAGATATCATCTAAATTCGAGCACCGCGCAAGTACCACCAAGCTGCCATATCGCCCACCACCAGTACCCATCAACGTATGACGAGCAATTTCTGCGTCCTCGCGGCAACTCGAGCGTGGCAAACGAATGCAACTGGGCCGCCACCGACGCACTCAAGGTTATACAAAAACAACGTATATTCAATATTTTGCAACTGCACTCGTATTAATAAGGCGTATGGCTGGTGCAACGGATCCGCGCTGTCGCAAGCTGCGATCGGCAAGCACATCCTCGCGTTGCGCACTCGCGCTAATAGCCGGACGTGCGCGCGCGTCTCGGAACTGGTTGCTAAACTCACGCGCACTGAAAATTTCATGGTCACCCCGTGCCAAGCCGCTGCCCGCCCAAGCGTCTGGTGGAAAACGTATGAATGGAGATATTTCTGCACAGGAAATATAAATTCAATGGTGATTTGTGTTAACTCACTGTTTTGGATGCAAGAATGAAGTTGAGCGGAAAACACTTCTGACTCATGCAAACAATACAGTGTAAGAATCCACAGAACGCTGTTAGAAATTACCTACATTTACAGTGTTGCTTCTAAGTGCGAAATAGGTATCTCATGACGTGGCGGGGCAACAAATCATACTAATCTATGTTTATGTTCATATGGCGATATGGGCAGCTCGCCGAGGCATGCTCGGCGTCCTGTAGTGATTTATCACTATCGGCCGGCAACGCCCCACGATACAAACTTGATATCCTTACCCTATATACGACTAAACCGACACTTGATACTTTATGTGCTGGATTATAGAGTGTATTCTAACACCTGCCTATGTAAAATAATTTGTAATGCGAGTGTCGTAATTTAAGGGTGGATCAAAAAGTGATGTCAGTTGACGTAGTTATAACAGGTTATACAGCTTATTCAAAAAATGAATCATAATGGTACTGTAATCGAGATGAATAGCAAATAACGGCAGACCACCAATCGATATCGTTAGCGCGCTCAGCTGTCAATCGAACTCAAGTGGCGACAAGAAAAATATTGGGCTTTCTATAAGATATCAATAAAAAGATACGTGTCGCTTCGAGCAGCCACATCCGGCCACCATTGTACTTCAACTGGCTGGCTTCCGGTGCAACCCGATACACACTCCTGCGCACGTGCGGGACCTTTTCAAATTTCGAACTCCGAAGGACGAAAGAGAGGGATAGAAAACTAAATCAATAGACTGGAGTAATAAAAAGCTGTCAAGACACAAGACGCAATGATTTCTATTTGATTTAACATACAATTCGGCTCTAATGGCCCAGAACCAGATAATAGGGCAGACACAATGAAGAGCTTTAGAAGACAATGACAAATAAAAACTCCTTACTTTACGACCCGAAGCACGTGCTCTACATTCGCTCCATCTGTATAAAAATCCTATCAATGCTAGATAGGTATGCCACATTAAAATATAGTTTATGAACACATTTCAATTGAATTGAACATATTCGATACAAAGATTAAATCTAACGCTGGTATTTTGTAGATTATCTCGGGTTTATAGACAAGTCTAATAATCTGTAAAGAACATATTCATTGTTGAATTACAACAAAAAATACAATACATACTCAACGGGGCAGGTAAGATGTTGTAATACCGGCTCGAGGGTTGGCAAGAAAAGAGCAAGGGGTGGTTCTTTGATATGTTTGTAGGGTGCTCTTTTGGGCCCTTGTCCTTCAATAAGCCCTTAATAAGAACTCTTACGTTCCCGTTCAATCAGACCTTTTTATGCATTCACCTATTTCAGGTGTCCTTGATTCGCCTGAATCTGATTTGTTTATCAACCCTATTGCTTTTACATAAAGGGCCAATCAAATATCCTTTGAACGATATCCAAGGGTTTGTTATCGGCCGTTTACTATCGTTTTAATTTGGACTCGTCAAATGCAATGATAAAATTTCATGGCCCGTTAAAAGTTTATTTGAATTTTAATAACGCAAACCCGAATAAAAACATCGGCTTTTTTATTTCTACTTGTATTGTCGTTATCAGTAGTTATCAGTACATTTAACTGGATATTTTAATTTTAATTCAATGTTATTATTTATTTTTTATCGTTCGTTCGACTTTGATACAATAACATAACTTAACTAGGTAACACAACTTTGATAGGTACCTAAATTGAATATGGATGAATGGGAGTAAATTTTAATTTTCATTAAATAATATTATATTCTGTGGTTCTTGGAATTAAACCTCAAAAAGATAAGGCTTTATCAATGGACTGGAAAATAAACTGTACCATGTGCTTATAGCAACATAGTTTAGAATAAAGATATTTTTTCGTGAGAAAGTGTATAATTATTTTTTGTAGCGAATCCTTTTGCGCTAAGTGCTTTTTCGGCAAATTCTCTTCAGGTAAAAACGTCTTTTTGTTCCATTTATACCGAAATTCAAGTAGGCCTTGTTCGTTCTCCACCATTCAGCAGGTGTTTATTAGAATTACCGTGGGATGGGAATAGTTGAAGATTTTCGCGAGTTCACAATCTTTTTAAACTCAGAATTCTGCAGAAGCTACAACCTTTATCAATTCTTAGGATTCAATATGAGTGTCGGGTTACTCAACCCTCACCGCCGACAAAGCAGGCGGTGCGTTTGAAGTGCCGAATTCGATTAATTGCGTATTTGCGGCGCTGGAGGCAGCAAGAACAAATATTTGCCGAGTGTTCATTACCCGCTAAAGAGCTGCTATTACCCCCGGTATTTAATTGTCCGCGCCCACTGAGCCACCGCTCCGCCGCCTGCAATCAGCGCCAACTGACAAATTGGATTAAGGTTTAATAAATCCACTTTAATAAGCGCCTTTATTTGCCTTAAGGTTCAAATTAAACTTTTAATTACTTTCTATTGGTAGCTACGAATATAACTATTTGTTTCAAAGAAAGTCAGCAGATGCACGAATTCTTCAGCATAAAGTAAAAATAAAATAAAAAATGCTTCCATACTAAATTAAAAATTGAAGCTGCTGTACTACTCTATCTCTACTAACGAAACTGCCAGTTTTAAGATAAAAAAGAGCGAAAAAATTCCATCTGCCCACACTATACATTTCATGCTTCAGTCAATGACCAAATGAAACTGTTTTCAGTACGGCCTATCTTATCGGCCAGCGTGAGGGTCGAGGGGGTGAGGTCCGGGGGTCGGCGTGGAGACGGCGGACAGCGTGGGCGCATGTCCTTCGCAACACTGCCCCTGAGATAGCTATCTGCAATCATAACACAACTTTGTTCTTTTTTTATGGTACTACATGCTTAACATTGTGTTTATTTGTATATTTTTTTGCTGTTTTTTTTTCTTTAATGGGTTTCACAGCGATTGTAAAAAAAAACTAAAATGATAAGAATTATTATGTTAGGTTTGATGTTTGACATTTCCCTTATCTCCAAAATAACGCGCTAAAACAGTTCGAAAACTATTTGTTTTAACGATAAGATCTGCTCAATGTTCAAAGCCCGCAATATCAAAAATAATTTGTCACATCACATCACAATCGTAATATTCTAAGAAATCGTTCCAAATTTAAATGTGGCTAGATGTCGTATCGTGCGCCATCTCGTCATATGACGGAGGCCGGGAGAAATAAATTATTGGCACCGGAAGTGACGTCCCAGCTCGCTCCAATTTAAACAGGCCACTCACAAACCATCGCACGCGTATCTGCTGCTCATACAGAAAAAGTCTATTTTCGTTCCATTTTTTAAGATTCAAATGCTCTTTTAAACGCAGTGGATACTATTATTCCTCAAAAAAACAAATGAATATCGACTAATGAACGTCACGCAGTAACATATTGCATCCGTACAATACAACACAGGAAACAAATTTTTAACCTTAAAGTCGACGCAATAATAGAGAGCATAAAATGAATTTCAAATGAGGACAAAATCAATTCAGTGCAATCGTCGGCCGGATGTGCAGCGCCTTAATTAGCAAAGGATAGAAATTAACAAAAAAAGTTTATTGTATGTCAAAAAAAATAAGCATAAATTCGTTTTCTTTTTCCATGTCGCCGTCTATTTGTTTAAATACCTACATTACATACAAAGCATACAAAGTATACGTATAATCAGTTATTTAGATTGACATCAACGCAGCTTTATACATTTCTGGATTGAGTACGTCGTCGCGGCGGGGTACAGATTTATGTTCCGTTTTCAGCATTTTATCTAAAAAACTGTTTATCACCGACTTCCGTCGCCTGCCAGTGTCGATACGCTCGCAGCGGTACATTGTTTACACTAATGTAATTCTACGCAGGGAATTTACTGGTAAATTAAAAAAAAAAACATTTGAATACAGTTTTTTATTTAGTATAAATTCGAATTTAGGATACTTAGATCTAAAGCTCTTTGAGTATCGATCCGCCCGCCGCTATATCAATCGCAAGCGCATCAGTATTACGCTATTGACATGCGTAATTCGTTTCTTTAAAGTTACCGCGCGATTTATATTCTTATTTCATTGTATTTGTAGCATGACGAATGCAAATTATACTCTAGACTTGCTTTTTACAATTTTATACATTTATAAGGTATAAGACGTATCTTATTATTATTATTAGCGTGGTTAGTTTACCATCTTTAAAGTTTTACAGTGCTCTTTGTGCAGGAAATGAGTAAGGCAGCTAGTAATTATCTAAGCAGCATCATTCGACTACCTTTACCGTTATTTAATAACTTTAATCGAAACTGAATGCTCATTTTACTGTTTTATTACTTGTTGATTGCGACACTTCACATATTCCACTCCACCCCATATTTACGCATAATGAACCTCTGCAGAAGCTGCTGTTTCTATTTCCTGAGTGTCGCGAAGGGAACCGAGGAGACAATATCCCGCCATGTTTATTTCCTCGCGTTTGTTCTAATATGGAAAAGCCATTTCCTTTACAATTTCCTTTCAGGAAGAAAATTGCGCCTTGGTTGCTACGATTACAGTATTTATATCTTCTGTTCTAGGTTATTGGTACTGCTGCCCTAATTTCTTGTTCGTTCGGTCGATAGGTTATTTATTGGGTGAAAAAGAAGCGTTTATTGGCAGTTTTAATTCTCATTTTTCTACTATTCCTTTAATTTATGAAACCAAGCAATAAAACCGATTTATTCTCCTCCCAATCCTTGTCTAAGACTATGAATATAAAACGATGTTCTATTAATAACTCCTCCATTCATCCTTGCTTATCATTAAGCTAGACGCTACCTGCGTTGCTATAAAAAAATCGGCGTCGGGTCGTCGTCGCGTCGAAATTGCTTCCTCTGCAGACAATGGCCGGGTACATCCGGCTGCACACGTGCTCAGGTGGGTATTATCCCGTAAGACCCCACGAGTCCCATTGTACCCCGCACCCTTGTAACTTGACCCGGTTTCGACCCGCCCTCTCGCTCGTGCCCTCCCACTAAACGACCAATCTCATCTTCACAGACATCTGTTCCAATAGTTCCGAACCTATTGTCAACATCCTGGAAATTCACGAGGTACGTGAAGGTAAATATGGCTCTCGGTTCTGTAGAAGTAGTATTTGTTTACCAGGCACGCATTTTTTTTATGATGCAGGTTATCGCAATTTGAACTTTTGAATAATTATGCGTGCGCGGCTCGTACCTAATTTCGTGGCATTCTTTCCATCAGTTGTATAATCTATTGTTCTATAAATTCGTATTTTAATTTTAAAACTCGAGTCTCACACGGCCAGTATCAAACAATAGGACGCAACGTCAAGGTCGCGCGCGTCATCCATAGTCATTATGTTAAAGTAATTACCGTATACGTCACCATGAGAATCGGCGAAATAGTTCCATGGTTTGTTAGTGAGGTGATGCTTATGGTGCCTGATGTGAACCCAGATAAGAGTTCAAGTTGGTTCGAAGGGAACATTATGCTGGCTAAAGACTGAGTAATATTTTTATGATGAACGTTTGTCTCCCTGAAATTATTATTGTAATTTTTTATGTTCAGTAGACTTTAAAATCCACCTACAGACTCATCATCATCATCATCAGCGACCTGCGTTTGACTACAACACAGTTGTTTCTTATGCTGCCACATCTTATATGCTTCTTCATCTAGTCGCTGGCAGCTAACCCTGAGTATGACGTCACTACACCTACTTGCAAAGTACCCTGCACTACGTTCGTCCTTGCTCTGAACCTGTCTGCCCTTGGTGGTTATAAATTTTGCGGCAAATACTGTCATTTATCATCATTATTTTTACAAAGTGGACTCTGTCTCGAAGAGCCAAAACACACCTATTTTCAGAGTGTCGCAATACGCAACAATACTGCCGTAAACTGGCATTCACTGCTACCCAATCATTTCTCTAATGTAAAACTCTGTTCTAATGTAATAAATTGAAATAGGTACCTACTTATATTATTCACATGCATTGAACATAAAGTCGTGTAAGAACTGTGCAATTAAGCGCTTATCATATATCAGACAAAGCAACGAATGACGCAAAAAAGGAATTGAACTAGAACAACTCTACCTGCTCATTACATTACAATTATATATTACATACACAACTTATCATTCTTGAAACATCAAATTTGAACAACATAGGTACACGCGATTTCTTTAACATCTGAAACAAAAGCGTTTATTCTGCAACTAAAAGTATATACGTAACAAAATCATAAGTATTACAATGATTTATTGTTAACACTAAAGTAAAAACTTGTATTCAGGGATTTCCCAAATAGGGTATTTTTTATATACAAAAACTGTTAGTATTATTGCAAAATGAGTATGTAACGTTTTACTCATATACTAATAAATATAGCTCGGTAATTTACTGCACTAATTATCGTATTTTTTCCTTAGTTGATAACGCAAGAGGAAAATGTTTTATCAGCTTATTGAGAATGGTTTAGTTTATTAATGATTCTATAAATAGGTAACGCTGCGTGCTGATTGATTAATTAACTAACATATGCAGCGGTTGTAAGTTTAACTCTACCTATATTTAAAATATTTTTCCTTAATGTCGCCTTAATGTTTGCCGGCTCGAAAAGATTGTGGGGGCTCGCTAATTTTCTTGATACCAATATAGGGGGGTAAGGAAAAAAATCAACGGTCGCGCAACAGTTGGTCTCGTAGCAGGTGGCGCGACAGGTCGGCGGAGTGCGAGTCGCGCACGATGGCAGCGCCGCCGCCGCAGTACCCGCGCGCGCTCGGCTCCGCTCGGCCGTCTTCGTGAGCGCTCGGCAATTTCCTCGGCCGCCCTCTCGATTCTCGATCCGCCCGACCGAAAGCTCTCGCACGCAGTCGGAGGTTAGGCGCGAACCGATTTGGTGCTACGACGCAACGGCAGCCGCGTAAACTATTAAGCTCCGTACACACTACAAAAACTTTCTGCTAAATTTATTCGGTTTACTTCGTGAAGTTTGTTTGATTAAATAATAAGAAAAAGTTGGTGGTTAGATTAAAAATTTTATTCTACAAAAAAAGAAAATCTAAAATTTTTTGAAATTTCTAAATATTGTACTGAACGTTATGGTTGGAAGTGTTAGTGCGATGGTATATTAAGTGTCCGTGTTGAGCACGGGGGCCGGTGCGGAGCCACCATGCTGCTAGTGGAGGCGCCGCGCGAAGCCGCCGTGCCCCCGTGTACGGCGCTCGACCCGATGTCCACCTTGACCAAACTCTCATTCACAGACTACAATGCTAAAGTTGGCCAGGACTATAAAATTAGCCAGGACTACAAAGTGAGTCAAGACTATAAAGCGAGTCAGGACTATAGTGCGAAAGTGAACGAGGAGCGGGTGAACTATGAGCAGGCGCTCGCCAACGTCGCGAGGCTCAACTACGAACAGAATGTTAACAACAAGTTGAACTATGCGGACCAGAGGCTAGCGTTCGACCCAGCTGTTGATGCTATGTGTCCAGACCCTGCGTATATCCTGCATACAGGTTAGTTTAGAAGTGTATGGATTTTCTTCCGTCGCAGTTTTTAACAATAAAACTATAAATACTTACAAACTTTGAAAGTTCAAAAGAAATGTACATTTAATTTTAGAAGTATTAACAGTAGAAAACATATTTGTTATCGCTTTTAGTAAGTTTTAAGTTGGCATCTGTACCATTTTAAAATACGCAACGGCGGCGGAGAATTAATTCAGTACTTGTACAAGATATTATAGAATTTTAGATTTTGCGGTTATTGCATCATTTTACAGGATGTAGAATCGTAAAGCGTGAAATACTGCGAATTTTCTTGTATATTTCAGTTACCTTGAATGAAAAGAAATCATTCATCAAATTAAACATACTGCGTACTACTCGTACTACCTGCTATTTTAACAAAACGAACACATTTTTGAAAACTGATATTTCTTTTATTTAATTTATATTAATGATACTTACAGCGTATATATCCGAGTTAATAACAAGTTTTCAACTTGAAAAAAGAAACTCCAGCATACACGGTGTTACAAAAAGACGAGTAAATTTTGTATGGACACCATCTACATTTTGTAAGGGAATGCGATTTTTTTAAATCGTTTTTCGACCTATGTTCTTTGGGGAAAGTTGTTCAGTTTTACGAGCAGATTCACACCCTTTCGGCTTTATTTGTAGTTTTGTAACACCTGGTATATATTGCTTTCATTACGCACCAATGTAAATGTAGCTTTACGGAAAAACTATACATTTGCAAGGTTAATTCTCATTATTTCTTATGCGTCATGTATTTGACAATAATAGGTTCTTTACTGTACTATACTGAAACACAATTTCTTTGTAACTTCTTCTTTTAGATTTCTTTGATAATGAAATACTTTATCTGCTAGCATTGTTCTTCTCAATCTTCAAAACTCACCACCATATTATTATTATCCATACTATCGTCCTTTATTAATAAATCTCGTTCATTGAGAGGCGGCCGGAAGCACTTTCGCCGCCATGTTGGATCCGGCGCGCGCGCAGCTCACAAGCTTCCGCCGCCGCCGCATCGCCGTGACGCGCATATAATGCTCAAGCGCATAAAAAGCTCCATCGAATTGCAATCCACTTGTCGCGCGGATATTTGCATGCAATACCTATACATGGGAAATTATGTATTCTTGTCACACTAATAAGATAGTTGTGTCGTCAGAAAAGTCTATTTCAGCTGATTGGTTCATTTGATCAGAGTGAAACAAGAGATAAAAAAGTAGAGCTTTTTATAATTTATTTTCTTAATTTTTTTAATATCATGTCATATAATAACAATGAAAACAAACAAATGTAAGGCATAAAAAAGGTTTTTCTTGGTTCATTTTTGTCAGCCAAGCCAATCAAGATACGTGTAGAAATCGTGTCCTATGAAAGTTTTTTTTTTATTTTATCTGAAACCGAGTATAGGTTCATAAAATATCAATCTAACTCGATCGAGATAGTTTGATTAGTCTAGTTCTGGTTTGCAAATATAAAATTTATTGATTTTAAAAGTTGATTCGCTTTATAAGCTTTAATTAGGCATCCATAATGAACTACGACTTTACGATTAAAAATTAAAAACTGAGCAAAATATTTCGCATGTAATAAAATACCGTGCGAATTTGCGTAATTTTCTCATGCGAGTCACGTATCGTCGCATGAATATTCAAATAGTTCCCTCGGATTGGATCGGTGTCTGACAGCAGCCGCTACATCACATCACATCATAGGCAGCAATGGACGGCCATCGCAAATGGTAGTGACCACTAATGGAAGTAACTAGTGAGTTACAGGTAACGGTGCAGGTCGGTAACCCTCCGTAATCGCTTCCTTCCTTTTAGGTCAGCAAATCTCGCGCTCGTGATCGAAATTATAATCCACATAAAAATTATCATGTACAGTCTACACGCTGCATAATCTATGACTTAACATGTTACAAGCGTAGAAGCAATCGTCTATAAGTCATCCTTATAGAGACGCGAAGATCATTGACACTATAAAATATTTTTTATTGTAAAACAGTCAGCTATGAAGTGTCGGCAAGATACAATGAACAGGTTCTCGAGCTCTGCTTTCGGCGATATTTATTGGTTGGAAATAAATAACACAAATTAGTCCATTTTGAAACTTATTTTATTTTAGACCCGAGGACAGCCATGGCGATTCCCACGATTAATCCATATGTTGCCATTTAACACAAGATAAATGGCTTCGGGAATCCTTTGAGATCGCGCGAGAAAAATCGCTACATTCATAAGCGGATCCTCACTCAAAATAAAGAATAAAATTAAACCTGTATTAAACTCTTATTGACTCTGAACAACTCACTGTTATAAAAAAATATAGAAGTATTAAAAATAAACTACGTAGTCAGAACGCAAAAGGTACAGCCATCGACTTCTAAATTGTCCAAAATTATTGTTTATCCTTGTATTAGCAGGCGCTATAGTGGAAGGTGTTTCACGGTCTCACTATCGACAAACAAGCGCTAGAAACACCTGTCTAACGCTGCTCCCGCGCAGCTGGGTCGCAGATGACCCGCGCAGTCGCACTACCCACATAATTAAGTTCAAACTGAAATACCTTTAGGACTTGTACATAGTTCACTACCGAAAAAATACTGAAAATAGTAAACTACAATAATACTTGATAAAGGGTTATATCTATTAATGCTTTAAAAACAACATTCATGCAAAGAAAATAAAAAGAAACTGAAATTATAGATAGTTCTATTTTGTGGTTTGATACTTCACTGACAGTGCAACGTGCTCATCTGTTGCACTGTCTAACGTTTCTCATACACATCTGTCTAACCTAGAAAAATAAGTACATATCTAACTAGTAACTATAAGTTGGTCTCCCTTGCTGACGTCACCGGTTGTGACGTCACTTGTTCATTCAAAGCGTGGACACTTCCGGCCATGCCTGTCCAACTTCCAACCGATTACACTTGATGCACTTCTAATGATGATTTTATTATAGGTGTAAATTCTGAATAATACGATCGATGGAAATATTGAAAGGTCGAAGCAAATG
The DNA here is from genome assembly GCA_951230895.1 of Carpatolechia fugitivella. NCBI lineage: Eukaryota > Metazoa > Arthropoda > Insecta > Lepidoptera > Gelechiidae > Carpatolechia > Carpatolechia fugitivella. Next base: position 7,128,969 of record OX579662.1, on the reverse strand, counting down.
AAAGAGCAACAAGCAAAAATGCAAAATAGGAAAGAAAAGAGAGACTCTTTAGTGAAAAGAAATTACAAAGGATTTACTGAGGATAATTTTCACCTAAGAAGACATTTTAACCGATGTATTTTCTATGATGTAAGGACAAAGGATTATTTTCTACTAAGCTGTGACGTATGAGTGATGAGTGTGACGTCACAGATTCATGTCCTATTCGCCATTGATGCTGCCGATGACGCTTCCGTTATGTAAGCGCCGCGACATCTTTTACCCTTCCTTCCTATAGTTGTATAATACAGCAGTTTTTATCTTGACCTGTCTTTGGACGGACGTTTCAATAATATTCGGAGGAGTGTTGTGCCATTCCTTCCGCTGTGACGTGTACTGTCAAGTGTGACGTCACAGGCTCGCGTCTTTCGTCGCCATTGACGCTGCTGGCACTTCCGTCGTTGTAGCGTCGTGACATCCTGCGCCCTTCCTACCTATACTTGAATACTTACCGGCTGTTTTCATCTTGATCTGCTTTTCTGCTGTCCAATCCTTTCGCTGTGACGTGAAGTGTGACGCCTCAGGTTTACATCGTTCATCATCGCTATTAATGCTGCTAGTACTTTCATCGTCTTGGCTACGTTGTATCCTGTGCTCCGTACTAATATAAAAAATCTCGCGTTCAGGTTGTTGATTCCGGTATTTTGTCTTAGTATAACACTGCATGAATGACGTATGTGCTGTTTTTTCCACTGTGACGTCACTCCTACTTTCCCTATCATAGGCAACAGCTCCGACAGCATAGAAGTTGAACCAACAAAACTCGTCAAATTCATTTTTAAAGTTTTTTCGATTGTTTCATTTTTGACCTCACCTAGTCAGTCCTCAGTGCTTATTATTATTATTATTATTTATCCACTGAACAACAATAGTTACCTCAATAAAAAACCCGTCAAGCACCTTTTGATTCAAACAATTTTATTATAAATGCACCCCTACCCTTTACCCTTAAATGAAGACTCTGAGGTTTTAGTACCTAAGCTTCCAGTTCTAAGGAAGGAAGTTCCGACTTAGGCGTAACCTGAAACTTATTGCATACCTAAATTTTATTATTTTCCATCCAAGTAACTTAAACTTCTTGCCTCCGCGACTTCGTTCGCGCGTTTTTTTTTTAAATACGCTGACGTTTCATTCTATCTTCAAACCCTCTTTTTCGCCCCTCACGAAGAAAAATTATTTCTTAGTGCTTGCCTACGTCCACTACCAGTGGGTAAAACTACCCACTGTTCAAATTTCTAGAGTCTAGATCCGTAGTTTACGCTCTGCGTTGATCTAGTACTTAGGTCAGTTACTGTTTCTCCTTTTACATACTTATAAGATTGGCTTTACTTGTAGAGATAACTCCATTATAATTTTGTTAATTCATTTGCGACGCAATATAAAGAGCTTACACACTAAGTGTAAAATAATACAAAATCAGCTGATTTTTGGTCCTACAATGCCTAGAGGGGTTCGTATCAGCGCGCTTGAAGCCGCCCGTACGCACTCCAACGCGGCGGTTTTTGTAACGAGCGACGCGGGCGCAGGTGTCGGCGCACCTGCTGCGCACACGAGCCGCGCTAGACATGGCATAAACCACCTGAAATACCGAAAAATTATATACATTTTCTAAAGTAAATAGAGAAATATAAAGAAACTTTCTTCCAGGAAACTTCAAAGTACGATCAATCGTTCTCAAAATATTTACTCTCATCATCATATTAAATATCATCTCTCTAATTTCGGTTAAAAAAGTCAAAGAACTGGTCAGGTTCATAAAGCTGAAAAATCCCATTTATCCTTTCGAGTACTGTTCAGTTGTTCCTCCTGAAACTCACTCTAATTGTAAACTTTTATGAAATGATTCATTCACTGGGATCTCCTAAATACGAATAATGAATCCATATGAGCGTGTTAAAATGAATCTAGCATAGATTCTGTCCGAGTTCGACGTCCTGATTACTGCTTTTCTACATCATTAACGACACAGTCTTCTAATGACAGAAATCATTGTCTCATACGAATGCTACAGTAATATCCGTTGTGTTATTTAAATGGCGTGTACTTCATAGCTCTATGGTCTGTTGAGACTAGACGATGTAATAAGTATAAAGATTGAACGCATACTGCTTTTATTGAACATCGATTAGATCGATTAGACTTATGACTGTTTGATCGTCCATGTCATTAGCAACTTTACATTTATTTTCACAAGTCTCAAAATTAGTATCAGGTGCATTGAAATGTCCACAAAATAAATCGTTGACATTCTATCGCGGTCTTGCTTTTATTGTGGTAAATCTGAATTAACATCTGCCGCGACAGTTTGATTATAAATTAATTCTAACATAATATTCGACCGGATATTATTGTGAGCTGGGAATTATTTTTATATTAAAACGCTACGATATTTATTATGAAAGAACGTAGATGTATCACGGATCGGAGTAAAAAAGTGCGATAATTATGCGAATATCAGCGAATACCCGGTTTATTGGCAATAAATATAGGTGGCCTGGTGTATGCGGTAATTTCACATCTGCGCGGAGACCGATTGAGACTATATTTTTAACCAAGTTGAGGTCATGCGCTGTTATAGATTTTAATTTTTTGAATGTCAAGTTTAGTCATGAAGTCCAGTCTGAGGAAGATGAATGTTGATAATTTCTTTTGTAGAATAATCGCAGCATTTAGTACCGATTATTGCTAAAAGGAAACCATCAACAACGTGAGCTGGCCGTAATCGTCTATTTACGTTTCCGACTCGAACACGATTATAAATATTTAACAGCATTTAAATATTATTTCAATAATCGCGAAATACGTTTACAGTAGGAAGAACGTTACTAAAAATATATTACAAAGCATGGCGGTGGCATGAATATTTCACGTTTCCCGCCGAATGATGTTCCAATTTTGAATTTGATTTAAACGCCATTGCGGACAGCCATTTCCTCTGATTCTCGAGCAGTGTCACAAATCCTACAAGTCTTTCGAATATTTACAGTTGCGTCATGACGTCACTCGGCGACGACAGACTGCCCCGCGCACATTGAGCGACAAATTATTTCCTGAAAAATATGCCATTCTGTAGTTCTTTAGTTTTATTTCAAACAAATACTAACATGGAACACGTATTTTAAAGTTTATTAACAATCCAGGGAACTGGTATAAAAAAAGGATTTACAAACAACCAGTAAATTAAACAAATGGTTATAAAATTCAATAACAAATGGCATAATCACATTCTTGAAAGGTATTAGAATTTTTAATTGCTTTATTTATGAAAGGTGATATTTATGTCAAATTGCGCATCGTTCGGTCAACATTCTGGCTGTCACCACCGCTCACCTGCGCTTGCGCTGCTTCTAATTTTAAAAATTCATATTTCGACTTCCGTTCTCAAATGGGAATTGGCGCGCTGGAGCGCGGTCGTCGCCACGAATTATTTTTAATTAATTTATATTATTTTATAGGGCATAATGTTCCTATAACTATTGTGATAGGTTTCTACCTAATACTACCTAAAACGTAAATTTAGTTTTAGTTATCGCTACTCTATTTCGTTTAAACAGCAGCGGTTTTAGAGTATTCGCTCTCTTTACTAAAGTTAATAATGTGCAGCTTAAATATTAATGTTATAATATCCAACTTCGATACACGATAAATTCATGGGCTGCATTTCTACGCTGCACTACCAGTCTGCCTCAGTAAGGTATTCTAATAAGAATAATGAACTTATGTTGCAAAAATAAAAAACACACGCTGTCATCGCTCGCCATATGGCGGACTTAGCGCGTGCTCACTCCAAAAAAAATAATTCCTTGGAACATTTCGCGGGTTCGAATTTCAAAAAAGTTGGACGACGTCGCAGCTGCCAAAGGGTCTAAGGTTACTGTCGCAGGCGCATGTGCGTGGTGTTACGACTAACGATCTGACATTCTTGCATATTTTAATTTGATGGGTGAAACAGTATATTTTTTATCATAATAATAAGCGTGCATGCAAAGTTAAATCATACTAAATAGACTTTAAAATATCTGATTGAATTTCAAATCAATACAAATCTTAATAAACATTACTAAGCACATAATTATTATAATATCGTATAGATAGTATCGCTGTTACCATCAAATTTCGTCGGCCATTGTATGCCAACAAAAAAACTAATTTTGTTAGCTCTACAATTACAATCTTATAAAAACCTCCAACGTTCAAGATCGTCTCAAGACGTAGAGTACAGTAGTCGATAGGAGCAAGTAAATTGCGTGGTTCCAATGATCAGTGGAGCGTCGAGAGGCGACCTCCGACCCGCGCGGGGCGTGGCCTCGCCTCATTGGCTGCCCCGCCCTCCCCGCCCCGCCCGTCTCGCTCCCCGCGCCCGTCTCTACACGCCAATAGACGAACTAAATTGGTGATTCTTTGAGATTTTTAGCGAAGACACAATGATTTTGATGTATTTTAGTAATTTATGAATTACTTCAAGAAAAACAATCTTTATCAAAACGTCTGGAATACATACAGTATACGTACACTTTTACGTCGTTTAAAATCTTTTGGTATTTATTTTTGGACTATACAAAATATATTCTCGAAAACGAAGTAGTATCTCAATCACAGATCTCAAGTTCTCAATAGCATGATTAATTTTCAAATGATATGCCTGCCTAATCATATCCAATTTTTCCTCAATATCTTCAGCCTTCAATATTTTTTTCTAAAATAATCAAAAAGTAGTATCTCTACGAATTGCTCTCATCTGCTACGCCGTAGCAAGCGTAGCAATTTCTCCACTTCAAACGCTACAACGACGACGTGAATAGCGTGCAACTAATAATTTATTTATTTAATTGAATACTTGGAATTAAATAACATTAAACGAAAATAAGATAAAAATCTACACGTGAACGAACTGCTACATTTTCTTATACAAAATATTAAATATTTTAAGAAAATCTGTCATGTTGCTCCGCCTACGAGATCGAGGCGTTTCTTTCACATTTATCTTGCCAATTCCTTTCCTTTTGATGCTAGTAGGTAAACATGATGTCGCTTTATGACGTCAAAAATATAAAAGAAAAACATAAAGAAATAAGAAGCGAAAACAACAACCCTCCAACTACGCGGCATCATGGTAGTGTAGGTGTTATTTACTTTAGTTTAGGTACGAATTCTGGCTTGTAGAAATACTCTAAAGTAAAAAATACAGTACATTTGCTATTCTTTGTTTTTTTACTCCAAGTTATAAGTTACTTCGTACTTTCACTTAACAAATTGTGATAGTACTTCACTCAAGTCATCCAGGAAATTAAATTAACTGTTTAATTTGATTATGGTCACCCCTTTGATACGTCAGGTTTTGGTGGCTTTTGTTTTAATAAGTATATTTTTTTGATATTATGCCATTGAGCCAAGTATAGTGGGTAGGTACATTTTGTTTCACAAGAAATTTTAAATGATTATAATAAATTAGACATATAAAAAAAAAGTGAATTGATTGTAGGTAATAGATAACCAAACCAAATAAGTAGAACTAAGAAATCAAATCACTCTCTACTTCTACTGGTAATAAACTTGACTATTTTATTAAAAACCAAAATAACCAAAATAATAATAAAAAGTTTCTGAATGTATAATAAAAATAAATACTTACCTTCTTACAGTTGTTAGATTTGAATTTTTACATACCTACTCTACAAAAAAGACTATATTTAAAAAGCAACAACAAAGCTTATAGTTAACCGTGCGTGTTGAATGAGGCGCTACCGAAAGGTCGTGGGGTCGATTCCGGCGCGACACTACGTTATTTTTACCATGTTTTCAACTTTTTACTTAAACTTGCTTACTTTTTACTTGATTTATTACCACAGGGAGTTGTAATTAGTCGCTCACGGCTCATTAAAATCCTCCCACTCGTCCGGAGACGGATGAAGTGATTTGTTTGCATGTTTTCCTTGCTTTGTTCTTTTTATGGAGGTATTTTGTCTATTTACTATTTGTATTGAGTGGTTTTCAAGGTATGCGTACCAAAGTAGTTAAATTAAGTCGTTGCCACATGAGTATGAAATGAATTTCCCTTTGTTAGGAGTTTTAGTTGTTAAACAATGATGGAGTTGCAATGTACGTATCCTAGAGCAAATTATTTATTGATAGAGTAGAAGTAACTATATCTAATGATAGCACAATATAGGATAGAAAGAAAGAAACAGTTATATTATTTAGTACCTACATTTTTAATCGAAAATATTAATAATGTTGATCTTGGACTGGACTTGACCTACATCTCTTCAGACGATCCGGGCCAATACTGATGTACTCAAATTATGTTAAAACATTGTAAACCCTTAGTTAAAAAAAGGAACATAAATGTAAATATTGAACCTTAATTATCTATCTCTGACCACAACAACCACTACATGGTAAATTACATTATTTATTATCAACACTAAATAAAAAAGACAAACCGCACAAACAAACTTTACTGGCTTATAAATAAGGCTCAGAAAGCAAGTTTGAATTTCGAACAGTACGTGCGCACAGGCAAGGTGCATTGCATGTTCGGCGCCGACGACCGTTGACAGTCTGTCACGCACTTCACAACATCACGTGAGGGTATCAGTGCACCATGCTTTCTATAGACCGTTTCAAAACATGCGACTGTCGGGTTAAATTTCACTCGTTAAAACAATATACTTGGATGAAACAAAATAAGATATAAAATATAGTTTTAAGACGCTGCTGGCGAGCGATTTTCCTGTGAAATTTGTTTTAGAGGACCAAACTTACCCACCCTCCACAACAATCTTAAAAATCCACGACTATATAGGTATAGTATATTTCAAAATATTGAACAAATATTATAAAGTAGTTATGTGCCTAACTATGATCACACACATCGTATACGTATTTACAAAGCATGAGAGTCGTAACAAGACATAATGCATAAACTGGCGAGAACCATTCAACCATTTGTTGGATAAAAGAAAAAAAACAACAAAGCACTGGCCATTTACGTGTCCTCATCAAGCCACATTGAGAGTCGGGAAAGCATCAAGCCAACGGTCAGACAATAAACGCGACTGCTGACCCCGTACCAAACATATACAAAGTACACTTATATATACCTATAGATATACTGCGTGTAGTGTAGTTATGTATAGCATCATATAGTTGCGGGCCGAGCGCTATTGTTAAATTGTTCAATCACACTATGCGTGATACGAGCGTGATGTGCTTTAGCTACTCGAGTTTTATTGACCTGAGAATATTTTACAATACAACAGAATGTACGGAGATAACTGGCAGGTAAGACGGAAAAATTAAATAAAGAAATTAGTGATAAGTGATTCTATTGGTCACTACTTAATAAAGATTATAAGTCTTAGAATAATTCTATACTAAAACTCCATGCTTATTACCTTATGCTTTTCGTCGTACTTAGTAGACTTTCCGAAAGGTTGACGGGGCTCTACGGGGTCAAAAGGAAAGTGTCGAAGGCGTCCTGAGCGCTACGCTCGCGTTGATGTCTTTTATTTTATCATTTCAAAATTGATTTCTTTCTGGTAACAGTATTTACTCATGAAGAAAAGGCATGCCAATATAAAATAAAATTCTTTTATTTCAGGCAGTGGCCTTACATAGTTAGTAACAAAGAAGTCTTATGCTATCTTAGTATAGTAAATAAATTAAACTTATAATTATACGAAATTTTTGTGTCTTTCGCGAGCTGGACACGTATATAAAGAATAAATTAAAAATTTTCTATATTTACAACTTGCTCTTTTCAAAACGGTACATCGATGCGTAGACGCCATTGGCAGACAACTACAGATCTAGGTATAGCAATAACGCAAGTATCACTTACAACTTATACAATGGAGTTAAAACTTCATAGTTTGCACTATAGCAAAACCGCAAAGCTTAGCAATGTCTGTCTCCTTGTTTTCATACATAACAGTATGGTATCACGAGTGGGTGATAAAGGGGGTGTGGGTCAGGGGAGGGGGGTCCAGCCAGAACAAAGGGCGCGCCGTGAACCGCGACCGTCGCGCTTCGGTACACGGCGCCCGCGCACCACGCACCAACGTGTCCTGATTTTTTTTTGTCAGTGGAAATTTCGTCTGGGGATCCGTCTCGTTCGAAACAAAGAGTTTGAAAGGTTTATTATATGGCCAGTTATTGAACGGTCAGAAAAGCGTGGTTATTGACGATTCGCTGTAAGCAAGTGTTAACAAGTGTGATAAGTAACGCTGTTAGGGTTCAAAATTCACTAACTGCTTATGCTTATTTGAATTCAGAACATGAAATCGAGAAGCAAGAACTGTTTTCTTTTTCTTTTTCGGTACTTTAGGTCTTATTACCAGAATGTCCAGTCGGGTCACTTAAAGAATATGTATGACAACTCAAACTTCCCCACCAAGGGGCTCGAGTGGCTAGAGCTCGAGAGAGATCAAACCTCGCTGACTCAGTGTGGGTTGGCTGAATTCGTTACATAAATAAATAGTTTAAAAATACTGTTCACTCTCTCAAAATACTGTTCAGTTCATACAGTCCACAGATCTCTGCAACAAAATATAATCAAGTTGACAATGTTGACTCAACGTCTTGTATCTTTATTTACAGGTGGCTACACAACAGGCGGCCCGCGGGACACAAACGCGTACGGGTACACGGAGACGTCGGGCGGCGCGGCGGCCCCGGCATCAGCGCCTGCGCAGCCCGCCGGCTCGCCCCTCGACGAGTACTATCCCCCGGAATACCCCCCTGCGCCGCCCCCCGCGCAACCCTACCTCGACGAATACTACCACCATGCGCATGCCCACACGCAGCCGCTGTTGGCGCATCCAGAACACAAGTACCAGCCGCATTCTTACAACAAGCCTTATCCCAGAGGTGAGTGAGTGTCTTATGGTTTATCTCGTTCAATAATGTCCTAGACTACAGGTTCAGCTGGCGTTCAGGCCACAAACTGCAACGATTCATCAAAAAGAGAGATTCTGTTATTTGCAACAAATATGGCAATACAAACATCACATTTAGGTCACACTATTTGTAGTCTAATAATAAGAGCGTCATGGATGTATCGACTCGACAATCGACATCGACTAAAGTCAACAACATTGTCATCTCCACATTCGCGTCTAGACTTGTGTTCTTTCTTCGACTCTGTATTTTTTTCTTGTTAACCACAGAAAATACCTGCGATGTCCAGCCAATCAATGTAATCAGGAAGCTAGTGACAAGTTGATTCCCACGGACGGAATGCAGAACGAGCTCAGCAAAGAACTTAATTGAGCTTAATCGACCTGCATTGCAGAGTGGCGGCAGTCGATCACCTCCACCGCGAGCTTTATGAGCTTTAGCTAGCTTTTTCCAACTTGTTCTGCCTTATATATTTTTATCTTTGCGACAACGTCGTTATCAACTCATATCTTGGCGAAGAACTTACGAGTTTGCCATTCTAAACAATGGCGATTAGGTCCTTGCCGACTATCTATATGTAGGTTCAGTGCAGACAGTGCAATACTGTTTGTTAAGTTCCACAATACATAAAAATTGCTCGGACTTTAACATGTACTTAATTTAGAATTTGACTGAAAAAAATTAAACTTGGAATTCGCTACTTTAGCAATTAAGTCTCCCATCTATACGCTATTATTTTTGGGCTGTATTTTGTCTGTGTGCTTCTTGTGTGAAATTAAGTACTTATCCATGATATTTAGCCTTATTTTTGCAATTTTATAAATTAAGTTCTTTTGTGCATAAGGGAACGTATCAAATAAAAAAATCAACGGCCCTTTACAGTCCACTGCTGGACTATGAGCCTCCTCCACTTAAGTGGAGGGTTTTGCCATAATCTCCACGCTTGGCAGGCGGGTTGGAGATCGCAGATTAAAAGGTTACTGTATCAGAGAGCGCTGCTGCCCGTTCCCTGTTCAATGTGTAGTCCCTAAGTCACCTCTTACGACACCCACGTGAAGAGTAGGGGTTGGTAAAATGTATTCTACTCTGCCGTCACCACAGGGAACGTATAATTATTGTATATTCGAGTCTGCAATGAAATAAAATATTATAAAATCGTGAATTTCCAAATGAGCTTTGACATAAAACAAACCTGACTCAACTCATTAAAAAGATCACTGAAATGATAATCAACAAAGGCGCGGAGTGTTGAACTAATGATGGTGTTCAGTTTCAACTCGTTGCTCCAATCTTTCAACTGGTTATTATTTTCGAGTGTCGGATTTCTTATGAGACATGGCTCTAATTGCTACCATTTAATTGCTGTAATATTTTTGTCTGATGCCCATTTATGTTGACGGTTTCTTTTGAGTCTTTTCCAAGTAAAATTAGAACTGTCGTCGTTCATTAAATGAAAATAAGGATTTAATTATCAATTTTCATATAAACTCTTAATTAAAAATTCTTGCAATAAGTATATTCCTTATTGTACAAGTAAAATTACTAGCAGTAACGAGTGACTCTATAGAGATAAGCTTGTCTCAGGTGTATAGTAGAGATATACCTGCTATCTATAATCTTTACCGGGCCTCGATCACTTGGCGCGCGCCATTATCTGCATTCGTAGCTGCCATCGCATTTTAGCGAAATGCTTGTGCGGCTACCCACGTTGGTGTGAGTCGTGCGTCAGCTGATTGTGGTCCATTGGTATTATTCTTGTTTCACAAATACCGAGTATTACATCAATAACATTTTACCCTATATTACCCTATTTTTACCTAACCAAATAATTCATTATTTCAGCAGGCGCGGGCGGCAGATACGGCGGCGAAACTTACGGCGAAGGTTACGGCGCGGAGTATGGCGGCGCCTGCGCAGACTGGGGCGAATGGCCGAGTGAGCAGCACGCGCTCATCCCGCAGGATAAGCTGGCTTATCCCGCCTCGGGACCCTGTTTCACCGGTACGTAATATGAAATATACAACAATATAGAAATCCACTTATAGGTAGCCTTAAGTAGGGAAGATCTATTGGCTGAGACTGTATTTGTATTCGTTGCTCACAACAATGTTTTTAATAACTGTAACGTCAGACATCCGGCGAAATGACGACAACAACAACAAAAAATAGACCAACCTCTTAAAAAATATGGATGGATCCCTCCCTTTTATTATAGCATTTGTCGTATATCGTAAAGCAACGTGTGCGCTATGTGTGCAGGTTCAGGCCCCATCCAGCTGTGGCAGTTTCTGCTGGAGCTGCTCACGGACAAGAGCTGCCAGGGCTTTATCTCCTGGACTGGCGACGGCTGGGAGTTCAAACTCACCGACCCCGATGAGGTAATTAACATTTTGTTCATTCTATTCGACAACATAGAATACAAACACTCAGCACAGTAGAAAATTGGAGAATAAATGCCCTAACCCAATTTCTTTTACTGACAGGCTTAGATAAGCCTGATTTTTCTTAAAATCTAGTAATATTGTATCACAAAAGTAACATTGATGCATAACTAGTCAAAATTATTTCAGTCGGTATTTGCATAGGTATGTACCAGCATGATTTTGTAATCCCTAGCAAAATTTAAATATGATGTTCAGACCATCATAAGCAACAACTTTTCCCAAGGAACATGGGTTGAAAAACCCCCAAAAAAATCGAATACGCAATCAACTTACATACCTACAACGAAATAGTATTGTTCTGTATAATTAGTTTATGTGACCGACCGACCATACATAAATCATTCTTGTCCTTTTTTACGAAACGACACCTGGCTACGAAAACGTAGCAGTAGCTACGACGTAGCACATTTCTCACATACTTTCAATTAAAAAACACAGCACTAAAATTAGACTAAAACGTTATCTCTAGCAACTTTGCTTTACATTTCTGTTTTGTTTCAGGTGGCGCGCCGCTGGGGTATCCGCAAGAACAAGCCTAAGATGAACTATGAGAAGCTGTCTCGCGGATTACGCTACTACTACGATAAGAACATCATCCACAAGACGGCTGGCAAGCGCTACGTGTACCGCTTCGTTTGTGACCTGCAGAGCTTGCTCGGGTAGGTTTATATATCATTACCACCCTATTATTACAATTTTTTCTAATTTTTCTACAGAAAATATTTTCTATTTGTTGACCGAGCGAGCGCGAAGCATCTCCGTTTCAGCTTGGCCGAAATTGCTTTTGTAGAGTATGTCCATCTGTCGATCTGATTATTCTCATCTACAGGTCGCGTTTCTCAACCGATTCTTGTGAAATTTTGTGAGCTGGTTCGATAAATTAATATATTTTTTTTTGTCAAGACAGTTTTTGGAAATTTCTAAAAAATTACTTTGAATATAATTAATCTTGAAAACGTAAAAAAATACTCGCGAGGTCTACAGCTTACAGAGTCACTAGTAATATTAGTGTGATTTTTAAAACAATTTCGAATACACTTGTCTCGCATGAAATTGTATTTATTTTGCCTCTTTTTATTCTTTATCGGAATGACAATCTAAATGAACTGTTTTTATTTCCAGAATCTCGCCCGAACAACTGCACGCAATGTACGAACCTAAGATGGAGAAGAAAGACGACGACTGAACCTGACTCACTCTCGATCGCAACTCACTCGCTCCACACGCGATCGCCGCCCTCTCGCAGACCATTAGTACCGCACCATCTGGCTAGTTGCCATACAACTGCAAAATACGTAATCTAATCAGTAAACTTGAGTAGTTCTTTTCGTAACTGATTTTTTTTTTTATTTCAGTCACAAATATATTTTGTAATAAGTGTTTAAGTTCAAATTTTCGACTATTTTTAACTAGAGAGAAACGAACAGTCATCAACAGCTCATAGACGTCCCCACCGAGGGGCTCGAGCCTACCCTGATTTAGAGTAAACGAACAGTCAATGGTGGCTAAATTATGTCGTGGTAGTCTCTTTTTGTACTTTAGTGAGCTAAAAGCTTTCAATGTCTTAATGAAATTAAACTGAAGTCACTTTTGTACGATATTATATTTGGTAGATAGCAAAATCTGATTGGTTAGCGAACGGTTCACTTTATTATTGTTTATGTTTTAACATTGCACTAGAATTTCTGTAGAAGACACCTTCCTTTGAACGTCGGATTTGATCTCATACACAGCCACCAGTGGAACTAACACTAACTCTAACAAAAGTATTCATTTCATGGTCATTATTATTTATACACACATTATATACAAACAAACCAACGGTGCCTTAGATTATATTCACTTCATCTTGTTTGTTTATAGGCAATTGATACAATTTCTTAAGTCTTTTTCATCGTCAATGTTAAAGGCACAACACAATCTTGAAATTAATTAAAAATTGAATAGTCACAGACCAATGTCATGTCTAAAATTATTTGAATTGACGAAAATTTAAAACTAGTGCTAAAATAGTAAAATTCAGCTATAATTTTAATGGTAACTGTAAATATAAGTTAATTTTGTTACTTTATAAAAATAATTAGGTATTATATAAAAGTAGGTATTAAGTGTTGTATGTTTGATTCGCATATTGTTGCAATATGCGATTTAAATTATGCATAGATAGAACGCGATGGACATGATATGATTATTGAGTATTTAAATGCAGACAGTCCAAAGATTTTAAAATCTAACCCCCACCAATTGGTAAAGATGTCATGGAACTACCAAAGGGACTTCATGTTTCAAAGTATACTTAAACTTCTATTTGTGGCCGTTTGGAATAATTATGATGAGATTTAAAAACAATTTATATGATAGCCAAAAAATACGAAATCGGTTTTTTATTATTTTTCCAAGCAACGCCTGGTGACGTAAGTTGTCGCTGATCTCGTGGTAAGGGATTGTAATGTCTTACTAGTTATGAAATTAATTAGTTGTACTATTTTCAATTTTTATAGCTCCTAGCGTACACCGAAGATATTTCGATAAGTTTTATTTTGTAAAGTATTTCTCCTCCATCAATACCATACTTATTTGATGTGCAATCCTGACGTACATGATATTCGCGCACAACTTTTTTGAAATTTTTTCAACAGGCTAGAATGTTGTGCTAAAATCTAAGTATTAATTCGCTGTTGTTAATCCATTACGAGAAAATTACAATTAGAGACTTTTCCGGTTTAGTCTCGGTGCTTTCTGCGTAACGTTATTTTGGATTAGAAACTTACTTAAAAAGATGTCTTCCCTACCTTACCAAGTTTTTCAGTAGGTCTAGCTCATGTTTGTTTAAAAATTTCACACTTTGTATACATTTTAATACTACAATTGGGTTCTAAACGCGATTAATTATTACACAAAACCAATGAATCATCGAGCTAAATAAGATATAGATTATCGCATAAGGCCCGTAGAGTATTAAAATGGTGTTGTCATACTTTTATATGATTTAGTTTTAGCATTGTACACGTACAGATAACATATCCCTGTGAGCCATTTTGAAGTGAGACCTATTGTAGATACGGCTAAATTTTGAATGTGTAAGTGTCGTTGTATGTATTGATGGAAGATATAAATTTAAATATATATATTTACGAGATTACTTGTTGTTTCTGTTACTTAGTGCGAACCATCCCATCCCCAACAACCCAAGCCTTAAATGATGAATAAATCCTTACATGTATATCAATTCCATGAAATATTATGTATCCAGAAATAATATACTGTAACCGACTACGACGTAGATTGTATACGTCTAAGCAATACACCGTAGCCTACAAGGGCGTAGTAAGTCATATACTACGTCGTAGCAACTCGAAACAAACGAAGCAATACACTGTAGCCTACAACGACGGCGTAGCTAGTCGAGACAAACGAAGCAATACACTGTAGCCTACAACGACGGCGTAGCTAGTCGAGACAAACGAAGCAATACACTGTAGCCTACAACGACGGCGTAGCTAGTCGAGACAAACGAAGCAATACACTGTAGCCAACTACGGCGTAGCTAGACATATACTACGTCGTAGCAACTCGAGACAAACGAAGCAATACACTGTAGCCTACTACGGCGTAGCAACTCATATACTACGCTACGTCGTAGCAACTCGAGACAAACGAAGCACAATACACTGTAGCCAACTACGGCGTAGCAAGACATATACTACGCCGTAGCAACTCGAGACAAACGAAGCAATACACTGTAGCCTACTACGGCGTAGCAACTCATATACTACGCTACGTCGTAGCAACTCGAGACAAACGAAGCACAATACACTGTAGCCAACTACGGCGTAGCAAGACATATACTACGCCGTAGCAACTCGAGACAAACGAAGCAATACACTGTAGCCTACTACGGCGTAGCAACTCATATACTACGCTACGTCGTAGCAACTCGAGACAAACGAAGCACAATACACTGTAGCCAACTACGGCGTAGCAAGACATATACTACGCCGTAGCAACTCGAGACAAACGAAGCAATACACTGTAGCCAACTACGGCGTAGCAAGTCATATAATACGTCGTAGCAATTCGGGACACGAAGCAATACAATGTAGCCTACTTACTACAGCGTAGTATATCATATTCTAAGTCGTAGCAACTCGAGACACATGAAGCAATACACTGTAGCCTACTACGGCGCAGCAAGTCATATACTACGTCGTACAACTTGACATACACGAAGCAATACACTGTAGCCTACTACGGCGTAGTATGTCGTCGTAGCAACTCGAGACACATGAAGCAATACACCGTAGCCTACTATGGCGTAGCAAGTCGTATACTACATCGTAGCAACTCAAGACACATGAAAAAATATACGGCGTAGCAAGTCATATACTACGTCGTAGGAACTCGAAATACACGAGGCAATACACTGTAGCCTACTACGGCGTAGTATGTCATATACTACCTCGACGCAACTCGAGATACCCGAAGCAATACACTGTAGCCTACTACAGCATGCAGCGGCGTAGCATGTCATATACTACCTCGACGCAACTCGAGATACCCGAAGCAATACACTGTAGCCTACTACAGCATGCAGCGGCGTAGCATGTCATATACTACCTCGACGCAACTCGAGATACCCGAAGCAATACACTGTAGCCTACTACAGCATGCAGCGGCGTAGCATGTCATATACTACCTCGACGCAACTCGAGATACCCGAAGCAATACACTGTAGCCTACTACAGCATGCAGCGGCGTAGCAAGTCGTATACTACCTCGACGCAACTCGAGATACCCGAAGCAATACACTGTAGCCTACTACAGCATGCAGCGGCGTAGCATGTCATATACTACCTCGACGCAACTCGAGATACCCGAAGCAATACACTGTAGCCTACTACAGCATGCAGCGGCGTAGCAAGTCGTATACTACCTCGACGCAACTCGAGATACCCGAAGCAATACGCTGTAGCCTACTACAGCATGCAGCGGCGTAGCAAGTCGTATACTACCTCGACGCAACTCGAGATACCCGAAGCAATACACTGTAGCCTACTACAGCATGCAGCGGCGTAGCAAGTCGTATACTACCTCGACGCAACTCGAGATACCCGAAGCAATACGCTGTAGCCTACTACAGCATGCAGCGGCGTAGCAAGTCGTATACTACCTCGACGCAACTCGAGATACCCGAAGCAATACACTGTAGCCTACTACAGCATGCAGCGGCGTAGCATGTCATATACTACCTCGACGCAACTCGAGATACCCGAAGCAATACACTGTAGCCTACTACAGCATGCAGCGGCGTAGCATGTCATATACTACCTCGACGCAACTCGAGATACCCGAAGCAATACACTGTAGCCTACTACAGCATGCAGCGGCGTAGCATGTCATATACTACCTCGACGCAACTCGAGATACCCGAAGCAATACACTGTAGCCTACTACAGCATGCAGCGGCGTAGCATGTCATATACTACGTCATAGCAACTCGAGACACAGGAAGTCGCGACCAACGAAGTAATATATTATACCGTAGCCTTCTCTACTAACCAACTAAAGAAATATGTGGAAACATCTCACACACGACCATCTGATCCCAAACTAATCAAAGCTTGTACTATGTGGGGACATCTCACACACGGCCATCTGATCCCAAACTAAGCATAGCTTAGACTATGGGTATCGGACAGCTGATATACGAGGGCTGATTGATAAGTTTCCGAAACGACAAAGAAAAACTTTAAAAATCTATTTAAAATAAATTTATTTCTCAACGTAGTTTCCTTCTACCTCGATGCATTTAGTCCAGCGCTTCTCCAATGCCGTTACACCAGTTTGATAAAATGTTTTCTCCAACCCCTCAAAATACTCGTCCACGGCAACAATGACTTCTTCATTTGATGAAAATCTCTGGCCACCTAACCATTTCTTCAGGTTTGGGAATAAGTGGAAGTCACACGGGGCCAGATCCGGGGAATAGGGTGGATGCGGTAGCAATTCGAACCGCAATTCATGGAGTTTGGCGACTGCAACCATTGACGTGTGTGCAGGTGCGTTGTCATGGTGGAACAAAACTTTTTTCTTGGCCATATGTGGTCGTTTTTTCTGGATTTCTTCACTTAATTTTTGCAGCAAGCTTGCGTAGTACTCTCCATTTATTGTTTTTCCTTTTTGCAGATAATCCACTAAAATAATCCCTCGAGCATCCCAAAAAACAGTCGCCATCACTTTGCCGGCCGGCAAAACCATTTTTGCTTTCTTCGGCGCAGGTCTTCCGCTCTCAGTCCACTGCTTAGATTGTTCTTTTGTCTCGGGAGTATAATGATGTATCCAGGTTTCATCGACTGTTACATAACGCCGCGAAAACTCGTTAGGATCTCGGTTAAACAGCGCCAAACACTCCGATGAATCGTCCACTCGACGTTGCTTTTGGTCAACAGTGAGCAAACGCGGCACCCATCGCGCGCAAAGCTTTTTCATTCCCAAATGTTGGTGCAAAATATTAAAAACGCGTTCAGATGAAATGCTCACCATCTCTGCTATCTCTCGCAACTTCAAGCGCCGATCATTCAATACAATTTTGTGAATTTTTTTGATCATGTCCGGATTCGTGACTTCATTTGGACGGCCAGACCTGTGGGCGTCTTCGCAGCTCTGTCTTCCACGATTAAAATCAGTTACCCAGGTGTGAATTGTACTCAATGCAGGAGCAGAATTACCTAAAACACTGTCTAGCTTGGTTTTAATCTGGGTTGCTGTTTTCTGTTTTAAAACGTAAAACTTTATCGCCGCACGAATTTCGTTTCTTTCCATTGTTAAGAAAATTTACGACAGAGAAAGTTCTACGTCCTATCAAACAAATTCCACCAGTTCGATTAAATTCAAATTTGGCGTTCTATTTTCAAAAAGATGCCAAAATATAATGTAATAATTTTTTTTTGCGTATCATTTTTTTAAGTTCGTCGTTTCGGCCAGTTATCAATCAGCCCAGGTACACTGTCACACACGGCCATCTGACCTCAAACTAACAGCTAACATTAGGTAAATAGATAAATACATATTTATATACCTTAGATAAACAAAATCCAGACACAAGAAAAACCCAAGCGCTCATCACACGAATGTCCTGGGCGGGATTCGAACCCGCGACCCTGTGCTTCGAAGGCAGGCGTACGTCGTAGCATGTCGAAACAAACAAAGCAGTATACCGTAGTCGACTGCAACGACGACGTAGCAAGTCATTCATAATACTACGTCGTAGCATGTTGAAACAAAACACCGTAATAGGGAAACCTTCATGACCGCCCCTGGTTTTGTACGCCACGTTTTTGGTGTACATGGTTTACAACGAATTTATGGGGTTGAAAAACCCCAATCAATAACAAATAAAGACGAAAATTGTATCAGCAACAATAATATAATGTGTGTGTAAAAAATGGCTGCAGAAAATGGGTCGGTCATAATCTGTTCACACAATTTCCCGTCCAAGGCAATGTCGCGGAAACAAGCATGAACCCAACTCGTAGGGTTGTAAAACAAAATATGAATGATATTTCCGAACGAAAATTTATATTGCTGTCAGATTGAGAAGCGAAGCGAGTGACAGACAGAATTTTTAGGTTACGACGATAGTGAGTTCGTGTTTATTTTACCATTTTCTGCCGTAAATCCAAGTAAAATGAGATTAACACAGGTTTTAAACCGGCAACATATCGGTTTTATGTTCAAGAAGCATTGGTTAGTGCAAGGCAAACGAGTCCCGCTTGACACCAAAGTAGAAGAGTATTTGAAGTCCAAAGGAATCCCAGTGGAAGATGCCCTCGAATTTGTGAAAGAAAAGCAAGAGCCGCGTGAAAGGTACGCTTTCTGTTATTTTATTAATTAGTGCTCACATACATACTAGCCTCTTGGCGTTCAACTTCTTATTTCTTTTTCTTTTTCAGGATAAAAATTGTAGGTCCTTATGAAACACCTCTGCCATTGGACGAAAACCATCCTGAATATAAAGAAAGACCTTGCTACACTCTGAGACACACTAATGTTCTCTTAGAAGGGCTATCACAGGCGCAAGTTCTTACCAAGACCATTATTGCAAAAGACAAACTCCCACAAAATATCGAAGAATGTGCAGAAATACCAGCACCTAAAGGCGTTCATGAGGTTGTCAAGAAAGCTATCCTTTCAGCTAATGTCTTTGACTGTGAGCAAAAGAAACTGCCTAAAATTAAAGATCCAGAAAGACCCGCTTACAATTTTCCAAGGATATTGGGTATATCTGATAGGAGAAGAAAGTAAGTATCTTTTTAATATGAAAATATTAATTTCAATGTATGAGTAAAGTTAGATTTACCATTATTTCTTTTTAGCGAAATCCTAACAAACAAACTTTTACACTTAATTGAGAAGAGCAATGATGTTGAAACAACACAGACCAAGTATGTATTGAATGATGTGCACTGCCATTCAGTATTTGACAAGGAGGATGACCTGATACAGTTCCAGGAGGTCTCAAACATTCTGGTAACTGCCACAGAGCCCGTCAAACACGACATGAAAGATAAAGATGTACCGTTTGTAGAGATACCTGATCTGTATCCTGTGAGACATACAGTCACAATGCCCCCAGAGCATTTTTATAGTGAAAACAGCAAATATCGTAAGTGAAACTTAATTGTTATTACCAGAGCCCGGAAAGGGTGCGCTGTTTTATGTAAAATCTCGTTATGTGTTGATGTTAATTGGATAGGTACAATATTATGTGCCCTACAATGAAAAAAAATATTGAAAAGAATATAGTCCCCTGCATTCACATGTTAACTTAATAGTTTGTCCTCGTAACATACATAATCTAATAATTCGTGCTATAAATACTGGCTGCTTGTACCTTATATAATATTAAAATATAATATTAAAATCATATAGCGATCAATGCAGACTGATAATTCTGATGCTATATTTCAGCCATCAAACCTACAGTCAGCAAGAAGCACCCGCACACAACCTGGCTGCACTTCAACAAAACTGAAGTGAGCAATGTCTTTGAAACTCCAGTCACCCCTGACCAGATCCTCGGGAGGTCACTCACGCATGCGTTTGCCGTCGCCAGCTCATACGCCAAGCAGTTACATGGGGTGAGACAAGTACTGATGTATTTAAAAACGTATTGGATCACATTAATGCATAAAATTTATCCTGGTATTCATTTTCACTAACTGTACATAACATACAGTAATTGTTACTGTAACAAATATATATTCGTAAATCTTGCCAAAATAAAATTCCTATCTTAATTTGATAATAAACTTTGAATATCTGCAATTTGATTAATAATAGCCAATTTATAATTCACATTTTATTCTTATAGGAGGATGTAAAGGAACTACCTGAGCCAGTGTACATCAACTGCATACAAACAGATGGACAAAAATACCACTTTGGAGTCTTACAACTAAACACCTTAGATGTTGACGGGACTGAGGGTACAAAAAACGTTTGGTATTGCAAAAATGACATGAAACTTTATGACTCCAGTCGATATTTTAGTGGTATGCCAGTTTTAGAAAACTACAACCCTAAAGTGTATGAATACATCAATGCCTTCTACAACTGTTAATAGAAACATTTAGTACCTATGTAATAACAATGATTGTATGTAGAAAATGTGTTTTTATTTGACTAGCCACTAAGTGTGATGAAATATGAAAGTAAAGTACAATGTTATGTATTCATGTGTATAACCCTTTATATTTACAAGAACATAAATACATTTAGTTTAGATAAGAATACACAATGCTTACACATACCAAAACACTTTGTACATAAAAATTAGTTGGAAATGGAACAAAAGTGAACAAGCTTATTTCTCCAGCGTGAACTTCTGCAATCTGCGTCTTCTCAGTTCCTCCGCGTCCGTGTCAGTCTTATCTCTGTCAACAACACGTTTATGATTACCACTTTATTTACAAGCAACTTCATCTGTGTACATTTTTAGATATTGAAACTACTGAAATGGAGCGATAATAACTTTTATAATGTAAAATTTGCACACCTGCACGCAGGTTGAATACAAGAACCACAATTTTAACATCCCATTACTGTGTTCATGCAAATAAAGTATTTAATTTCAATGTAAAGAGCTGTAAAAAGTAGAAGAGAACAAAATTGAGGTAGCAAAAAATGGCTGGTTCAAAACAAGATCTCAACATGAAAATAATATGACAAAAAAATATATTAAAATTATATAAAAATACAATACATATGTATGCATACATTGTGCATATATATGTATTAATAATTTTTGATATTATGATTTTAAATTAAGTTAATTTACTGTAATAAAATTAGATGAGCTATTAAAATACAATATATATTACATATTGATATTATCATTATATATTTTCCTGTAGTCCCAGTATTTTTCTGTGAACAAAACAAATAACAATAGTTCGATAACGAAATACTAGGCCTAGAGGCTTTTTAATATATATATATCGATGTTATGATTTACGTATGAGTTTATTTATTTATTTTTTTATTTTTATTTATTTATTTATTTAACTAATAATACAAAGGACGAGTTATCTACCTCGCTATATTACCTATTAGAATCGTCGGCGTCGTCTGCGTGTGCGCTAGTGGAAGGCGCAGGTTGCGAGGTCGTTGGCACCACGTCGGGCTCCTGCTTCACCTTCACTCGAGCCGCGGACGGTGATACAGAAGTCTCGGGCTCTGTTCGGCTGGAGAACAAAATATATACTTATGAGCAACGTATTTCTGATAATACAAAATAAAAAAGATTTACTTTCAAATATTTTTTAAACATAAGCTTTTAAACCGCTGAGAAACATGGGGATGTTAACAGCCCCAACCTAAACTTAACCTTGTGTAACCTTGTAAACAGACCTAAATGCAAAGTTTCATGTCTATACTACTCTAAATACATACGATATGCTTCTTGTTGTTGTTTCTTGATGGAACTCCATATTATAGTTGGGTTTTTATAGGATGAGTTCTGACAGCTTCAAAATTCTTCATACGACGTTAACAACTTTTTTTTATAATATTCAGTATAATAACCATAATAGCTAATAATTAAAAATAAAGTAACTTCACCTCTTATTTTATCACTAAACAGTATGTAATTTTAGTTAATAAATAAACGAAATAATATTAAAAAGTTATTAAAATTTTAATCTGTCAGAGCTCATCCTACAGTAACCCAACTATAATAAGTATAACACTGTTATTTTCACTAGAAAAAAAACAGTGTTACAATGAGTCATATATGACTCACAGGAACGTTTTGGAATAAGTACAGGTGACTCATTTCTCTATACAATAATTTTATGCTACTAATTTGAGTTCTCTCGTGATGTGACAATCCTGGCTGCAGCATCAGTTCATGATAACGATGGCGTTAAGCTATCCAAATTTAAGATATACTTATACAAAGTTTCGAGTTCGTGCTGCTAACTGTTGAGGAGTTCCTTCGTGAGGAGACAATCCTGGATCACACAGTAACTGCTGCATTACATCAGTAACACTCACGTGTCCGTCTGCGTGGCGACGTTTGACCAAACACAATAACAGCAGTAAATCACGTTTCCCTCTGCGTGGCGACGTTAGCAGAGTTGTGGGGCAGGTTGGCCACCACAGCAGAGTACTGCTGCATCACAGCATTGACATCGATAACACAATAACTGCTGCATTACAGCAGTAACTCACGTTTCCGTCTGCGCGGCGACGTTAGCAGAGTTGAGCGGCAGGTTGGCCACCACAGCGGAATACTGCTGCATCAACAGCACTGACATCGATAACACAATAACTGCTGCATTACAGCAGTAACTCACGTTTCCGTCTGCGCGGCGACGTTAGCAGAGTTGAGCGGCAGGTTGGCCACCACAGCGGAATACTGCTGCATCAACAGCACTGACATCGATAACACAATAACTGCTGCATTACAGCAGTAACTCACGTTTCCGTCTGCGTGGCGACGTTAGCAGAGTTGAGCGGCAGGTTGGCAACCACAGCGGAGTACTGCTGCATTAACAGCACCGAAGCGTCCAGCATCGATTGGATCTCGCGGAGTAACTGCAAACAACATAAATAACATATTAATAACGTCCGATGCGTCTAGACTAGACTGCCTAAACTGGGCCCCGGAGACGGTCAAACGGTTTGACTCAAACCTTACGTGTTTGATCAAACCGTTTGAGGTCGGTTTGAAGGGTTTGTCAAACGACTCTGCGCAGTCTGATTCTGTACGCTGTCGTAATTACACTTCTGACGCGTCAAACACAACAAAAATATGAAATTGCATCAAACATGCTTCAAACACGTAAATGTTTGACAAACTGTTCAAACCGCCTTTGTAAACGATCAAAATGGTTTGAGTTAAACCAAACTTTACGTGTTTGAATCAAACCGTTTGACCGTCTCCGAGGCCCTTTAGTGTGATCGGAATAAACGTGGATAAATGTTTCTTGACCCGAACTTTAGTCAGGTGTATAAAACTCGGTCGCAATTTTTTTGTTGTTTCATTCCGTATTCTTTAAGCGCTAGGAACTAGGTTACGTGAAAATGTTTACCACATCAGGCAAGATCGGGCGCTCACCCCGCCTGTTACTACGATAACTAAGTTATGGCGTATTTGCTATAATAGTCATGGATTTATAGCTACGTTTCGCAAACACTGTGTATGTTGGTAGACGGGTGTGAACTCACTTTTATCCACGTTTATTCCGCTCGAGCGAGTGGAAGTAAGAACAGCCTGTAGTGATCATGATAGGCGTCAAATTAACAAATTGCAAATGAGATGGGACTTCTGCCTGTACTATCTGTGATAACGTTAGGCCAGGTTCACACTTGTATCATTTCTCCATCGCTGCTTGCACTGACGAGTATCGTGATCGCTATCAGATTAGTGGATGTGGTAATCTCACTTGTAGACGGGCCTCGATGTTCCTGCGCTCCATGCCCTCCATCCGCTGCAGCTCGGCCGTGGTGAGGGAGGCGAGGTTGGCGGGGCGCGGGGGCGGCGGCGGCGGGACTCCCCAAGCCATCATCGCTGGAAGAAAGATATACTGAGTTCAATTATTTGCCTCAAGTAAAAGCGTAAGGTTCAATCGCTCTAGCGTAACGTTCTAGCAAAAAAACGCGTAGCGATCAAAAATCTCAAGGTCTGAAATGTTGCATCGCTGTACTGCAGTAACGTGCTGAGAACGTGCTAGTGGTTACCACTATACAAAGCACATACACATCAATAGAAAGAATATTGTTTTCACCTCTCCACCTCGGAAAGTTGGCTTTTAATACCTGAAAACAGGGTCGAAAATCGCTTATTCATTTCTAGACATGCAAACCATTCTCATGTCTAGAGAGGAGAATTAGTTTGAATTTCGAACATTATCTTACACAGGAAAAAAGTTTTCGTATATCCGCGCGTAAAATAATTGACGTGTGCCATATTTTTTTTTATTAGGTGTGTTTCGAATCAAACTGTCAGCGCCGTCAGCGATCAGAAAACCAAAAGATTGTATGGGTTTCGCCTGCCTTTAAGTGCGCTAAAATCGATTTAAGCGCGTCTCGGAACGCAGGGATAGGTTTTCATACAATTTTGGATCGTACCCTAAAAAAACATAACCTAAAAGTTTGTTTATTGTTTTGGTTGTTTATTTTTATCTTATTAACTAAAAATGTAAAAGTATTATGATAAAATACAGTAATGAAATCTGAACTCATAGAATTATATCGAAAATAAGAGAACTCTTGTACATTTTTAAGTACCGATATTTACGTAGGTAAGTAAATAGTTAATGATTTCCTTGCTGGAACAGGTGAAAAATAATGTGTTGGGTTTGAGAGGAATCTTATTCTCACCTCGAACCTTAGAATCCCTCGCGAGCTTCAGGAGTCAATTTTTAGAAACACTCGCTTCGCTCGTGCTTCTATTATAGACTCCTTTGCATGCTCTGGATTCAATATCAGTTCTCTGAGGAAAAATCAACATTCCTCTCTTACCTAACAAATAACTATTATGTCGCACGGCGCCACTGAACCAGTGTCACTCCAGTGAGATTTGCGTTATTTAATATTTAAACACCATTTATAAAATTACACTTTTTTATTGATCTTATAGTCAATCGCCTGCTTGCGACAGTAATAGATTTTTATTTTTTTCTGTTTGGTATTGAAATGAATAACATTGATATTACTCGGCATTGCAACTATGATAAATGTGACATTCTTTTCATAGCATTGCCTCGTATAACACCTTCGTTTTGCTAGAACTATTTGCTTATTTACAAAACATAAATATAGCCTCGAATAAATAATGAGTATCGTAACTGAAGAATACTGCTTATTTGGTTTAATAAAGCAATAAACATAAGAAAGTGTAGAATAGAGTGGAGATTCTTCTTCTTTTAAAATTAGAAGTGTAAATATGTGATATATCCACTACGTAGATAGGAATTTAATAAATAGTTTGACGCCATTGACTCGCTTAGATGAAGAAACTGAATTCATTAGTTGACGGCTCCGTAGCCCAGGTCGCGGGTTGGAATCCCGCCCAGGGCAAACATTCGTGTGATGAGCACTTGTGTTTGCCTTGTGTCTGGTTGTTGTTTATCTATATAAGTATTTATTTATCTATTGTAATCAGCTGTCTGATGTAATGTATATCAGCTGTCTGATACCCATAGTACAAGCTCTGCTTAGTTTGGGATCAGGTGGCCGTGTGTGGAGATGTCCCCACATATTTATTTATTTATATTTATTAGTGAAATTATGTTTAAATATAATCTGCAAAAGCATGTTCAATTTCACATTAGCTCGAAGGCGATTATCACAAAATTTTATTACATTACAAAAAAAAGCAAAAAATGCGTATCCTTTGGAGATTTTGTGCCGAGAACTTATAGCTTAGCGTTTGTAAACATCAATGTATATATTTGACTGTTCAAAATCAATAAATATTTTAAGAATAACTAAAAGTTGAAATTACTTTAGTTAGTCTGTTTCTGATACAATCATGCCCAGTGTTAGGTTAACATAGTAATGTGACCTTATATTTATCTAATTAATATATTTGCTTATCTTTAACACCAGCTGCACGTTATTGCACTGATTATTAAAATATAATAGTATGATTATTTATTATTGATTAATTTTATTTATAGATATATTTTTTTTCTTATTCAAGAAAAGGTTACGAAAATTACTTATTGTCTAAGTGATTGAATTTGCTGCTATTTTTATTGTGACTAAGAGTAAGCCCATTTTCTAAAAGAAAAAGTAACTTACGCGGCGGCGGCATATTGGGGAAGGGCGGCGGCTGCGGCAAGTTGGCGTGCGGGTTGAGGGGCGGCGCGGGCGCGTGCGGGGCGGGCGCGGCGTGCGGCGCGGCGGGCTCGGGCGCCGGCGCGCGCAGCACGTTCAGCCGGCACGTGGGGCACGTCTGCTGGCGCTGGAACCACAGCCGCAGGCACGCCGCGTGGAATATGTGGTTGCACGGCAGCTTTTTCGCACCTGCGTGAAAAAAAGATATAACCTCGTCAGCTAACGTAGTCGTTGACGGAGACGCGAGACCGGTGCGGCTAGATGTGCGTACTTTGCTGTCTTTACACGCGAGACCGGTGCGGCTAGATGTGCGTACTTTGCTGTCTTTACACGCGAGACCGGTGCGGCTAGATGTGCGTACTTTGCTGTCTTTACACGCGAGACCGGTGCGGCTAGATGTGCGTACTTTGCTGTCTTTACACGCGAGACCGGTGCGGCTAGATGTGCGTACTTTGCTGTCTTTACACGCGAGACCGGTGCGGCTAGATGTGCGTACTTTGCTGTCTTTACACGCGAGACCGGTGCGGCTAGATGTGCGTACTTTGCTGTCT
This sequence comes from Carpatolechia fugitivella, assembly GCA_951230895.1. Taxonomy (NCBI): domain Eukaryota; kingdom Metazoa; phylum Arthropoda; class Insecta; order Lepidoptera; family Gelechiidae; genus Carpatolechia; species Carpatolechia fugitivella. Next base: position 7,101,686 of record OX579662.1, on the reverse strand, counting down.
TTACACGCGAGACCGGTGCGGCTAGATGTGCGTACTTTGCTGTCTTTACACGCGAGACCGGTGCGGCTAGATGTGCGTACTTTGCTGTCTTTACACGCGAGACCGGTGCGGCTAGATGTGCGTACTTTGCTGTCTTTACACGCGAGACCGGTGCGGCTAGATGTGCGTACTTTGCTGTCTTTACACGCGAGACCGGTGCGGCTAGATGTGCGTACTTTGCTGTCTTTACACGCGAGACCGGTGCGGCTAGATGTGCGTACTTTGCTGTCTTTACACGCGAGACCGGTGCGGCTAGATGTGCGTACTTTGCTGTCTTTACACGCGAGACCGGTGCGGCTAGATGTGCGTACTTTGCTGTCTTTACACGCGAGACCGGTGCGGCTAGATGTGCGTACTTTGCTGTCTTTACACGCGAGACCGGTGCGGCTAGATGTGCGTACTTTGCTGTCTTTACACGCGAGACCGGTGCGGCTAGATGTGCGTACTTTGCTGTCTTTACACGCGAGACCGGTGCGGCTAGATGTGCGTACTTTGCTGTCTTTACACGCGAGACCGGTGCGGCTAGATGTGCGTACTTTGCTGTCTTTACACGCGAGACCGGTGCGGCTAGATGTGCGTACTTTGCTGTCTTTACACGCGAGACCGTATTATTTTTGTAACCGATTTCTGAGATTTTTGTTTTTGTTGTGATTTTGATTAAAAAACAAACCATATTGGCTACATACCGTCCACGCGCGATCTGAATGCATTTGTGGCCATAGTAGTCTCCATACATCAGAGCTGCATTTAGATCGCGCGTGAAGTATAGATAAACTCTAAATACAAATACACTTCTTTTTGAGCTGTAAAATCTATGCCGTCTGTATTTAGTCCAAAAGCGCGCTATACTACCACTAGCGTACATAAACTGCACAACACAACACAAACAGTCTGGGAAATAAAACAGGTAATGCAACGATTTATAAACGCTGAAAAATCTATATTTTAATTAAGGTAGCATGACCTATGTCAATTAAACCCTAATAAATTGTAACCTTGTAATTTGTGCACGTACATTATTGTTTATTTTAATGTTATTTTATTTTGTTGATGTGCCTTTTTTATTTTTATTTGATTTGTACCCTCTGTGTGTGTTTTGTTTTGTGTACCGTGAATAAATGTCTTATTATTATTATTGTCTTATAAAAGCATAAAAAAGAATTAAAGGCAAGACTGAATTTGCCTTTGCCACAAGCGAATCCCCGCAGTCTCAGAAAAGCCAACTACTACAAGAAATAAATTAATGTCCGTACAAAAAGGAATGCTAAATAAGCAATGAATTAACATCTGCTTTGACGTCATAAGGTAAGGTAGGTAATCTGTCAAAATATGCCAGCTGTTTTAAAATAAATAAACGCAGAATTGTTTAAAATTGTATTTAAAGGCAAATCGCGTACGGATAGTGTATATGAGCGCTGACCTTGCTTCCTGACCTAAATGCTTCTTGACCTAATGCTGATTTATAATTATAAAATTTTCATCCTTATATATTGTCATGGGTACAGTAAAAGCGCAGGCAAGGGCAGTAGCCAGATGGGCGCTAGCTAATCTAAGTGAAAATCGTATAATAAACGTATATGAATTTATTTCATGTTTTTTTCCACTCTAGAACAAAAAACCCGTCAACTCGGTAACACGGAGACGTGCCGAGTCAAAACAACAAAAAAGAACCATTCGTATTTCAAAATCTTTAAACTCAATCGAACTAAACGAACAGCCAGTCCGCTCAAAGGAGGCCGCTCCTTACAGTACTCATAAAATGGTTTTCATTAGTTTTCATAATGGTTTAATTGCTATGTTAAATTAACTATCATTGAACACTGGTGTCCATTCCCGCAGCGAAACTAAATTTAAATTGTATCTTAGTCTTGTCACTTTCTGACCCACGACGATGAAAAAGGACAGGAGATTGTCAACCATTGTGAACGCCAAATTTTATAGCGCAAATATCAAGTTTTGACGTGTGCAATGTAATTTTAATTAGGGACCTGCTTAAAATTGACGTTTGTGATATAAAATTTGACGTTCAAAAGAGCCGACAATCTCCCGTCCTTTTTCATAGTCGTGGGTCAGAAAGTGACAAGACTAATATAAAATTTAAATTTAGTTTCACTGCGGGAATTGACACCACTTTAAACTAAATTTAAATTTACATACTGAATAGACGATGCATAAAAAAATTTGCCGATTATGACCTAAACATTACTAACAGCATAAACTATTTAAAATGTACACATAATTCAATTATTTTTGCGAATATGCATAATACACAAACGGACCTAGAACAATGCTGAATCGATGATTGAAAGCGACCTTGACTGCTTACAAAAACATAATAACGCACACTAAGTTTCACTAATCGTAAGTTCAATGAAAACGGTACTATAAAATTATATGAACTAGCTGAGAGATGTAACAATTTATATATCGTTTAATAGTACATTACTGCCTCGGCCGCAAAATTATCTATTGCTGGACGAGGGCACGTTTAAAGTCCGAGCCACAGGTGAGGACTTTTACCGTGTACGAGTCCAGCAAGAGTTATTGCGGCCGAGGAGTTTGTATAGTGCTTTTCTCTGAAGTACGAGAAGAAATTATAAAATACTAAAATGATTGTGGAATCTTGGATTTAGATGTGTAGACTAATAACTATATAACTCTACTTGTATCGTACTAAACTTATAAGTTCTACTCTTTATCACTTTAACCTCTACTTTGACTTCTTGAACCATTCCTTGTTATTATAATATCTCCCTAATTCAATGGCAAAACCCTCCACTTAAGTGGCTCATAGTCCAGCAGTGGACTGTAACGGGCCGTTGATTGAATTCAATGATTTAATGATTTAATAATTTATTTTTATTTTTTTATTTTTTTTTCAACTCCAAAATACAGCTGCCAGTGTCATATAGAACAAGAGAACAGAGCATGCAGCCACGATTCGTGTACTTATAAAGCTAAACAATCCGGAAATATTTAAAAGCTGGACAAAGTCCGGACAAAAGTCTAAGCCCAACACGAGTGGAGCTTCCACCCGAAAGGATTTTTGTTATTTTTCTAACACAGACACGTTGTTGTTTTAAGTATGACATACCGGTGTGCATTTCCTCGCGGCAGATGATGCATTCGTTGTCGGCGGCGGCGAGCTCGGCGGGCGTCGCGTCGGGGTACAGCGTGTTCATGTTGCGGATGGCTCGCCGGGACAACACCACGTCGTTGTACGCCTTCTTGAAACTCCTGAAATAAACACGTCAATAAATACGTCTTGCCAGTGAAAGTAAATTAGCATATGCAGAGAAGGAAGAAAAATTCTCTAAAGAATAGTAAAAACAACGCTATACGCTTACGCAGATACGCTCTACCATTTTATTTTCATAAAAACTTTACTGGATATATAAAAGTATTCTATCAATAATAGACATCAGCACTGGCATTTCATTACAAGAAATGGGATATAGAGTGTACTGTAATTTCTTAAATAGCATTAAGCGTTACTTTAAAAAATAAATTGCAGAAATATTCTCCAAATATTAGAAAAAATATTAAAATACGTAAATCAAGAGAAGGTGACTATTTAAAAGTATACTTGGGTTACTATAGGATGAGCTCTGACAGATTAAAATTTTAAAAACTTATTAATATTATTTCGTTTATTTATTAAGTAAAATTACATACTGTTTAATGATAAAATAAGAGGTGAAGTTACTTTTTTTAATATTTTAGCTTTTATGGTTTTTAAACTGAATATTATTAAAAAAAGTTGTTAACGTCGTATGAAAATTTTTGAAGCTGTCAGAACCCATCCTATAATAACCCAACTATAACAAAAGGTGTTGGTAGTATAAGACGATGGCGATATACTGACCTGAGTGTCTCGTACATGGGCCTGAAGGCGAACAGCGGCAGCGTGTAGATGCGCACCATGACGGCCACGAAGCCGAAGTACAGCAGCACCTTCAGGAAGTTGATCGCCAGCTCCGTGTACAGCAGCACGGCCGCCTTGCTTTCCCACGGCGCCTCCCAGCGGGAGTCGATCGCGTGGAGAACGTACTGGGGAGAAGATTGGTCTAGTTATTGCATGGGTTGCAACCCCGGTGTACGAGTCAATGAGCCGCCAAAGGCCTCTGACATGACTCCTGCAATGATTACTTCTTCTGTTAAGATCAGTTGTTAGTATTATGTTATTGTGTTTCTTAGCGGGGACTACTATATCCGAAAGTTAAGGAAACGCAAATATTGCCGCGGCAAATTTTACTAGAGCTTCGAAACAGACAAAAGGGTTTATTGGGCTAGCCACTAATCTATTAATAAGTACACGAAATAATAATATTGGTCGATAAATATTTAAGTAGGTATACATACATTGTATCCTATACTAGTATGAATGGGAACATGACATATGTTAGCAAAAGAACGCAGTCGTGCGAAACTTTATTAGTTGGTTTAATAGTGCCCTGGCTCAAACAATAGGCGAGCTCGTTAACGACGAACATGCATACGTACATGTAGGTAATAATAGCTATCCAAGCTAACAACCATAACCCAGAAAATGAATATATAATTCAAACTGTTAGCTTTCCGTTTATAACTTGATCAACAATCAATAAAATACATGTCCTTTCACGTAAAAAAACGCTGGATGAAGTGGTGGAGATGTGTTTGAATTGCGTACAGTGGCTTAAGACAATAACATACGAAACCATATACTTTATCTATTGTTTTATACATAATTAAATTATAAATAGGAAACAGAAACATTGCATCGACCATGTTGCTTTAGTTCGCATCTGTGCAAACACGTCCTCTTCGTTCAGTGTTCTTTTTATGTACGTGAAAGGATCTATAAGATACATTTCACCCACACTCGGGAATGAATAGTTTTGTTCAGAAAACCGATATTTCAAGGCATTTAAAAGCACCATATATAGGAGTAACCTCTTCAAATAATATTATTACATTATTATTATAAGATATTTTCTATCATAGAGACGACTGCGGACCAGGGCCCCGTTTCACGAAGCAACAATTTACTAGTAACAAGTTACAGTAACAAGATACAATTTGATATTCATTGCTTAGCCAATTTGTACTTGTAATTTGTAAATTGTAGCTTCATGAAACGGCCCCCAGGAATGTTTAATATCCAAACACCTGTTTTCCTTTTTTACAACATTTTCGTCTTTACACCAGATGGCATTATGACACTGTAGGTATATTTTATTAAAATTTTAAGCATAGTCAATTTTACGCTGCCTTACGCTCGTACATTGTTTTCGAAATCATATGTTAATATAAAAATGCAATGCTACATAATTAACACCAGCTCGGAACATGGTGAAAGAGGACAATATACTAACAGCTATATTACACCATTTCATTTAAGAATGAACTAATTGTTACTCATCGCTATTGGACCACGTAAGCGCTAACCCGTAAACTATTATAAATATGTGAGATAAAAGGAAATACCAATACAATCCCAAAAATAATACAAGTAAAAAAATAACAATAAAAAAAAGTTTAATAAGGTTAATTTAGGCCAGGTTAGGTAGGTTAAATTAAGGTTAATTTGAATAACCATTTTTATTTATTATCAAGTGATTGATTATGATTATAATACGCCGTTCAGATAATCGTAATGTTTTCTATTTTTAAAACTATTGATATATATCAATTTTGATTTAATTATTGCATAAGGAAAAATCTCAGGTCGCAGTGGCTGTTGGGACCTACGAATAAGAATTCGTAGGTTGGGACGGGAGTGATCCAACCTTCGAAATAATAAAAAGTTTATGGTCGACAAGTCAAGGTCAGTGGTCAAGGAGGTTCATATCATGACTGTGGACATGTCTGCCCGCCCAAACAACGTCTGGTTTATTTAAAAACACAATCAATACTTGGAGTCTAGGGAGCAAGTAATGTATGTTTTAAAACCATTAAACATAATTCTTACTTTGATCAATATGTTGACGATCATGATGATGAGTATGCTGTACTCAAAGCCGAAGACCAGCTGCACTGAAGGTCCCTTGGAGGCGGTGAACTGGTATGCATGGTGAATGAAGTACAAATCCGCTTGCGCCAACAACATCAGCAGCGACAGGATCCGAATATGGAACAGCCAGCCTATCACAGGACTCCTTTCCATCTAAACAAGATGGTTGGTTATAATAGGGACCAAGTTTAAACATCTTATTTGTTTATTGACAATAACAAACAATTAACTAATCAAAGTATTTTACATAACATGTTATTATCATGATAATTTTAAGATAAAAAAATAATTATCACAAAAAATATCAACATTTTTCATGTTTAATAAGATCAGAATCATATTGGCTCTGCAATATACAGTAAATATTGTACTTTTATGCGGGCATTAAACAAGCATGTCGAAAAATTTGTCCTAGACTATTCATCTTTAATGCTTCAAGAATAAAAGTTCTATTCCAAATAAAATACTATAATTCACTTTAAAATTCGCTTACTCACATAATCAACCCTATCCTCAGCCAACCAATGGAATGCCTTCAGAAATAGTAGTAGGGTGAACAGAGCTATAAACTTAGGGTTGAAATCATCTCTAAACACTGTGAACGCCAAGCATGTTTCCGTTATTGCATACCAAGATCTCTCTATCAAGTGCTGCAAACAAATAAATGTTTATAATAAGTTAGAAATTTTAATCACAAGAATCTAAATAATCCATTGTATAAAATAATATCATCAGTCAAATTAATCATAAAATAAATATGTGGGGGCATATTCTCACACACAGCCATCTGATCCCAAACTAAGTTTGTACTATGGATAGGTATCAGACAGCTGATGAACGGTCACCTTCAAAAGTGGGGTCATGTCACATGTTTTTATACTTTGAAATAACTTATTTTCTAACAGTTATTTCTTCTTGGATTTTGTATTAACTTACGGGACTTTATATAAATAATAATATGTAATAAGGGTCATGATAATTAAAAGATATTTCAAAGTATAAAAACACGCAAAATGACTCCACTTTTGCAAGCGACTGTACATTACTTAAATGGATAAATACATACATATATAGATAATCAACATCCAGACACAAGGCAAACACAAGAGCTCATCACACAAATGTTTGCCCTGGGCAGGATTTGAGCCCGCAACTCTGTGCTTTGTAGGCAGGCATACTATCAACTAGGCTATGAGGCTGTCTAAATTATAGATAGATCTTAAATATTTATATTCTAATCTAGAAACCATAATCAAATAGAAACTAAGAAAGAAAGAAAGAAACTCTTCTCTTCTTTGTTTCTTTCAAACTAAACAGTTTCGAGAATTGTTAATTATAAAATGCAAACTATGAAATAAGTTAGAACTATAAATAAGTATATTAGTTGTTACTACCTTGTTTTTATGTAAATTCATGTACAACATATGTGTAAACACATGACTGTGCATTAAACATAGGCCTTTATAATTATATAGTTTCAATAAGTTCTTAATGTTTTAGTACCAAATACTTCATTAATTTTGTTAGCAACAAACAATTAGGGTATACTATAAAAGAACCTCTAAAATAGATAGTAACATTAACATTTCACAGCCAATAAATAAATACTTATAGCAGACAATAAATTAACAGAAGCACATAGTAATGATATTTTATTGCTTGCAGTATAATATAGATAACACTTAAATTGAAAAATATGCTAAACAAGGACAGCTCTTTTCTTTAAAATCAAACAAACTTATAGGTTAATTTCTTTTAATTGCCGGTTGGATCATACTTAGGATTAAGCTCTAGCAATAATATTTAAGGTTTAAATATAGCTAATAATGCATAAAGTAACTATTATTATAGGAGTACATAGTTTTATTGATATTTCATAACAATAGAAACTGTAATTAACCACTCAGCAACATTATTAGTTAAACACTTTAATTGCTTTTATTTGAACGCAGCATTTAAGAATTCTGTGATAGGTAAAGTTTAGTTGAATATCGTTTCATCAACAGCCCATAACTCAAACCTACCCTAAATTAAGGTGATCAGGCCTTGGTCGTATACTTTGAATATTGTTTCAGTAAAAAAATGTTATTAATTCAGCTACTCCAGAGTTGCAGGTAGACTCTTAAAATATAGAAATATGAATTCAAGTTTATTCAATATTTGATTTGAAGTCTTTTCAATAGAAAAAATCTAATAACTACAGTCTATGACCAGATATAAAAAAATGTGACAGACTTGATTTAGGAAAATAGATTATATACAATTATTTTTTTCTGGTTATAAATGGCCAATTTTTCTCACCTCAAATTCTGCTGGCCGCAGTTGTCCAAAGAATATTTTCCTCAATATTTTTCCTACTAATAATACTAAAATAAAAGCTTGCAAGTACATTACCTGAAACAATATAGAGTACCTGTTATCAATGACTATTTTAACAACACGACAAAAAACACAATAAGGTAGAATGTAGTTCAACTATCAAACGATATAACTGATAGATTCATTATAGTAGATTTTTAGTCAAAATGTATGCTAGAGCCCCTATAAAGTATGAGGAGCTCTACCCTAAGCAATGGCGGAATTATGGTATCCAGAATGATGTTAAGACTTATAGAGGACATTAGTCTTAATACTTACAGCCATACTAGGATTGGAGTTCGTTAAATACACTATCGATGGATAAAACTGTTTTTTCTGGTAATAGGCATTGCCTATGACCACAGTCGTGAGCGCGAGACTGATCACAGTCGCTACAATCGCCTTCATCTTCATTGATGCTGACCACACTGTACCGACAACTAAAATTTATTTCGGATTAATCCCGACAGTTTTTACGCTCTACGAAATACCAAAATTGTCAACAAATACATTTTCAAAACATATTTTCGTTCCGTCCGTCGTCCAAGCAAAAAAAATTTTTGACGTGTTCAAAGCTCATTTGTGACATTTCACCTTTTTTAATACGGTTTTGACGCAGGTTTTTATAAATAACAACCAGCGTGAAGGAGACAGAACTCTATAAATGACTCAAAAATTACTGTAGTTTTATCTCGCTTTTATGAAATGCTTATAGCTTTTCTCGACAAATATAAGCGCAAATAGAGCTGCGAGCACGCTAACGATTCACCGATATAAAAAAAAACGGAATTCGGCTTCGCTGAATCGCGTGATCGATTACTGTCATGACATTTTATTGCTGTTATGGACACACCTATGTTTTGTATTTTTTTGATATAGCAACAAATTTCATTTGTCAATTTGTAAACTGGAAGATGGTGTTTGCTCGATTCTTTATTTTATTTATTGACTAAATTTCTCGCAAAAATGAACTTATATCTCGCACGATTCGAGTGGTACAATATTAATCTTTAGTAATTATTATTGTAGGGAGATCTTCCAGGTAAGAGAATGGACACTTTCATTTGCCGCGCAATTTACTTTCTTTTTCCACTTCTTATGTAGAAATCGCTTGTAATCAACTCTTAACGCTGATAAATATCTCCTCCAACTATTGATATTCAATACTGTTCTGTTTTTGAGCCTGGGAACCGTGAAAATGATTCAGGTCGATAATCTTCTAAGGGCAAGGCGTCACGTCTACCATTCACTTCAAACATTTCTTTGTACAAAAAAATGTACTCAAACAATCGGATCACCAGAGCTGTTGTTTCGCTATAAGTTACTGATTAATTAGTAGTATTTTACATTCTATAGCTATTGTGAGGGTGACAAACAGTAATTTGAGCTGTCTTTATTTTTCAGGTATTTTCACAAGTAAAAGGCAAAATTATTACTTTGCCAACATGGTAAGCAGATTACACATATTGTAGTATAAATTATTCTCATGTTGATTCTAATTTTGTCTCTGTCTATACTCATTATTTCACCTAAAGATGTTTTGTATTGAATTTGATTTTTGTGATGATATTTAAATTCTTTCTCTGTTGAACAGCAGGGGGACGACCCTCCATTCTTGCCGGTGGGCACAGACGTCAGTGCCAAATATAAAGGAGCCTTCTGTGAAGCTAAAGTCAAGAAAGTTGTTCGCAATATAAAATGCAAGGTAATTAAAGTTCTACATAATGTTTAATAAATCATATAAGCAACAATGTTACTGGTGTATATAAACTGTATTGCCAACCAAAATTAAGAAATTATAGAATAAAATTTATAACTGAGCTCTCGGTGCGTCTCAAAGAAGCTACTGGTGACCGAAGGGCTGGCAGCTTTCTCTCCCAACGAATTAGCCTGGCTATTCAGAGAGCAAACGTTGCCAGCATTTTGGGAACCATGCCTCAACTAATTGTATATAGTTGTTTTGTTATTGTTGTAATTGTAAATATTTTTTGTTCTTTTAGTGGCGTTTTAGTCATAGTGTTAAGTAGGCACTAAAACAAGACCAAATTTGACAGTTAGTCGTGAAGTCATAGACAAAAACAAAACCGATGATCTTCGGTCCCTTTTCAATTAAAAATGATAGAAAGTGAAAAAAAAAATATAATTCAGTTCATCCATCTATTTAAATATCTGAGTAGGTCTCAGATATTTAAATAGATCTACTTGAATTTTTCTTCATTGTGTGGTTTGTAAGGTCTACAAATGATCTTGCAAAACCTGGTGTTAGTGTTAAGAGTCTATTTAAACAAAACAATATTTTTTAGGTATCCCTAAAAGCTGGTGGAGGCACAATGACAGTCAATGATGATGTCCTCAAAGGCACTTTGCGAGTTGGCAGCACAGTAGAGGTAAAACAGGACCCAAAGAAGGATGCTGTAGAGGCTATTATAGCAAAGATACAAGACTGCAGTCAATATACTGTTGGTAAGATGTATTTTTTTATGTCAAGTTGCTTGTTCTAGTTAAGCTGGTCATAAAATAAACAATATAATACATACTTACTTACTTACTCCGCTGGCTCAGCGATCCAAAGTGAACTTTGGCCTCCGAGACGAGAACACGCCATCCATCAATACATATAACATACATATCAGATCTAAAATTAAAACCTAAACCCTAGAGGCCCTACTTTGTGCTGTTTCTACATGATATAGAACAGAAGCAGAGGAAGATGAAGCAAAAAAAGTACTTCCCAGACATTCTTTCGCTTCATCTACATCCATAAATCTTTTCATACATGTCCCATCAGTTTAGGCTACTCCTAACCTGGTATTTTTCATGATCACATTGGCCTTCCCCTTTCCTACACTTCCATTCACTCTTGCTATGTAAATTTGTTTCTATACTCTTTTCATTCATCCTCTTCGTGACGTGATCAAACCAAACCATAAATATTTATTTTTTATTTTAGTGTTCGATGACGGCGACATAACGACGCTGCGTCGCTCGGCGCTGTGTCTGAAGAGCGGGCGGCACTTCAACGAGAGCGAGACGCTGGACCAGCTGCCTCTCACTCACCCCGAACACTTCTCCACGCCCGTCATCGCGGGCCGCCGGGGCAGGCGCGGCCGAGCACAGTCGGTTCTAATTTCACTTTAAGCTTTTAACACACTGCTAGCTATGTTTATTATAGAGTTATTTAATACAGAGATAACCGGCTAAGCACGTGTCGGGCCACGCAAAGTGTAGTGTTCCATAGCTGTCCAATACTACTTAGGTAACTGTTTAAGACACATTCATCAAAATATTTTTGTATGATGTTTGTAGAACCAAATTTCATACTTGTACGGTACAAGTACATTTTATAAGTTGGCCTATTATTCGATAACCTGTAAAGCCTACTTAATGTCTGATATCAATATTTTTTCTTTTAAATTCATCTCATACACTACTAACGTGATTTTTTTCTAAACCTGAATTTTTAATTTCATGCCAAAGTTGTAAACAAAGGTATGGCCATTGTAGAAAAATTTGTGCAATTTTAAAGATTACGATTATTGCGAAAAAAGATTGTTAAAATTTATTTTCATCTCTGTTATAAAACTTCATTAACAACCAAACATAATGACTCAAATAAATTTGTAAAAAGCTGCAACATACATTTTGTTTAAAGGAAATTAGTTTTTCTCGTGCAAAATAAAAAATGAACTTGCAACACCAAAGAAGTTCACAACATTTTTGGAGGAGGATAAAATGTGCAAACTCGATCACCTGATTGATGACGTAGTAGAGCAATTTATAATAAATGTAACAGACGAATCTGAAGAAAGTTTATCAGATTCAGAATAAAATTGTTGTTTTTATTTTTCATCCTCATCAATACACTATACAGGTTATTTTGAAACCATTTGGCATATTTAAATGTAGTATTTAGATTAGACAGCCATTTACAACAACTTTTCCCAAGGAAAATAGGCCGAAAGTCAATTTTTGGACCTTCCTTAATGGTGTTAGCGACTTTTGTATGAAAAGTCCCGTCGATATGTCGATGACGCTGATGTTGTCAGCTCTATAGGCAGGGTTCAAACTCCGCTACGGGTAAACATTTGTGTGATATGAAGAGACTCTTGTCTTATTTCTAAAAAAAATACAACAAAAAATGTTTTTGATAACTGGAATGTCATTTTGACAGTGAAGTTTCTTTGTTTACAACTTTGGCATGAAATTAAAAATTCAGGTTTAGTTTCCAAATACAGTAGTTTCGGTGGGGGGACGACACTTGTCTAACAAAAATAAGCACTAAACGAAAATTTTCTGAAACATATACTAGCATCGAAAAATGGTTTTAGCAAACCCCCATTATTTTTACAAAACCTATCCAACAATATAATAAAAAATAACCCCCAATCCACGTGTACCAGAGGAACACTAAAAAAATTTTTTATATATATTTTATCCTTCGGCTTTGTCGGCATGATTAATATGTATATCCATGCAAATTACAACCTTCTAGTACTAAGAGTCTCTGAGTTAAGCCGCGGACGGACAGACAGACGGACATGTCGAAACTATAAGGGTTCCTTTTTGACTACGGAACCTTAAAAAATGTTGTCTCAATAGAGTACCAAACCCAGGTGGGCTGATGAGGTTCACCACGGGTTAGAAGGGCGGTAATATTGTTCATTTCAACAACCCAGATGTTTGAGCCATGAAAATACGTTTTTAAGAATAATATTAAAAAATGTTAGTATGTTAAGGATGTTGGTTTTTTGAGAGCTACAAGATGTTCACTATCTTTTAATTTCCTCACAGGTCCGAAGAAAGCGAAGGAGAAGTGCCGACACGTCGGCCGAAGGCTGACAGTGCGGAACGCGAGCCCCACGTGGGGAAAGTGGTGTTGGTGGAGGCGGCCAGTGGGGCGGAGCGCCGGCGCCCGCACCAGCCCGCCTTCCCCGCGCTCGTCGTGGCCCCGACGGCGCAGATCAAAGTCAAGGAGGACTACCTAGTGCGATCCTTCAAGGATGGCCGATAGTAAGTGTTTATTTATCAATAATATGGAACTAGATTCTCACAAAAGAGGAGTGGTGTAAGAAGGAGAGACAATATAAGGATTTCATTATTATTATTATTATGATTGAAATATTGCAGTCTATTTTGTGCAGTAATTAACACCTACATGTCGTAAAACCCGACTTGGTTAAACCTAATTGTAAGACAATATGTTTCCTTCCAGCTACACAGTTCCAAAGAAAGAAGCTCGTGAGTTCCGTAAAGGCAGCGCGCCTATAGAGTGGTGCGGCGTGGAAGCAGCGCTGCAGTACCTCAACAACGGAGTGCTGCCCCCGCACTGGGACAGAGACTCGCTCTTCAACGAGCCCAGGAACACCTCCGACGACGTACGTATAGTGCTCAAGTCTCAACACTGGACTGGTCTTATTTGGGGACATCTCAAAAACAGCTGAACACGGAAAAACTAAAGGGTATATGATCAATTGATCACTGTCAAATTAATTGACGTGAGATAACATCTTGCAAACATGACATTTATCTTTATCATATATCAGTATCTTAATCTGGATCATTTAGTAAATTAAAATATGACCCAAAGCAGTCTAGGAAACCTGGAAGGAAGTACAAAACAGTACCAAGTGTCTTCCATTCCCATTGATAACCTCACTATACAGATAAGGTATGCCCCCTGTATGCGGCTGTCAAGACGTATTGACGCAGCGGCGCTAAGCGCCGCAGACAAAGGAATATTACAATATCGCGTGGGCTCATATAAAATATTAAACAGGGTAAAATTACCGGTTAACCGTATCCTTTTACAGAGTTCTGACGACGAGCCTCGGGAAGAGAAAGATCACTTTGTGGCACAGCTGTACAAGTTCATGGACGACCGCGGAACCCCGCTCAACCGCAACCCCACCATAGCCAACCGGGACATTGACCTCTACAGGCTATTTAGGGTAAGGATAAAAAAATATTAAGAATACATTTGTTTACAGCACACATACCTAAGAGTAGATAATTCACATTGGGCATAATCGTTAAGATATTCACATTGACTTATGTGCTTGTTCATCATAATTATTGTGTGGTTTGGTTTCATGGTTTGAAAGGTCAGTGACCGACCCAACGAACCCTTGGTTGAGTACTAGTGTAAATAAAAGAGAAGCTTACTAAAAAGAAAAAACTTAGTCAAACTAAATTTTTGTCTGTTTACGCAGGTGGTGCAAAAGCTGGGCGGCTACAACCGAGTGACGAATCAGAACCAGTGGAAGACAATAGCTGACAAGATGGGCTTCCATCCTGTCACCACCAGCATCACGAATCTCTGCAAACAAGCCTACAAAAAGTAAGAGGAATACTCTCAGCTGTTAAGATATCTGGAATAGCAAAATTCGTCATCATCAATAGCAAAATTAGAAGTATATTCATGTGTCTGTTTGTCAGCTTCCTTAACTGGGCAGCTACTAATGCTATCTTCTACATCGTGTGGGTTGTAAGGTCTACAACCGACCTCACAAACCCTAGTGTTAGTGTTATAGAGCCGCCAAAGGCCATAATCTCTACAAATGGTGTTTAATCCTTTATAAATAAAGAAAATATATAAAAATATTTACATTAATTATGATGACCTTTCCGACCGTTTTCGGCTGTGGCAACAACTTCGACTCCTAGTCAGTGGTCGCTGATGCACCCGGAGATAGCTTATGTAGCCGATCTTTACAGCAAACTACATTAAAAGTAGCAGCTGTTGAAAATAAAATATTATTATCTAGATTTTTTTGAAGGACAGTGCTTCCATTTGTGTACTTCAACCGCAATACATAGGTACTTCTTTCTGATCACTGCACTGTAATGACTATGTTCTTATCTAATGGTAATTTTCACAGGTTCCTACACAGTTTCGAGGACTTCTACCGCAAGTTAGGCGTTACGTTAGTGGCTCACCCCCGCGGCGCGCGCACGCCCCCCGCCGGCCGCTCGCTCATCCGGGACCGGGACAAGCAGATGCTGACGTCATCGTCAGCGTCATCCACTCCTACTGGCACGCCAAACCTGGTCAGTAGCACTTCTACCAGCACACGGAATCTGGTCAGTAACACTCTTTTACTTGCGCCCCTAATCTGGTTGGTAACACTTCTACTTGAACCCGTAATATGGTCAGTAACACTTTTACTTATACCCTTAATATGGTCAGTAACACTTTTACTTATACCCTTAATATGGTCAGTAACTCTTTTACATACACCCGCAAAAACCCTAAAAAAGAAAGACCCTACTACCTAACCTAAAATAAATAAATGAAAACCTAACTTATCTAAAGTTTTCTTTACTACAGCGCAAAGACAAAGATTCTGATAAGAGCGAGACGGAAAAAAGTGACAAGAGCGAGAAAGATGAGAAGATTGACAAGCCCAAAGAAAAACCGCGCGGCAGCGACGGCGAGGATAGTGCTGACAATCAACCTTTAGCCACTACTACACCGAAGTGAGTAGTTCTACCTATATATCATCATTCGCTTGCCCTTGTGCCATCATTTGGGGTCGGCGCAGTATGTTTTCTTCCACCATAAATATCATGTTATTTTTGTTTGTTCGTTTACCTATATTTTTATGGTATGGATGTGTCACCGTAAGATTGTGAACGGCGTTAGTGTATAATCTTACTCGCGATATTATAAACTTACGGAAAATTGTGAAGTGAAACCAACCATTTACAATTTAACGTATTATTTTTCGTTAGTTTATAATCTTACGATGTCAAACCGTCAAATTGTGAACTGGTCAAAAATTGGCATGCGACGGAACGCACCTTGCACGCTGATTGGTTAAACGTTTGACGTGTCCAGCGCGGCTATTCTTGGCTGTCATTCTGTAGCTACTGCCAAAACCGACCAATCAGGAACACGGTTCACAATTTTACGGGTGATAAAACCCTCTGTGATAGAACTCTGCACCTTTGTTTACAATTTGACGGTACTAACGAGAAATAATACGTATAATTGTAAATGTTTGGTTTCAGTTCACAATTTTCCGTAAGTTTATAATATCGCGAGTAAGATTATAAACTAACGGCGTTCACAATCTTACGGTGACAGATACAGAGAATACAAAAAATTTACTATGCGTGTAGCCTGGGTCGGATTTTCGATGTAATTAAACCATATCAATTAAAAAAATGATATATTTAAGTTGGGTTTTTCAAATAGTTTTTGACCTCAAAGTTAGCCTAATACTTTACATGAATGGATTTTTTTACTTGCATGGTGCTGAAACATCTAAATTGCCACGTGTAAACATAAATGTATATTTAAATCAGAATACTAACAACTAAATGTCCTTCCACCAGGCCAGAAAAGGAAAAAGAGAAGGAGAAGGAGAAAGAAAAAGAGAAAGAAAAAGAAAAAGTTGTTGAAAAAGAAAAAGAGAAGGAGAAAGAAAAAGAGAAGGAAAAGCCTTCGACATCAGCTGCAGCAACATCGACTGCTCCAACACCGTCCACGAGCGAGGAGAAGATAGCGCCTCCCCGCGCGCGCTCCACGGCGCGCCCCGTGCAGCGCGCGCCCGCGCCCGGCGAGCGGCCCCGGCGCAGGCCGCTCTCCGCCAAACGTAAGTTGAGCTATTGAAGACTACTTTGTTAAATGTAAGTTGAACCTTCGCAGACTGCTCTCAGAACTGTCAAATATTTTTGCATACTACTTCGGACTAAACATGTGATCCCTGTTCTAGAATGAGACCGATCACTTTGAAATGACCGTTTTTAAGCAAAATTAATCTTTCATTTATTGTCAATCAGCTGATTAACTCTGAAACCAAAGAATATAAAGTTGGTGATTTTCTTACAACCCACACGATAAGAAGAAGCTGGAAATAAAACTAAACCCATAATTTTTCTGGAGAATATAAGTAACAGATCCAAAATAATTCTTAAAGTTCTTTTTACTAATGGGGGATTTTCCGACGGCCAATTTAAAAAAAAAAGTTTATAAAACTTCGATAGATGGCGTTGACGATTCGTGGATCCGAAGAAATCCGGCAAGTCACCCACGGCAATAAAAGGATTAAAAAAAAAAAAGAATCCATGAAGTACACCTGGCGCCATCTATCGTCTTAATTTAGAACTATTATTTTTATTTAGAGCTGTCAAAAAATCCCCCGTTCTGTCAACAAAACTGAACCATTTTCTCCAGTAGATGAGGTGTATTACGATGTTAAGCTGTAGTTGTTTCCCAGCAGGTGAAAGCCCGAGCACGAGCGCGTCGCGGCGACCACACGTCTCTACTGACAGCGACAGCTCGGGCCGCGCGTCCAGGTACACTACTACACTACACCTTGTAGTCAAACAAACTGTACATTACGATACGAGGATCGTTGGTGGCAAATTGAAAACGGGTTGTCCTTTGTAAGCCCGAACCGAAGGCGAGGGTTTATAATGTTACGAGTTTGTTATAAAACCTAAGATCCGTGTGTTGTGCGACATTTTTCAATACACTTGTGAAAAACAGGTAATAAATAATTAAAATGAAATGATTAAAGCCCAAGTCATACAGAGCCGTGCCGGGGCCGGGAAAGCGGGACGGTGCTATGGTGCGGCATAGCGCCGCCCCGCTTGTCCCGGCCCCGGCCCGCGCCGCTCCCGCTCGGTGTGATCGTAATACTACAGGTAAAATTGTTCATATAAAAGTTGTAAAAACTAACCTTTATTATATCGCGCACAGTTTTAGTTGCTGTACTATTTACATTCATCATTAAATATCAACACTTGTTCATTCTTAAAGCAACAATTAATGTAACAAAAATTTAACAAAATTAACGCCAATCTCGAACCAAAATTAGGTTTCTTTTTTATAAGCATAATTGTGTAGAAAAGGCTCTCACGAATGCAGGCTGAATGCAGCCTCTCCTAATCGATCCGTTACAATCTAGATAATTTTATTTTTATCATCAAAATATGGCTGATAATATTTTTGATACAATTTGTTGTAATAAAAAAATATAAAATACTTTATTCTTTGTAAGAATCATCAAGCAGTGGCAGACAAAATTCATGTTCGAATTGTGTTTCGCCCGACTCAATGTTACTTAACAGTAACACTATGTCTAACCTCGTTATCCCCCATATAAGTACAAATTGTGGTGGCGGTATCCTTACCCATTTATTTTAAATTCCCAAGGTCGTCATCCAGCAGATGTGGACTGACCAAGAAGATGCAGAGCCGCCGCAGCCAGAGCGCTAACTCTGCCAGCTCCGGCAATACGATAGCTTCCAACAGCAGCAAAAGACCGCGAAAGAGGAAGATCACCGAGTGAGTACATTATCAGCCTAGGGAGGGAAATTGTCTTTTTCATTTCAACTAAGAAAAATATAATGATAAGAAATTATTACCCATCATTAAGGGTTTTATACAAATTGTTTACTTTAAAACACTTGTATCTTCCTACTGATCAACTCGCATTCATATAAACATCACATAATATGAATATTGGGAGTCCTCATTCGAGTTGAAGTGATTCAAATAATGAGCCCTCGAGTAATTGTTTGTCAGAAAGTAAATCACTCCCTGGCGTTGTTCGCTCTCAGGTAAACTATGTACCTATAGTTTACCGAAAGAAAGCAAATACACAATTAATAACAGACTCCCAAATACACATTTTCAAAAGTTAGATGACTAAAATCATAAGGAATGTCATAACAATAATTTTGAATTTACAGACCCTCAACTAGTGAGCCGACTCGCAGATCTGCGACCGTGAAAGCTCAAGTAGGAGACAAACTCAAAGTGTATTACGGCCCAACGCAATCCGAATCTAAGGTAAGCTCCATGGCCTGTGTAAAAGATCAAGAAAAAAAA
Source organism: Carpatolechia fugitivella (assembly GCA_951230895.1). Classification (NCBI taxonomy): domain Eukaryota; kingdom Metazoa; phylum Arthropoda; class Insecta; order Lepidoptera; family Gelechiidae; genus Carpatolechia; species Carpatolechia fugitivella. The sequence goes on along the minus strand of OX579662.1, from coordinate 7,082,454 downwards.
ATAAGATAAAGTTCTATTCATCTTTTTGAAAAATATTATTAAAGTTTTGGATTGATGGTATTTGTACTTGGATTGATGGTATCTATTCCACTTTATCTTTTTCGACTCGGCTTCATTGTTTACTGGAGACGAATTGTTACAACAGCGAAATTTTAAGTAAATAACGCATTTTTATGAAACACCTAATTTTATTCAGAGCGTATAAGAGACATCCTGTAAAGTTTTAGATTGATTAATATACCATCGATATATACTTCTTTTGTCTATTTACTAAACATGAATAACCTAACCTGGCAAATGCGAAAAACCTTACCTGAGTACTCTCATATATATTCCGTGTAATTTTTCTTTCTTTTCAAGACGCGACTCAAGAGCATGTATTCGCAGGTGACTTATGAGGCGAAGGTGATCGAGATATCGCACGCAGGCATGCTGCGCGTGCACTACACGGGCTGGAACACGCGCTACGACGAGTGGATCAAACCGGGCCGCATCGCGCTCAACGTCACGCAACACGAACAGAGGAACAAGAAGGTATATATCAGATATCGCACGCAGGCATGCTGCGCGTGCACTACACGGGCTGGAACACGCGCTACGACGAGTGGATCAAACCGGGCCGCATCGCGCTCAACGTCACGCAACACGAACAGAGGAACAAGAAGGTATATATCAGATATCGCACGCAGGCATGCTGCGCGTGCACTACACGGGCTGGAACACGCGCTACGACGAGTGGATCAAACCGGGCCGCATCGCGCTCAACGTCACGCAACACGAACAGAGGAACAAGAAGGTATATATCAGATATCGCACGCAGGCATGCTGCGCGTGCACTACACGGGCTGGAACACGCGCTACGACGAGTGGATCAAACCGGGCCGCATCGCGCTCAACGTCACGCAACACGAACAGAGGAACAAGAAGGTATATATCAGATATCGCACGCAGGCATGCTGCGCGTGCACTACACGGGCTGGAACACGCGCTACGACGAGTGGATCAAACCGGGCCGCATCGCGCTCAACGTCACGCAACACGAACAGAGGAACAAGAAGGTATATATCAGATATCGCACGCAGGCATGCTGCGCGTGCACTACACGGGCTGGAACACGCGCTACGACGAGTGGATCAAACCGGGCCGCATCGCGCTCAACGTCACGCAACACGAACAGAGGAACAAGAAGGTATATATCAGATATCGCACGCAGGCATGCTGCGCGTGCACTACACGGGCTGGAACACGCGCTACGACGAGTGGATCAAACCGGGCCGCATCGCGCTCAACGTCACGCAACACGAACAGAGGAACAAGAAGGTATATATCAGATATCGCACGCAGGCATGCTGCGCGTGCACTACACGGGCTGGAACACGCGCTACGACGAGTGGATCAAACCGGGCCGCATCGCGCTCAACGTCATGCAACACGAACAGAGGAACAAGAAGGTATATATCAGATATCGCACGCAGGCATGCTGCGCGTGCACTACACGGGCTGGAACACGCGCTACGACGAGTGGATCAAACCGGGCCGCATCGCGCTCAACGTCACGCAACACGAACAGAGGAACAAGAAGGTATATATCAGATATCGCACGCAGGCATGCTGCGCGTGCACTACACGGGCTGGAACACGCGCTACGACGAGTGGATCAAACCGGGCCGCATCGCGCTCAACGTCACGCAACACGAACAGAGGAACAAGAAGGTATATATCAGATATCGCACGCAGGCATGCTGCGCGTGCACTACACGGGCTGGAACACGCGCTACGACGAGTGGATCAAACCGGGCCGCATCGCGCTCAACGTCACGCAACACGAACAGAGGAACAAGAAGGTATATATCAGATATCGCACGCAGGCATGCTGCGCGTGCACTACACGGGCTGGAACACGCGCTACGACGAGTGGATCAAACCGGGCCGCATCGCGCTCAACGTCACGCAACACGAACAGAGGAACAAGAAGGTATATATCAGATATCGCACGCAGGCATGCTGCGCGTGCACTACACGGGCTGGAACACGCGCTACGACGAGTGGATCAAACCGGGCCGCATCGCGCTCAACGTCACGCAACACGAACAGAGGAACAAGAAGGTATATATCAGATATCGCACGCAGGCATGCTGCGCGTGCACTACACGGGCTGGAACACGCGCTACGACGAGTGGATCAAACCGGGCCGCATCGCGCTCAACGTCACGCAACACGAACAGAGGAACAAGAAGGTATATATCAGATATCGCACGCAGGCATGCTGCGCGTGCACTACACGGGCTGGAACACGCGCTACGACGAGTGGATCAAACCGGGCCGCATCGCGCTCAACGTCACGCAACACGAACAGAGGAACAAGAAGGTATATATCAGATATCGCACGCAGGCATGCTGCGCGTGCACTACACGGGCTGGAACACGCGCTACGACGAGTGGATCAAACCGGGCCGCATCGCGCTCAACGTCACGCAACACGAACAGAGGAACAAGAAGGTATATATCAGATATCGCACGCAGGCATGCTGCGCGTGCACTACACGGGCTGGAACACGCGCTACGACGAGTGGATCAAACCGGGCCGCATCGCGCTCAACGTCACGCAACACGAACAGAGGAACAAGAAGGTATATATCAGATATCGCACGCAGGCATGCTGCGCGTGCACTACACGGGCTGGAACACGCGCTACGACGAGTGGATCAAACCGGGCCGCATCGCGCTCAACGTCACGCAACACGAACAGAGGAACAAGAAGGTATATATCAGATATCGCACGCAGGCATGCTGCGCGTGCACTACACGGGCTGGAACACGCGCTACGACGAGTGGATCAAACCGGGCCGCATCGCGCTCAACGTCACGCAACACGAACAGAGGAACAAGAAGGTATATATCAGATATCGCACGCAGGCATGCTGCGCGTGCACTACACGGGCTGGAACACGCGCTACGACGAGTGGATCAAACCGGGCCGCATCGCGCTCAACGTCACGCAACACGAACAGAGGAACAAGAAGGTATATATCAGATATCGCACGCAGGCATGCTGCGCGTGCACTACACGGGCTGGAACACGCGCTACGACGAGTGGATCAAACCGGGCCGCATCGCGCTCAACGTCACGCAACACGAACAGAGGAACAAGAAGGTATATATCAGATATCGCACGCAGGCATGCTGCGCGTGCACTACACGGGCTGGAACACGCGCTACGACGAGTGGATCAAACCGGGCCGCATCGCGCTCAACGTCACGCAACACGAACAGAGGAACAAGAAGGTATATATCAGATATCGCACGCAGGCATGCTGCGCGTGCACTACACGGGCTGGAACACGCGCTACGACGAGTGGATCAAACCGGGCCGCATCGCGCTCAACGTCACGCAACACGAACAGAGGAACAAGAAGGTATATATCAGATATCGCACGCAGGCATGCTGCGCGTGCACTACACGGGCTGGAACACGCGCTACGACGAGTGGATCAAACCGGGCCGCATCGCGCTCAACGTCACGCAACACGAACAGAGGAACAAGGTACAGGTAGCGCTGCGAATAACTCGTGACCTTAAATGCGCTAGTCAATCTATGTTTTACTCACTTACCAAGTAAATGTTGTCCACGCCTAATGCTGACTGTTTTTTTTAATATACGGCGAATGTTTGACACAAACAGACAGCACAAAACTCCACATCAGAATAAAAAATATAGGCACGGTTCTGAAAAAAGGCACAAAATTGGTACACAAATTTAATATAATAAATATCGCCGATTATACACTGACTCAACATGTGCTATATATACCAGTCTGCGTCGCTAATACTATTCGAACTAACGAGGAACTGCACCTGAACTTTTTAAAATAATGAACAATAACCACAACACAGGTTTTTAAAAATAATACTAAAAGTTTTACGCCTACTGTATGTCTAAGCTACTGGTTACAGTTTGCGAAATTTTGAGCATACCCTTCTCGAACCTTCTATTGCCGAACCGGTCTATGAACGCCGTATCTGTCACAAAACTGTAAATAAAACAAGATGTTACGGAAATCTAAACATTTTATTTATTTCCTTTTCAGAATGCCAGTATCAGTAGGCGTGTTAGAGCTAAGCGAACTGAAGGTATGTTGCCGTTTCTTCTCGCTTAAATATCTCATCAGTTGTAAGCATAGCATGCCATTAAATTCACACTTTATTTTTAGAATCTTCAACGCGTTCTGATTCAGACAGCGATTCCGACAGTGAAGGTGACGTCAAGAGACCGCCTACGAAATCCGACGACAAATCTAATATAAAAAGTGAGTAGCATTCATAATGAATCGACGGTTTACTATCTCTCTGTTTTATCTTAAAGTTTGCAATTTCTCTGCTTTACCCTAAAATGTACTAATTGACTGTTCGTTTTGCAGCTCCGTCAAGATCCAAAGACGCGGCTAAGTCCAGCGACAGTAGTAGTTCCAGCAAGCCCCGCAAGCGACCAATCAGGACCGTTTCCACCCCCTCCAACGTGTCCCCCCCTAAGAAACCCCGCCCCAACCTGCCCCCGCACCCGGGCCGCGACTACGACCTCAACGAAATCAGATCGGAACTCAAAGGTCTACACACGGTCAAGCAGGAACCCGAAGAAACTGTCAAACAAGAAGTCCCTGAGAAAGAAACCACGCCGGTGCCCATCTCTATCCCTGCAGCCATTCCTTTACCAGACCTTCCCCCACCAGAGAAACAACCAGAAGACGTCTACGAGTTCAAAGAACCCGAGCCGTTTGAGCTGGAACTACACGATGAGAAAAAGAAACGGACGCACCGAATATTCGACGATATATCGCCCAGCAAATATACTTCTTCTACTCTAACCAAGTCTTTAAGTGAAGAGATATCAGAAGACCCTTTGAGGCCTCGGTCGAGCAGGCACTCTCCTTCGTTATCTCCTTTCAGAGAGTTCGGGTCGTCGCGGGACGTTTCTGGAAGACAGAGCCCAGAGTTAGACTTGAAAGAAGATCCCTTCTCAATGGATGATGACTCATTCCAAGATGGCAGCTCAGGACTTACTTTCGAAGGATTCACTCCAGCTAAAAACCAGGAAACATACTCCAAGAAAAGTAAGGTTACGAAACTGCGCGAATTGATTGATGATTCGCCTGAAAGTCCGGCTGATGATGAACAGTCTTCCGAAGACGAACCTGAAGAAGACATGATCCTGAAGCTCGAAGATTCATCTACGCTTCCTGAAGCACCAGAGGAGCTGGCTAAATCAAAGTCTCCGTCTCTTGATTCCACAGAAAAGGAGGATGAAAATACGATAGAACCAGAATCTATCGAAGATATCCCATTGCCTGCGGCCACTGAATCTATCGAAATGTCTATAGAGATTGATTTAGATTCTATACCTGAACCACCAAAGACGCCTCCTCCCAAGATAGAAGAAATTAAAACACCAGAGCCCATCAAAGAGGAAATTTTAAAAATTGAACTCCCTTTGCCTGTCATAAATCCTATCATCGCCAATACAGCAGCCATACCCTTGCCAGCGCCCAATCCTGAACCTGAAGAAATTAGCGAAGAGAAGGATCTAGTGAAAGAGGAAGAAGAAAATAAAGATGAAGAGATTAAACTTCTCTCCATTCCTCTACCAAGCTCACCCATAGATCCTCCTAGAGTACTTCCGGAGTGTAAACCTGATGTGACGAAGTTAGAATCACCGGCAAGTCCTCAGGTAGATACAGAGGAAGACAAATCTGAACCCGACAGTCCTGCCAGGATGGATGTATTACCAGAACCGCCTCCAGGTTTCCTCTTACAATCAGAAGGGCCTAAAATAGCAGAGAAACTACTTAAAGCAATAAATAGTGCTAAAAGGTTATCAATGTCTCCGCCTCCCGTGGAGAACCGGCCGAACACACCCAAGAAGGATCTTCTCAAAATCACGAAACCAGAAGGGAAGACATCTCCAGTCGTGCTCGATCGCAAGTCCGTTTCACCCGCGGGAAAACCGGATACACTGAAACCTTTAACAAAAATAGAAATCGTGAAGAAGTCAAGTCCAATAGACGCTGGTAACTCGATATTCGGTGAGCCTTCCAAGCTTACTGATGCGAAACGCGATGTAGCCGAAGTGAAAAAAGTCCCTACTAAACCTAAAGACCCGACGCCTCCAAGACTCCAAAGTCCGTTGAACGTTTTGGAGCGGCGGAAGAGCGTCGCGGATTTGCCGTTAGCGAATCCAGGAAAGAACAACAAAGTTTTGAGCGACACGATACAGAAGCTGTCGAGTCAGATCAACCAATCAGCGGCCAGCATTCCTCTGCCGCCTTTCCCGCCCGGAGACAGGAGCGAGTCCAGTGATTCTGATGACTCGGATAGAAGGTAATTGTATAATTCTTACACTTCATAACGCAAGAGTACATTTAGACTGTTTCTTTCTGGTTGTACTCGGTGCCCTGAATATTTGAAACAACATTTGCAACAGTCAATAGAGAAATTTTTTCATTACACACTTTTGACGTGAATAGTAACTTGCTCTGGATACGTCTAGTCAAGTAAAAAAAAATGCTTATAGGTAAATACATATTCCATACACCTGCTAGGTTTTGATGAACGAACACTTTTTCTAAATCGCATTGTCGCGAACAATTTATGAACCTTACCATGTCGCTGGTGGTGGCTGGATGAGGAAATCGAGTGATCGTGCGCTTTGGCGTGCCCTTGGGGAGGCCTACGTCCAGCAGTGGACTGCAATAGGCTGATTGATTGACCTTAAATGTGGGCATTTTTTATTCTCTCTTTCACTCCGTAAGGCAATTCGAATATCGTCGAGCGCTCATAGTTGCAGGGAATGAGGTTGCTGGTCTAAATCCCGGCGGGGACGATGTGGCCAAACATAAAATTACGGTTTAAGTTAGGACATCGCAGACTGAATCATCTGATTGTCCAAAAAGCAAGATGATTCCATGCTTCGAAAGACACGCAAAGCTGTTGGTCCCGACTATTATCTAACGAAATAGTCGTCACATGAGCAAGCAGAAGAAGAATTCTGGCATCTGGTTTTGTAGAATAGAATAGAATTCATTAGAGTCGGTCTTCGACTGTGTGACAACCCACTATTATCATCAGTAACTACGAACACAATGACATTTCCAGGTTAATAATCGACAAGTTATCAGTCGAAGAGTGGTGCGGCGTGGCGCCTTCGCCCCCGTCGATGGCGGCGACGCGGGCGCTCCACGCGGGCAAGTCGCCCGGCGAGTGGAGCGCCGGTGAGACGCTGCTCATGCTGGAAGACGCCTGCAAGAACGAGAGGAAACATAGTGAGTATTTATTTCTTCTTGTGTGTTGGGCCGACTGCTACTAACAGCGACTGTGTAAATAAAGTAGCTCTGTACATACTGACGACTAGTCAGTCGCTCGCTTCCCTAAGTAAGCGAGATGGAAAGCTTAAAAGTATACGCAAATGAGTAAATATGCGGTGACCGATTAGCGGTAGTGCCGTGTGTTTGGACAGAACTGAAGTTAGATTCGTCCTGTTATTTTTTTTTACTAAGAAAACAGGTCGTTAACGGTGGGTTTTATTCCTTTCATTTAATTTCTTTCTATGATTTGCAATATCAATCATTTTTGTTATGAAATATTATGTTGTCCAAATTATGCAAAATTTATTTTATTTTCTACTCTCACATCTCAATGCCAATTCCGTGACGATTCGTCTCATGACTTGCATCGTTCAGGTGCAAGCGTAGTCGTCGCGGGAAGCGGTCGAGTCCCGGCGACGGTGAGCGGTCAGCCGGCCGTCATAGCGGGGGCTGTGGTAGCCGGGGATGACGACAGCAACATCTCGCTGCTGCTGTGCTCGGAGACCATCCCCGGCTCGCCGGCGCCCGACGCCGAGCCCGCGCCGCCGCGACAGCGCCTCAACATGCCCTTCGCCAGCGCGCCGCTAAACCACCAGCACAAAGGTAATTATAACTTATACTAGAGGGTGAAATATGTGTGTGTTGTTTCATAGGCGATAACCCTATATAGTCATTTATGCACTTAAGGTTTCTCAAACGATGTTAATGACTTTTTGCTGAAACCAAGCAATTTTTTTATGACACGCAGAGGTTACTTAAAGTTTATAACTGTGAAAATGGTGAGACTAACTTCTGCATAGCGTATTACGAGGAGGGATCAAAAAGTAGTGAGAATGAAATAGAATATAATGACTATTGATAACTTAATAATTTCTTTTTCTACATAGTCTCCGAGTCTCTCTACACACCGAGTCCAGCGCTTTTCCAAGGCTTCAATCCCTTTAAAAAAAAAGTTTTGTCTTGGTCCTGCAAAATACTCTCCACGGCATCCATCACCTCGTTATCGTCTTCGTACCTGTTTCCCCTTAAGTATTCTTTCAATTTGGGGAACAGATAAAAATCGCTAGGCGCCAGATCTGGTGAATAAGGGGGGTGGTCAACCAATTCGAAGCCAGCTTGCTGAATGGCAGCCATCGCAACTGCCGACCTGTGCGCGGGTGCATTGTCGTGATGAAACAGCACGCCCCTTCGAAGTTTCCCTCTCCTTTTCTCTTTGATGGCATTCCTCAACTTGGGAATTAAAGCTGCATAATATTGGCCTGTAATAGTGGTTCCACGCTCCAGGTAATCAATCAACAATATCCCTTCTGAGTCCCAAAATATTGAGGCCATAACCTTGCCAGCCGATGCCACGGCACGAAACTTCTTCGGGGTCGGTGATGATGGCCGTTTCCATTGCGAAGATTGCTGTTTTGTCTCAGGATCAAAATGATGGACCCATGGTTCGTCCATTGTTACGAAACGAGACAAAAAGTTCTCAGAATCTTCTTGAAACTTGTCCAACAATATCTTCGAAATGTCAAGTCGATTTTGTTTCTGACTGTCGGTTAACATTCTCGGCACCCATCTTGCGGAAACTTTTCTCATATTCAAAGATTGTTTCAATATGGATTGAAACTACTTCCATATGAAATGCCCGTTTCTTGAATTAAGTATCGGATGGTAACTCTTCGATCGCTCAATACAGTTTTCTCGACTTTCGCAACATTTTCTTGGGTGACTGACGTCGATGGACGGCCGCAACCACGGACCAAGTAGGAAGAGGACTAGGCGCTATAAACATTTTCATAAAGATTGAGTGTGACATCGCGCGGGGTCGAAGTCTGAGACGCGGGGAGGGTGACTCCGCCTTGACTCCGCCTTTTTATCTCTTGCCACCTAGTGGTGAAAACCAGAATTATCGGTCACGTTCATATTGCGGGTAGTTACACTATTCACAACTAGAGGGCGCAACGTGTTATAAACATACTTATACAGGGCCGTACTGAGATTTTATTTTTAAAAATAAGTACGTCCTCTCGCTCAAAGTCTTAGATCAAAGTACCTATATCGTTTACAGTGATGAACTTGGAAAAATTAGCGCGTGGGTCAGATTACAAACACATTTTTAAAACAAGAAATAATTTTAATAGATACAAGAAATAATAAAGAAGTAAGGCCAATTCTTTCTTTCTTTCTTCCAAAACTTCGTAAAAAATGGTATTCCGTCGTAAACAGAGTTGATAAAACTCCACCCTCTGCTTAGGCTACAATACAAGACATTTATGTGAAGATAATTTCGATGTAATTACATATTACTAATTTACTATTTACTAATAATATGCATGTATGTTTGGATGTATGGATGTTTAGATGTTTGGATGTGTGGATGTTTGGATGTATGGATATTTGGATGTATGGATGTAATAGACGTTAATAAGCGACTTTTAAAACCTGTACATACCCACCCATAAATAGAACAATTTTATTTAACTGCTGTCTTTTCGTTTCTCGAATATTCTCACAAATCGAAAAATATCGTAACCTTGTGTTGACGTACCTTTCTACTATACATTTGCATAGAAGGATGATATGATTATCAAAAGGAGCTTGTTCAAACATATGTTCATGTTCTGCGCAAAAAATGTTTACACCTACAAGTGATTTTAAAGTATGTAAAACTATTTTGTCTTTTCTAAAAATTGGATTGTTTAAGGACTCAGTTTTCAAGCTTCTAATACTACATTCAGCGCGCACACAAATATCTACAACATCTTTAGATGCGTAACAAAGGCCCCCTTGTTTATCTTCGAAATGAAGAGAGCATATTTTTGTGTACTTAGTGGGTACCCATTCTGCCTCACGGTTAACAGCTTTAATCCACCTTTGTTTCAAATCATTATTTGATGGAAATCTAAAAAAGAAATACTGTTATATTATATAATATCATTCATAAACTCGTTGACATTTCATTTTGATTGAAAATAATTATTATTTATTTTACTTCTAAATGCGGCCCGTTGTCGCAAGTGTTGCCTGTTTAGGGAAGGTTGGGAGATTTGGCACAGATTATAATTATAAATTAATACCTCAATGAAAATGGATATTTCACTTTGAATAATAATATTGTCTTTTTTACACTTAAAAACAAAAGATATGTAATAATTAAGACGAAAAACTAAGAAGATGAAAGTAAACAATTCCAAATAGGTATGACTGCACGGGTTATTACATAATTAACATGTTTACTTATTAAAAGCGTGCGTCACACTAATATTACAAAATGTATAATACATTTGGATGTTTAGATGTTTGTTCCGCTTTCATGCGTTAACCACTGAACGGATTTGAATGAAATTTGGAATGGAGATAGTTGGTACCCTGGATTAACACATAGGATATGGAAAAAAGTCTTATTCCCATGGGAAAATCTTACATAACGCGAGCGTAGCCGCGGGCGGTAAGCTAGTGTAGAATCAAAATGAGATTATTTTGAGAACCTCTTTTATCTTAGCATATCGACATTTTAGGATATTTACTTGGTCCGTGCATAAAATCCTCCCGACAAATCGGGAGAATTTATAACACTACCACATATTTTCCTTACTAGTACATTTTGTACACGCTAGATGGCGATCTCGCGTCATCTGACCGCGGGGATTTTTTCGAAGAATATAAAAAAAAAAAAAAAAAAAATATATGTTTATTTCATTTCAAAACAATTTTTACAAACAAATGGCAAGTGACTCCCGGTAGGCTAAGAAGAAACCTGTGTTGGGAGGCACTGCTCTTCATAGCTGATTAGAGATAAACAATAAACAAACAAAACAATACAAATAAATCAACATAAACCAAAATTTAACATAACAAAGGCAAACATTACACCACAACATATTAAACAGAAGAGTACGAGTATGGTATGATATTGTATGTATGTATGTGTGTGTGTGTGTGTGTGTATGTGTGTGTGTGTGTGAGAGTGTGTGTGTGTGTGTGTGTGTGAATATAATAGTTTAACAGAAAATCTAGTTTATAAATTAATAAGTTTTCTAAATTTCATGATAGAATCTAATGAAATATAAACATTAAAGCTCACATAGTCGCAATTACACTTACTTATTAACCAATCTTTATAAGCCATCTAGTAGCGCAAAGTGTAATTTACTCCTCGTATCAATTATTACAGAAAAGTTGGGATGAAAATACTGAAATAAGTTACTTACACGTGAAATGATAACTTTTCAAGCTGTTTCTCCTTGCCTCTCAGAACAATTTCGACACATAGGTACACAACACTTCATATTTTTAGCATTATTTACTCAAATTTCAATAATTTTTGACCGCACGACGACAAGTGTTTTAGTCGCAAGTAATGGCCGCTAAGCCCCGCCCCCTCCGTGACGTCATGGCCGACTAAAATATCACGCGGCCTAGTTCATAGCGCCTAGTCCTCTTCCTACTTGGTCCGTGGCCGCAACGATGTTCGTCTTCCGTGCTCGTTCTCACTACTCGAAATTGAGAAGCCCACCTTGCGACAGTAGAATACGGCGGAGCAGACTCTCCTAATGTTGCCTCCAAATCGCAATGAATCTTTTGAGTCGTTAACTTTTTTAAACAGAGGTATTTAATAACGGCTCGCACTTCGTTTTTCTCCATTTTCGAGAACACGTTCCGACACGAAGCAAACAAATGACTACATTCAGAAAAAAACAAAAGAGAATCGAAGATTTTTTTCTTTATTAATATTACAAATATGTATCTGAGCTATGCCTGCCAGTATTTTTTTTCTTACCAAGGAGTATGTCGTTCTCACTACTTTTTTATCCCTCCTCGTACATTTGCAGGCGTGATAGAGACTCGCTTCGAGTGAAGGTGGGCACGACGGTACATTGACGTGTGCTGTCCGTCTCACTCATGTAAAAAAAAAAGTTTCACTCCGTCGCTTCCTTTCACCCGAGCGTGAAGTACAAGAAATCTTGAAGAATTTAACATGAATTGTTATATTTTTAGCAGAGGAAAGGCGAGGGGAAGGCAGTTCCCGAGAGCAAGCCGCAACGGTGGAGGCAGCGCCGCCGGCGGGCGGGGGGGGCCCGGGGGTGGGGTGGCCGCGGAGACACGCCTTACTGGACAACACGCCCCCCACCACGCCCGACAGCAGCGAGGACATGTCGCCGCACAGGTCAGTGACCCCCCGACACGCCTTATATCTTATAGTACCTGGTTGACCGAGCTTAGCTCGTTTATTTTTTTTAAGACACCTACGCATTTCGATAAACTCTACTTACTTCATACGTTCAGAAGAAAGTACACGCGGCTAGACATAGTAGCACCACTCTTATACTTTAAACGAGCAAGATAAGAATAATAAGGATCTCGGAAACGTACGGCTGCAACGATTTCGCAATTTAGTTTCGGGGGCAATAAATCGATCTAGCTTATAAAATAGATTTCCCCGTATTTTCAGGCTTAAAAGAATTGATACGCGATTTCATTGAAATAGAAAGGTAATTTTGGCTCAGTCGGGACACCGCGAGTTTGCAGTTTGAATCTCGACAATTTTTTTTTTTTTTTTTTTTTGTTCATTTTTTATTCTTTCATTTAGTTATTTAAATACAAAAATGAAAGAAAATTTCTGATAAATTTTTTGGTGGTCTGAAAGTTTTCCATCAGATGGCCCGAGTAAAACGAGGAAAAGAATATATTATGTATTATAAAATAATAGGATGGGACTTTTGATAGGATTCAGAAAGGATTATTATAGGAAAATAAATTATTCCCATACCAACTAACCTACCAACTTATTAGCAGTAGTTCCAATTTTGGCCACTTCACAGATACAGTGGTAAAGGCGGCGCTAGTAGTAATATAAATTTGCATTTATTGAGGTTGCGTGGATAATTTCGATGAAAAAATGGTTTCAAAATAACCTGTATAGTGTATTGATGAGGATGAAAAATAAAAACAACAATTTTATTCTGAATCTGATAAACTTTCTTCAGATTCGTCTGTTACATTTATTATAAATTGCTCTACTACATACAATTGCTCATCAATCAGGTGATCGAGTTTGCTCATTTTATCCTCCTCCAAAAATGTTGTGAACTTCTTTGGTGTTGCAAGTTCATTTTTTATTTTGCACGAGAAAAACTAATTTCCTTTAAACAAAATGTATGTTGCAGCTTTTTACAAATTTATCTGAGTCATTATGTTTGGTTGTTAATGAAGTTTTATAACAGAGATGAAAATAAATTTTAGCAATCTTTTTTCGCAATAATCGTAATCTTTTAAAATTGCACTAATTTTTCTACAACGGCCATACCTTTGTTTACAACTTTGGCATGAAATTAAAAATTCAGGTTTAGGTTTAATTTTTAGTAAAAATAGATTTCCCTGCATTGACAATAAATTAGGATCGGAATTTGGATAGAATTCAGAAAGGAAAATAAATTGTTATTCCCATGCCTATAGTTAGGTTATTATAGGATGAGTTCTGAAGCTGCAAATTTTTTCATACGACGTTAACAATTTTTTTTATAATATTCAGTTTAAAAACCATAATAGCTAAAATTTTAAAACAAAGTAACTTCACCTCTTATTTTATCATTAAACAGTATGTAATTTTACTTAATAAATGAATAAATAAACGAAATAAAATTAAAAAGTTTTTAAAATTTTAATCTGTCAGAGCTCATCCTATAGTAACCCAAGTATAACAGTGGTGTTGTGGTGGTGGGGTTATGTGCAATAAATAAGATATAATTTATGGGGAAAACAATGTTTTATTTAAAATTAATATTAATATATTGCAAATCGTTATCCAAGGGCTTTCATTATTAGACTGAGTCAAAACGAGCTTCAAAACCGTCATGTTTCGAAAACGTTTGAAAATACAATTCTAGAACAAAATAAAGCTGCCAGTGTGCATTTATCACATGCCAGCATTTACAAATAGCAGAGTAAGGAGTATAGGTATTGCTATACCTAACAAGTGGTAAAGGCAGCGCTAGTAGTTATATAAAATTGAATTTGTTGAGGTTGCGTGGATTAAATAACGTCTCCGTGTATAAAATAGCATTTTCCATTTCTGTGTTACATATCTGAAAAAATAACTGAAAATACTTTTAAATGCTTTTTTAGAAGAAAATTTCGTCACTATGTGAGTTGTAGTGCCATCTGTTGCAGAACTTTCGGTGTAAGAAAAACGAAGTGATTTTCTGTAAAAGTATTTTAATTGAACTAAGTAAATGAAAAAATAAGTAATAACAACGACGACGACGGTAAGTAATAAATAAAAAAAACATACCTATAAAAATTGCTCTATCTGTTGGAAAAAAATTTAGACCACGAAAAAATAAGATACTAAATAAGAACTTTTATTTCTGTCATCTTTGTATTTAAATAACTAAATGAAAGAATTAAAAAGTTAAAAACAAACAAAAAAAGAAACATGAACAAAAAAATAAAAAAGTACATTCATGTGGATTCGATCGTTTGACCTTCGGTTTCATTGCCTCCCGGTTCCCCAACAGAGCCACCGCGTCGTTATGGATAGCGGCGAAATTAACCTTCTCTTTTAATGATATGGCGTACAAATTATTTTAAGCCCGAAAACATGGGGAAATCCTGTTTTACCAAAAACAAAAGATAGCTAGATCGATTTATCGCCCTCGAGACCCCCTATATACCAAATTTTATCGAAATCGTAGCAGCCGTTTCCGAGATTCTCATTATATATATATATATATATATACAAGAATTGCTCGTTTAAAGTATTAGATATACGCCTATATATCTGTCCCTCTTACGAAAACAAAATTTTCTATGGCGGATGTATGGCCCGCGTGACGTCACATGTCACGTCGGTCTTTTCTTTCTTTGAAGCCTTATAAATTTGTTTCTGTTTGTTTGTTTGTTTTGTTGAAAAAATATTTATGTGTTTATCTGGAACTGGAAATATTTCCATTAAAGAATTTAAAAAACTAATTTTCTTCAATAATGTCCAACTATTCCCAAATAACAGGTTCTCTGCACCTACCTGTTATAAGAAATAAGATAATAACTTTCACATTCTTCCCGTACCGTAACTATTATACTTCGCAGGGAGCGACGGTTATCGGAGCAAGACAGTCCGTCACAGCGCAAGGAGGATGACGATGAGGCGCGCGCTAACGACGTTGCTATGGACATTGACAAACCACACGGTAAGATCTTAGTCCTATATGTAGTTTTTCCGAGCAAGTTGTAAAAGACCACCTGCCTCCGTGATTGTCTAGAAGGGGCGTTGTGTAGTATATTAAACATAAAATTCTCACGAATAATAAGCTCTGTCAAAAGTGCATCAGATTTCTATTGTATTTAATTCTTACTGTAAATATTATTTTATATTTCTTTAAAGATGTTCGAACGATCTTATTATTAATAAGATTAAAGTTTACCATATTTATAGATTCTAGGCAATGATAAACCATTATGTGAGATATACTGTCCAAGTTAAGTTACTGTCCGAAAAGCATTGCAGAGTTGTAGGTGTAGCCTACAAGTGCAATGCTTTTCGATATAGTGTTTTTTTTATTTTTATTGAGACATATTGGTGTTAGCCAAAACCCTTTCTTTCTGTGAAACGAAAATGAAAAAAAACTTTTATGCAATACCGCTTAATCCGTATGAACGACTGATTAATTAAGGGGGAAAGAAAAAGATAAAAAGTCGGATAGAACATTTTGTTTGTCTCTTGCTTTTTCTCTCTGACATACGAAACAAATGGATACCGCGGCTGATTCAGCGGTATTATAAAGGTTAATTATACGTTCGGGTTATTTAGCGGAATCGTTTCGAAAACCTCTAACCAAATCTTTATTAATCCAACCTTTACGGTCCCTGGTGATAGGCATTATACACAAGTCAAAAAACGGATGCAAATTGTAGTATTGTTGTTTCCAGGCGTACGATCCCGCAAGGCGTCGGAGTGTTCAGGGCCGGGCGGCGCGGGGCGCGGGCGGCGGCGTGCGCGCAGGGACACGGACGACGCGCACGCGCACGCCAACCACGCGCCACCGCCGCTCAAGTACAACTTCTACGTCGAACTCGGTCAGTAACTGCCTTGCGGCGTACAAATCCATCCTTGAAATGCATTAAAAAAAAGAAAAAAAAAAGTAAATATTGCCTGAAATAAATGATTTATTATTATTATTAAAACGAATGGAGTGCAAAAAACAGTGAAAATTCAGTGTTGATCTTAATTCCTTTGCATAGATTTCTGAAGCGCGTCGGCTCGTGGGAGCGAAAGCGCACTTATTTTTTTACGAGCCTTGTAAAACCCTCAATATTGATTTTCAAAAACTTTAAATTATGTCTGTCGAAAATAAGGCGAACTTTAGGATATTGGCATTAGAGCATGACTTCCCGAATCGGGATTCGGGAAGTCATGCTCTAATTCTAATTTTAAAACCCAGCTATCCTTTTCGTTTTTATGACTAATGAAAGAGGAGGTGATGAATTCAGATGATCGAATGATATTAATTTGAACGAATGATAACCTAAAATAAGGGCATAACGAGATTTTTAAATCGGAAGTTTTAAGTGCTCTCTAAAATTGACACGGCCATAAGGTTCAGATTTGAAGTTTGCCAGCTCTAATATTAGCTTGGCCATCTCCTGTCCTTCCATCCCTGGCCATCTCCTGGCCAATCTTTAAAAAGTGAAAAGGACAGACGAACTTAAATTAAGGAATAGAGCGTGACAGTGAGAATTAGCCTCATTATTAATAAATACAATAAACAGTGTAAATGTGACATTCTTATTGAATTCTATAAAACAGTACTCGAATTAGAACCAACTTCGATAGTAGACTAACCCGAATTTTCTTATGCAAGAATAGAAATTGTTGTTGGCAAAGTACTTTTTTTATAGATTTAATATTCTTACAGAATACGTCTGTTACGTCCGTCTAAAGTCCAAGATCGTTTTCTTCTGTATTCGCTTTATAAATTGGATGTTTTTGTTCAGACCCATCATGGGACTGTCCGACGCGCATCACCGTCCTGCAGACCCGGCTGGCGGACCTGCGCAAGGCTTACCACTCGGTGAAGGCCGAGCTCGCCGCCATCGACCGCCGCAGGAAGAAGCTGCGGCGCAAGGAGCGGGAAGGTACCATCTCTAATATATTTTTTTTATTATTATTTATTTAATAAATGAAAGGCTACATTTTTAAAACATAAATAACTCGCCAAACTTCACAGTTTGATGGCGAGACGCGCTCGTTTTCGCACATTTACTTATTTCTATAATGCAGTACCTATCTTTCGAATGACTCGCAGCACACCGCAGTACTTACATTGGTACAATACTACTTGATTAAAAATATGCAAATATTTGTTTTAAAACAAAGCGAAAAATGAAAAAGAAAGAAAACATTGTTTAAAGCTTATTAGTATTCTAACAGATAACGTCTGTTTACTTATATCTAACGCAAACAGACGCCATCTGCCAAAACACCAATAACAACTAAATTTTTACGTGTAATGTGACGGACGACCACGGAAACAACCGCGAAAACGAATCCTATCTTCTTCATCGTGTTATTGAAATACCGGTATTTACATTGAAATCGGGTTTAGACTTAGCATAATACTTAATAGAAAAAAACGACTCGACTAGACTCGTAAAATAAATCGCCTACACGGTGCTGGTTAAAGATAAGTTTCACAATCAATATATCGATTTCCGAAAATACCGGAATTTTGAGCCCCGATTTGATATCTGGATCTTCTTCTGCAGCCACCCACTTCGACCACAAATAGATATCTAATATTCTCCATTTGTCCTTAGCCGTGAAAGCCGCCAAAGCCGCGTGCTCATGATGACCGTTGCCGTCCCGGCGGCGCGGGCGGCCGGCGCGCTCGGGGCGGCGCGCGCGCAAGGCCGCCGCCGCCATGCCGCCCCCGCCCCTGCCCGCCCCCGCACCCGTCTCCACCCCGCCCATACGTTTTAGCATGGGCGGACCCGACACACCCACACAATAATGATCTCCCGGTTTTTGTGCTCATCGACGCATGCCTTTCGTAGACGCGGCAAATCCACAACGGCAGGATCTCAATATTATAAAAGTTTTAATTTAATCGTGAAAAGAACTTGAATTAAAAGATTTAGGTATTTTCTGTTTGAATCTTTGTTTGTTTTACTGTAGATTCTATAGTAACTAAAAAAGTAATAAGATCCCTCCGGATGCAATAAAATCTTGTCTACGGAAGGTTTTGTAATGTTTGGTGAATGAAGTTATACATGATCATTTGAAAATTGTAGTTATTCTACCGCAGCGCAAAGGTTATTCTAAAAATCTCCACCAAAACATTTAGGGATGGACTGCCTACTCTATAACAAAAAAAAATACTGGTGGAAATTACTAGATTAAACTACAGCCATAGAAATATTCCAAACGAATATGTTTATCGGCAATAAATATCACTGTGGTGTTTAGAACATTTATCTCTGCGTTATTATATTTTTATTAAAAATATTGTAGTGATCTGTGTAGTAGAACGTAAGTGTTTTGATGTATTATTATTTTATTCGTATTGTATTGGTTTTGAATATTCAAAGTACTTTTCATGTTACCTATATCTAGGCATCCATTTCGATAGAGAATTCGCTAGATGAATATTAGTGCAATGAAGTGTCTTTTGATGTATTAAAGATAGATTCTTTATTAACAAAGCAGTGGCAAATAGTTTTTCCACAAGAGACTGAAGGATCAAATAATAACATGAAATATTGTGAAGACTATTTATTTCCCCAAATTATATGTAATTTGTCAGATTTATTATCGAGTTTACTTAATAAACATACAGAATGGATTACCTTGTTGTTTCATTAAAACATTTAAAACCTAAATACTTTCAAGAAAATAAAAGTTAATTTTCAATACATTTTTCCAATGTCTTGATTGTGTTGTAAATAAATTAAGGTTGTGTATTACAATCTTATCAATCATACATACTACATAGTTTTCTGTGTACAATCTCTCTAATTATTAAGAAGCTGCACAAATAGTGCAATCGCAAGTTACATGCTAGGATATTACAATTACTTAGTTCATACACGTTTAAAACAGTTGCCAATATCAACTTGAATACCAGAAGTTATAAATCCTTCATAATACAATACATTATTTAAACTCTTATAAATATCTCGGCATGAGGTAATCATCCAAGGCATTTAGTGACTGGTAAGAAAACGCCAAACTCGACCGACACAAGTCACTCAGAATTTAAGAAGTTCTAAGAGGTATTTTTACTACGAATGCGTTTGAGACTTTTGCGTCTACCTATGTATTGCAATTTTCGTCATCTAGACGAGACGCCTATATCAACATGCAAGTACTGCAAATTACGTATTTGACAATAATATGCTCCTAATTAGTAAGTACCATTTAAGGCCTCTGCACACACGAGAACAGTTCACGAAGCTGGCAGTGTAGACAAAGCCTGTGGTTATATAATTAATCACTGGTATATAAAGATAAAATTTTATCGTTGTTCGATTTCTACCCTTTTGTGACGAACTGTCCCAAAAATGAACTTCAGCGCGTATTTTACACGGATGAGTTCAACTATTTTCGCAAGTAAAATTAGCCAACCAGCACGTCATAAGGTCTATCTGTCATCTTCAGAAGCTTCCGGTAACAACGAATACTTAACACAACATTTTAACAGTATTTGTAACATTTAGTCACTTGAAATGAAAGTCACCATGTGAATGTGAAATGTGAATGTCAGTAGCGATACTATTTATGTCGGTTTTCTGAAGCGTCCACTAGTCGTCTGTGGCGTCCACTAATGCTAGTAGTAGTTGGGGTACTGCGGCCACGGGCCCGGGTGGTGCTGGTACGGGCCGGGGGGCTGCTGGTATCCCCACGGCGGCTGCTGGTACGGCTGCGCGTATGACTGCTTCAAATACAAAGCATGAGGTAAGTTTTATACAATCGTAATAGAATGTGTTGTGACAACTATACATACATCCCTTTCGCGATTCCGACCCCGCTATATTACCACTGGTAGAAATAATTAAATCAGAAAAAAAATATACATTCTGGTATCGAGTTTCATACCGAATCGAAGTGTTTTCAAGGCAAGACTAAACCTCTTCTTGAGAATGCTTGTTTGGAGACTATCACCCCCAAGGAAAGGAAAATGAATTAAAGGATAAAAGCTAGACTGAAGTGTGATAAAAATTTAAGGTACTAACGTCCCTAAAGACAAGGTTAAGTCTACAGTAATATGGGATCAGGTACCCATTATACACGACTGCTGTACAAGGAAGTGGATATGAGCAAAGGACTGAGTACTCGCAGCCTAAAAGCGAGCCGAGCAAGATGTGTAATACACAGACTTTGTGTCCCTTTCTAATGGGGTGACCACAATATTTTTGTTACGTGGGACACGGGATGGGACCTATAGATTGAATTTAGTTGATTCAAACTTTCAACGTGTCGGTCAGGGTCGATTATTTAGCGATTGTCTCGTCAGATATAGGAAAATGAGACACATTCAATATTTTTTAGTTGAGAGATCGCCGGCGGTCTTGTGATACTTTATGAATTAAGTCTGTTTTTATCTCGGAGACAAGTTGGCAGATGCTGTTCACAATTTAAGTTTACAAATCATATCACTTGGTTTTATTTTGCTGCGTTAATACCTACTATAGGTACCGTTTTGTTTAATCGTTTTTTTTAATGTATTAATTAGACGATTAGTTCAACGTTAACCCAGGTAAAATGTCAGTTTAGTTTTTATTTTATTTCTTCACTTTTCGGAAATCTGTATTAGAAATAAAAGCAATAATAAGTCATGGCATATGCAAACACACTGGGAAAAGAGACCTTTCTTACCTACATTCGATTAATAACACACACAACAGAACCAACTAATCCCGCATCGCATGGTTACCCTATTAAAAAAAAAATAGACGAGAATAAATCCAAGCCCAAGCAAGCTACCAACCACGCCATGTCACATCTTGTGTCACATCAATCAAAGTGTTGACATAATAGGTAGTAAAAAATACTCCCAAATGTTCTAAGTAATGAGAGAATTACTATATTAAGAGGTAAGTTACAAAATAAATACCCAATTAAATAAGAACTTTGTTTATACTAATAAGTTAACCCTTTAAGATAGTATAATAATTGAATAATTGTCTGAAATCATTACTACCACTTTCTACCAACTATCACGTTTCTATCGCATGGCAACCTTTAGAAAGGGACAAACGGCCTGCATTCTAGCTATTTCACTCGGCTCGTTTTGCCTGTGTCAATGTTGGTTGCCAAAATTGAGTCTTAATACAATACGTTAAGGTGTGTTTTTGTGATTTAATATTTTAGTAGTACTCAGTCCTGCTCTATTATAACGTCCTTGGATATGAGTAACTTTAAATTGAGATAAGGCTTCGTTGAGACTATTTTTCGGCGGGGTTAGCATTGCGAGAGGGTGCATGGTAGTAAAGTCGTTCTTGCTAGAAAGTCTCACAAACTTTCGTATGAAGAGTACAGGGAAAAAACATGTCTAGTCACAAAAGTAACTTCACGAGACATCGCGTTTTGAAAGTTTGGAACGATGTAATTTAATATGTTATTTACGTGTATAGGATTTTTTGAAAGTGAAATATAAAAGATATTAAAACTTACATCTATAATAAAAGCGGAAAATAATAGTTCATTGAACACACTAGATTTTGAGGTATAAATCCTATTTTTGAAAAAAACGGACTGCATATGTTTTTTCCCTGTACCCTTA
This sequence comes from Carpatolechia fugitivella, assembly GCA_951230895.1. Lineage (NCBI taxonomy): Eukaryota > Metazoa > Arthropoda > Insecta > Lepidoptera > Gelechiidae > Carpatolechia > Carpatolechia fugitivella. The sequence goes on along the minus strand of OX579662.1, from coordinate 7,060,328 downwards.
AATAAATATTTTTTTATTCGGAAAACCAACAGTTAATTACAGGTAATGAACATAGTCATCAACATAGTTCATTTGTCTTATTACAGACTAATGTCTGTAGTCTGTTTTTCGGTTTCTAAACATAGTTGTTCGTTACCTGATCGTAGGAGGTGGCGGTGGTCGGGGGTTGGTAGTAGGCGCCGCCCGTGCTCGCCGCCGCACCGCCGGCCGCACTCGCGGACCCCTCTTTCTTTTTGGCTTCGGTTGAAGAGCTAGGGACGGAAAATATCTATTAGTTTCTAAAGAAGTCGGTACAGGCCTGCCCTTTTTGCCTGGGATTACTCTATGCTAGTGATTGGACGCGCAACTTCAATAACGAAAAAAAATCCCGATTAAACTTTTGATCCGGTTGTTGTAGTCTTGTATTTAAGTGAGGGAACCAACTGAGAAACGGGAGGCCTGTTGTAATTTCTATGTATTTATGTTTTGCACCAATAAAAGCTTTACTTAGTAATTAAATATTTTTTTAATTACTTAACAAATAGGGCTTAGATGAAAACAAATAGAATTATGAACTAAAATATACGCAAACAATTTCTTCCACTCTTGAAACTGAACAATAAAAATTATCTTTAGACAATCGAGCTCACATTAGAATTGTTTATTTAAAAGCATTAGAAGAAGAAAGTACAAACGTACCGTCTTCAGATGCGTCCGCGCACAAGTCGCGATCGCTCGGGTTTGTTTGGGTGGGGCTTTTTTCCCTCGACTCTTGTACAATTTCTCTGTGACAAAAATGTTCAGTTTCGTGAATGGACTTTGTTCGAGGTATCGGTCGCGCACTGTGTAGTCCAAAGCCAACCAGTCGACGGGTAAACATTATATCAGCTATTTGTTTGGTCTTTGCGTTCCAGTACTTGATGCGATCAAAGTATAGACAACAGAATACATCCAATGATCTTGGTGGGCAAATACTTTCTGTTCAAATATAACTGCAGGACGATAGGTCTACTGTATACATTATCTGATCAAATCAAATTAATTTATTAATTTTGATTTTTGTGTCTGGTATTCGAAAGTCATTACAGACCAAATCGAATAAAAAATATTTTATTCGAATTAGGATTTTTACTAATAATTTTTGAACGTCAAAGCTAACAAACACCAAGGACAAGAAAGCTTGTTCGTGGTTGGCACGTTCACTACTAGTGCACGCACACTGTGGATAACAACGGCCGGAACAAACTCCACAGGACTCGTATCTTTTGTACTTTTCTTTTATATATATGTCACCGTAAGATTGTGAACGCCTTAGTTTATAATCTTACTCGCGATATTATAAACTTACGAAAAATTGTGAACTGAAACCAACCCCTTACAATTTAACGTATTATTTCTCGTTAGTTTATAATCTTACGATGTTCACCCGTAAAGTTGTGAACCGTGTTCCTGATTGGTCGGTTTTGGCAGTAGCTACAGAATGACAGCCAAGAATAGCCGCGCTGGACACGTCAAACGTTTAACCAATCAGCGTGCAAGGTGCGTTCCGTCGCATGCCAATTTTTAATCAGTTCACAATTTGACGGTTTGACATCGTAAGATTATAAACTAACGAGCAATAATACGTTAAATTGTAAATGGTTGGTTTCAGTTCACAATTTTCCGTAAGTTTATAATATCGCGAGTAATATTATAAACTTAGGCGTTCACAATCTTACGGTGACATATATAAAGAATAATACAGTCATAATTACAATCAACCCTTTTGACCTAAGCCCTTCTGACTACATAGTGCGCGATGACTCCTAGTGAGTTCTTCTGGCCTAGGCTAAGCTATACATTTCAATGTACATTTATGTACTTATGTATCAAATACGGAGTTTTATTTCAAATTTTATTTTTAAATTTTAATTGAAATGTCAGTGGTCGAACTGACGCGATTACCGAGCGACAATTTGTCGCATCGCATATTCATCCACGTGCTTCTGAAACATCCATCCCGCTTACCTGGGCGAGCGAGTGACTAGTCACGCCAGCTTGTACAGAGCCTTACAACGTATTAGCTAAATAACTTAGAACTTTTTGGGCAGTAACTCAGCTGATAAAACTGAACAACTATCAAAAAGATCCCCAAAATAAAAAAAATATTTCATATTCATACAAACTAATTAGCAAACCGTGTCAATTAGATTTTTTCACGTACTTTAGCTGGGGGCAGAGGTGTTGTTGCTTTTTTAATGAATTTGTACTGTATTGTTTAGTGTCATGGGCTGAGCTATACCACCCGAGAGGTTCAGTTCTTTAGCTAACACGTTGTATACACTGGTCCACTCACTTGGGCAGCGGCGGTGGTTCGTTGCGCTCCTTGCGCGCGCGCTTGCGCAGGTGTTTGGCCAGCGCACGCGCATGCTGCTGCGCCGCGCGGGCCGCCGCCGCGCCGCCCAGCTCCTCGGCCAGCTCGCGCCGCCGCCATGACATCGCCGCCGACACCTCCACCTCAGCACCCTCTTGCTTCTCGTACGATTGAACCAGCTCTGTGGGACAAGAATAATAAACTTGCAGTAATAATAAACTAACCCTAAACAGGGTAGGCTCGAGCCCCTCGGTGGGGACGTTATATTTTTAGCTGTTGATGAATAGGGTATTTGACTGCTCCTAACATATTTTATGAATTAATTTAAAAATATAGATTAGTAGCAGACGATTCGCAAAGAGAAAAACAGAATCGGTTGAAAAACGCATTTACAGTGATTTTTTAAAGTTTCAATAGTCTGTCACTTTCAAAAACGATTTTTTGTATGGAGATTATATTATGGTGTTACTTGCTTGTAACGTCACAAGCAAGTTTGTGCCTCTCTGTCTAATCTTGAATTTCAAACCTTTATAACTCGGGTCAATTTTAAAGATTAGCAAAAATTATTTTAGTGTTCAATAGCAGAAACTAACAAGTTTGGATTTATAAAATAAAAGTAGTCAAAAACCAACAAAAGGAATATTACAATGATTTAGAGTTCATCTTCCTCCTACCTTGTCATACCTTACGTGAAGTCTTAATTTGAAACAACATTGTACCTTTTTGGCTAAGAGTTTTGGCGGTGTCTTGTCTAACGATACCCCTTCATTACAACAAGAAATAAAAGAACCTTGTATCGTGCTATTATGTAAAGGAGAATAAGGCAGAAAACTCTTACCACACCCATAGGAAGTGACAAATAACTAGCTAAGTTTCTTATAAAATTTGTAGGCACAGTTTAGACTCTATAGCAAATTCTAAATCTAGTTAGATAATATTACAAGTTAACAACACCGCAATAACTTAAAAAAAATACAAATAAGTTTATGACCACAGACGTGGTTTTTATTTTTGAAAATACGTGAAGACTACATACCTTCCAGCTCTTCATACTTGGTGCCGGGCGTGTGCAGCGCCAGGTCCAACCGCTGCATGTGCAGTCTGGGGTTCAGGGGGTCCTTCACTATAGCGTCGTCCAGCACCTTGGATATAAACATTCATTGGTTAGAAATAGAAACACACAAAAATATTACAGATCTTACCGAAGACGCCGAACTAAAAAAAAACGCGATCTGCATTCGTGGCCATAGTAGCCACAAAGCTGCATTCGGATCGCACGCGAACTATAGGCGGTACAAAATTAAACATAAAACGGGCACTTATCGAGTTTTCTGTACGAGTTCAAGGGAACATGCATAAAAAAAATATTCGTTTATTTCTGAAAGTATACAAAAATAGAATACTGACAGTCAAAATAGAATCGAAATTGATCGAAAAACAAACTAGTTACATTATGACACAAATATATCTGTCCCTCTCTACGAAAACAAAATTTTCTATGGCGGATGTATTGCCCGCGAGACATATGACGTCACATGTGTCGTCGGACCTCTCTGTCTAACCATCAACTTTGAAGCCTTATAACTTTGTTTCTGAGCAAGATATTTGGAAAATTATTTTTTGTGTGTTTATCTGGAACTTGAAATATTTCGATTAATGAATTTAAAAAAAATATGCATGTTCCCTATTGCAATATTAATTCTGTAGTATTGGATTTAAAAGGCCTCTTTCACTTTTCTGTTTGCATTTTTTCTGGTTATGCCACATGACGCGCACCTTCCTGGCGGCGCCGGGCGCGCGCCGCACGTGGAACTGGAAGCGCGCGTACTTGATGGCGAGCGCGGCCGCGACCGGCTTGCTCTTGGCCGCCGCGATGTAGCCCTCGTACAGCTGCGCGCACTTGTCCAGGTCGCCGCGACGGCGCTCCAGGTTCACGCGCCTGAAATAACATTATTATTGTTCACTCACGCTCGAAAACTTTCTTCAAAAACTTTCCTACTTAGTGGAATTATCATATCACGCCTAGAATTTGAAATTTATTCGCATTTTTTATTCTAGTTGGTAAAGTCCCGTTGAGTTCATCCTCAACAGCAATGATCGTAAAAACATTTAGAAAATAAGTTATTTTAAAATATAAGTGCTCACATATGGAATACAAAGTTTACTTACAATAACATCATAAATAGGGTTACATTATAAGAAACATGTCTCCACAAATGTAAGTATTCAGCTCATCATTTTGAATTCTATTTCTCTGGTGGTTATTTAATATTTCGGTTTTATTACACTATTGTACGAATTCAATACGTAACACAACACCACTTACTTCCAAATAAAATAGCTAGAAGAAACAACAATATTATTGTGAATTGCGTTGCACAGACGCGCATCGATCCCGTAGCTATGCGCATGCGTGATATTTTTAAACGGAGAAAATTATTGAAACCCAACTTCTTAGATTATCCCAATATTTTTGAACTATTTTCTTGTGCCAAATTCTTAGTTTAATAATCTAAATGCACTGCTGTATCAGTATGAGGAGTGCAAAAGCGAGTGCCAGTACAAAACACATACCACTCCTCTCCGACTAATCCGAAACGTACGGATGTAGTCAGTAAAGGAATTATAGTTATAGAGGTCGCTCAAAAAAATCGTATAACTGTGAATTTAATAAACTGTATAATGTATACTCGTAAACAAAAAACACTTTAGAAAGCTACTTAAATTTGGAGCATCCTGCTGTACAGAAAAGACATTCTCAATCGCACCAATCAAAGTCTAAACAGTGTTCCACGCTGTACTGCTTAGCTTAGCTTCTAACACCAACAACTTGATAGTATTTGCCTGTACTGTATCTGCACGACGTAAGGGCAGGTCTTCTCGATGCGGTCGAGGATGTCGGCGGCCTTGCCCGGGTTGCCCTGCGCCTCCTCGAAGTGCGCCCAGTGCAGGTGGAGCTCCGGCTTGTCGAGGTGGTGAACCGTGCACGCGCGTTCCAACACCTCGCGCGTCACCGGGATCAGCTCGGGGTGGCCTTCCGAACGCTCCTCTAGGAATTTTATTAACTGTGGACGGGTTACATTGTTTTAAGTTCAGTCTTGTCGTCACTTTTTATACAAATATTGCCAATAAAGTCATAATTTAAAATCAGCTGATGCGTTGCGTTGTCCTGTCCTATCCACGTAGTAAAGTCTACGTGACAGAATCTTTCTCTTGGCGAAAATTGAGGGGGGGAACAAATATAAAGTATTTACGTAGTGAGTGAGTAAAAGAACCTTTATTCGCTGCGCAACTTGTACCGTTTTGTCCCCATCAAACGCCTACACACAAAATTAATTTTCTTCCAAGGTGTATTCAAGTTTCTTCAACATATTTTTTTCACCCTAAGACTTGGCCCTAAGAGCATCGAGTAGTACATAATGATATGCTTTTTTGAGGAAACCAGGCATCTCTCCCACTAAAGATAAAGCTGGTTCCTTAAACTGAGCGCTGTAACTGCTGGAAGTATGCACTGACCCGCATCCAGAACTCGTCGTAGAGCGCGGTGGCGATGAGGCAGCGCTCGTGCAGCACGAGCGCTCTCTTGAGGGAGCCGTGCGTCTTCTCCCACTCCAGGTACAGCTTCCAGTTCTTCAGCTGGCACCGCTCCAGCGGCTTCACGTGGAAGTAAGGCCGCTTTATCTAAGATACAAAAAAGTTGTTCATAATAAGACTTGAACAAAATATGCGTCCGCGCGACCGATCGGTCAGACCACTTCATTGTGAAGTTACAATGTGCAACTATTTATATAAGCGGCGGGCGCGGCAGCTTACGCTTGCTTGTAATTATAACGGACACATGTATTTCGATCATTTGAATTGGACACAAAAATCGACAATTTGACAGTTATGAAGAAACTTCACAAATTATGTAACGATCTCTTCACCAACCTAAACTAAAATGAGCACTACTAATACGTCGTATTATAATAGCTACGCTGAACATTGCACTGCACCTACAAAAATGAAGCTTACGAAACGGCTTCCAGACTGTGATATCAACGTACCCCTTCCTCGAAGGTCCACCTGGCGGCGACTTCTTCCCCGGTGGCCTTGTGCACCTTCCTGCGCGCGGCTATGACGCGCTCCTTGATGGCTTGAGCCTCCTCTTCCGAAGCCTGCGGAACAAATATTATATGGGTAATGTCTGTATCAAACTGAGGTCGGCCGGAGTGGGGACTCTCGGAAAAACCAAACATAGTCCATGGCTCATTTAGTGTCCTGTCCTGCCTGCCCTGTCACCTGTTCGCTGCAGGACGCCACAAATAGTGCAATCGAAGTGGCTAAGTTCTGGACCACAAAGATGACAAATTAAGTTGTCTATGTCTACACGCAAAGAAGAAGTCTCACAAAGAGAGTTTAATTCTCGACCGCTCGGTCACGAAGGGGGCTTGTTCTTGTTCTTTTATCGTGTCAGTTGTAAAATCGACAAATCCTGCAGGGTCAGCATAACCACAACAGATAAAATAAGCCCGCGCGACATACAAAGTAACCGCCAATAGTATCCATGTTTATATCGAGGACAAGAACTGCGTTACTATTCCAAAAGCCACTGGAGTGCTATTACAGCCCTCCCCCAGGCGCGGAGGCTGGGCTCGCGAGTGCTGCGGGATACTGACGATGTGGTCGCTGGGCTCGTCCTCGCCGGGCGGCAGGTCGAGTTGCGGCTGCGCGCCCGTCGCGTCCCGCACTTCCCCCCGCAGCCGCACCAGCTCTGCGCGAGACACCACGCCCGCTACCGGCTCCGACAGCACGTGTTCTTGGAAGCTGAACACAAATAAACTAAATTTAGAGTCAGTTTTCATTTAAGTAACTAATCACTAAGAATCTAGCGCGCGCGCTGCTGCTTTTTCAGTGATAGCAACTCGCGGATATCATTGGTCGACATGTCGCATGCGGGACCACACCAAGAGAACCAATTTTCAAATTAGTTTTTTCCAATTTTTTGTCACTTAGGCTGTGGTTATTATATGCGGCATGTCGACCTATAAAAATGTGGCCCTTAAAACGATCGCTTTAAATCACACTAATCTATCATAGAAAATTTTAAGATTACACCACAAGCAAAAAAATAATAAGCACTGACTTGTCGAAGTGTGAAGTGTATCCGAGAGTGGGCGTAGCTAGTAGACGGTCGTAGATGTTGGTGACGTTGAGCGCAGACCCGTTCTCCGCTTCCCACTTGATGTAGGCCTCCCACAGACGATCCGAACGGAATTCTAGGCCGCACGCCTCTGTATTAAAACACAATCAGCAATTATTATCAGATAAGTCCATTAAAATAACTCGATGAGCATGTGCGAACATCACTCGAATCTTATGTGGTATGAGTACACTAGGTTTTTATTGTTTTTATGTGGCAAATACGAGATTCGAGTGATGTTCTTTGTACGTTTTCTAGGACTCGAATTAAGGCAATCAGGATAACTTAATGTGGCTTGGTTAACTTGACTTGATTAAAAAATAAAAATAATTAAAAATATCCTATTTCAAATTGCTGTGCCTAACAGGGTCCATTATGTATGTACCTTCTATTATATATAACATAACTGTGGAATGCAATAAATTGATTGATTAAGTTTTCGATGCACTTAATACGCTGCGAATTCAATCGATTTCCGGCTCATTAAACTCACCGACGGCTCGTTCGAACTGCGAGCGGATGTAAGCGTGATCGTCCGTGCGCGTGGTCTTCACATGATTGAGGTAGTGTATCCAAAGGTCAACGGAGAGGGGGATTGCTTTCAGCCCCCTTTCCAACACCTGCAACACGGCCCGCGTCAGAACAGCCCATTGGCGATAGCATTGCCGATACGACAACACTATGAAGCAAGGGAATAAACAATAGCATATGTCTCATGTAATTTTGAAAGGACGAAGCGAGGCGTTGGACCGGCTGGCCGGGAGAGCCGCCTTCAGGCCAACCCCTCACTGAGTCCATTCAATATAAAACTAGTCGAGTATATTACACCTGTTCGCGTGACCGCCGCTGCCGCGCCGCCGCCGTCTTCGTCCTACCGCCATGCAATGGCATAGCCGCATGGACGCTTGGCCAATGGACCGCCATGCTAACATGGATTAATTCGTCAACTTAAATAAACGCATCTCCAATATCCATTATCAATCACGTACTTAAATAATATACATGTAAAAGTATTACAATACATCATGCGTGTACAAATTATCATAAATATATGCACTAAAATATAAAATATACACCACAAAAAATTAATAAGTAGAAAGAAATCTATGTGATGATTATAGAATTCTCCGTAGCGAATGTGATCTGAAGACTTTGCCTTACGAGCATCGCGGGCCTCGACGCACTGTTGGGAAAAAAAATAATTGCAAAAAACCAGTTATGCTAAAACAATTCAAATCCAAGTGTTAAGAAGACATTGATATGAAACTCATCATTCAGGTGTATAAGCTTTATCAACTCACCATGTGACTTAAATAAGGAATGCGATTCATGTGGGCGGGGTACTTACCTCGAGGCACTTCTTTTTACTTCCTTTGCGCTTCTCGTAGTCGGCGTACTTGCGCCAGTAGCCGTAGCAGTACGGGTAGTGCGACAGGAACGCGTCGTAAGCTTCGCGCGCCGCCTCCACCTCGCTCTGACAGGAAACAACAACACACTATTGTAACATACTACTACATTTACGATGTAAATGCAACATAACCAATATTAATCAGTTGGCCCTTGCCTATCCACATAAGGATTCAGTTCCCATCGCTTCATAAAGCAGATGAAATTAGCAAATAGTTTTCATCATAATAAGGTTTGATGTCTTTGGTTCAACTCTTCAAAATAAAATGTTGAACTAACCTCTTGATCCACATATTGCAGCAAATAAGTCCATCCAGTGAAGTCAGTGGGATCATCATTGACAACCTTCCAGTACTTGTCCAGCTCAGGAAGAACCTTCTTCTTTGGTTTCTCGTCTGTAGAAGGTCTCTTCTCTGCTGGGACAGGCTTACTATCACCATTCTAAAAAAAAAAAATTTTAATCATTTTATTTTTATTTTTTAAGTTTGTGGATTTAGACCCAATCTTAAGTTAATATGACATACTTTTGTGACTGCCTGCTTTTTACTTGAAGATTCAGTCTCTGAAGTGGGTGACCCGGGATCATAGCCATCTCTTTCTTCATCAGTCTTACGTTTCCGAGAATCTTTTGTCTCTTTCTTTGAAGCTGGTAGCTCATCTTCTGATACCACCTGAAAATATATGATTCATGAGAATCTGGATTTTGTATTTTGATTTGAATTCCATGTTATAATTTAACAAAAAACTTGCAATTGATCCAGAAGCTGTAATATCCTTCCATCAACAGCTCATAAACATCCCCATAATATCAAAGATAAAAAAAAAACATTGCAACATAAATGTTATCCTAGGATCAAATACATAGTCTTTCTTTTAATTCAACTATAATACCAAGTAATAATATTGCAAATCTTTAAAATATAATCTCTTACCTACAACCATTTGTTTTCTTTTGTTTCAACCTCACGCCGCAAGTGAGGCGTTACTTACCGAGACATTTTTTTTATGCTCCGGCCCGTTATCTAGTTGCAATTGTTGATTGAAGTAAAGAAAGTAAAAAATTATGGAAGGCATTCAGATTATGCTACCTCAGTATCAGCAGGCAAATCAGCAGGTTTGGGTCCTGGCAGCTCATCATCAGAGACATTCTCAGCATCCTTGATGCTGGGTTTCTGGACTGCTGGTAGTTCATCCTCAGAAACTACCTCAGTTTCTTCTGCACCACCCACCTGGTGACAAAATTAAACAATGTTAAAAATGGTTCAAGTCAACTGATTACAAAATATTATTGAGACAGATCAGTATGATTAATTAGTGTTAATTTGATTACAGACTGAAGAAAATACAATTTTACAAAAAATAAAACCTATTATTTTAAAAATATTTTGTACCTCTAAAGTCTCTTTGGGCACAGTTTCTTCAATAATTTGAGATTCATCTGCTAGTTCAGCTCCTGTTGTTACATCAGGTTCTTTTCGACCTTCAAGCACCTTTTCAACCTCAGGTTCATTTGGCACCTTAGGTTCATCAGCCACCTCATGTTCTTGAATTTCTGGAACATTAGCTTCTAGGTGTTCATCTACTTCTGGTTCCTTAGCACCTTCTGGTTTTGCATCGGCATCCTGGACAGTGTCACCTCCACCAACCTGTTTATCAGTAAAACTATGTTTTATTTCATGTTGTAACAAAAATAAAGACTGAAATAGGGCGCATTCCAAATCAGACTTTCAGCGCTGTCAGCAATCAGAAAAGAAAAAATCATGAGTTTTGCCTGCTGACAGTAATTCAGAACGCAATTACGGGTGCTTGATTTCAGCACGTCTCAGAACACAGGGAGGATCATAAAATGAAGATTATTTACAAGTTGACTACAGCCACTGTTCAAATGTATTGATTCAATTTAATTTTAAACCATTGTTAGTTAAAATTTTCTATTGGACTTTGTCTCCATGGCTTTACCCAAGGGCAGTTTCTAAATTACAAAAATATATTTAATAAAATGCTAGTATACAAAAATTCACATTAAAAGGAAACTTACCTCCTTGCTCTCAGTATCTTCATCCATACTTTCAACAACTTCGTTCATCTTTACATCTCCACCAGCATTACTTTCATCATTTGCAGGATTGCTGTCTTCTGGCATCACAATACTGACATCATTTGAAGTCTCACTCATTTCGAAATCGTTTTTCATTTGGCTCTCATTGTCCGAAGTTGTTTTGAAAGCTGAGTCGCTAAGCCGCGAGTCACCGTCGGAGAGCACGTTATTCATGGAGTCGCTGGGGAAAGTCACAGCGTTGTCGCCGACGTCAAACGAGTCTGTGTTGAAGCCGTCTGTGTTGTTCTCGAGGTAGTCGCCGACGCTGCCGGCGGACAGCTCCACGGCGTTCAAGAACCCTTGATTAGACACCGACGACTCGTCCACTGCTGCCGCATCGACGCTATTGAACTCGCTTTCGGTAAGCAAATGCGAGAGACCGTTCGAGTTTTCATTGATCAACGGCCCTTCATCTGTATCCATCGGCCCGTCCGATAAGCATTTCTGGAAGCAAACGCCATTATCAGAAACATCTACAACTACACGTACCTACGATTATACCAAGTCAATACCGACCATAACCTAGCAATCAACCAACTTCACGCACCTGTAAATCCGAACTGGCTTCGTCATCCATACTGCTTTATTTGATAGGGAATCACTTTATCAGCTTTATCTTCACTTTCAAGCACTATTTTGTAGTATTGATCTAAAAATATCAACAAAATACGAAAAGACGCGAAACACCACAAGGAAAGGAAATCTATTGACAGTGATACTATATTTTGTCGACTCGAACGAACCTCGGAAGAAAATATATGGACTCTCGTCTCGTTTTGGATTTTATGCCTATAGAATAATATTTTCTGTCTTCTGATGTAAGTATGTATTGTTTTGTAATCTTAAGTCTTAAGTGGAATAAATGAACTATTATCTCTTACTTTTTTTAATAGTTAAATGGAGAAAGATCGTGACAAAACAACGAATGAATGAAATCTTTATGACTGATTATGAAACTATGGTACCACTTCAAACCACAAACATTTTTACCCGACTGCACGCGACGCAAAAGAGGCACTAAAAGAGGGGAATGTGTTTTTTTTTTTTATGGCACTGTTGGTTTTATTTTTTAAGGGCATGGCATCACTCACGGCATAATGTACATTTACCTGCTGCGTGTAAAGCTATACATCCCGGGATGTATAGCTTTACACGCAGCAGGTAAATTAATACATCTTTCCCTTCACAGGATGTTCTATTTTTATGTTAAATATTATGGACCCCTCGAGTTACTTAGATTTTCTAGATAGTTCCTTTGGATAGATAGTTCATCAGAAGATGATTAACTGATTGGAATTTTGATGTGCGTATTGCCAGATGCGAAAATTGCAACAAAATCGGTCCTTTTATTTTATTTTATATTATTGTTTACATTTGTCACCAACCCCTACTCTTCCCGTGGGTGTCGTAAGAGGCGACTTAGGGACTACACATTGGACAGGGAACGGGCAGCAGTGCTCTCTGAAACAGTAACCTTTTAATCTGCGATCTCCAACCTACCTGCCAAGTGTGGAGATTATGGTAAAACCCTCCACTTAAGTGGAGGAGGCTCATAATCCAGCAGTAGACTGTAACGGGCCGTTGATGTTGATGTTATTGTTTCAATGAAATAAACAGGGCCACTATCAGAAGACATATCAACTTGACGCTATCTCGTTCTCACTTCTCACCGGTTACAAGAACTGAGACGGCACATTAATAACGTCAAGGTGCAGTGATACGCAATAGTTTTCAAGTTTCGTTAGACAAGCTTCGGAGACTTAAGATTTTTCTAGCCCTCTTGAGCCTATGGTCTTTTTGGTCCTCGGAGAACTAAAATTTTGCGCAGAGTTTTAGAGCTCTTTAGCCTTTCAGCCTCAGCAGTCTCTACAAAAAGCCTGCGCGCCGTATAAGAGAGCTTAATAAAAGACCATGGTCCTTTGGAACACTACCTCCAAGCCGTCTCATTTATGCAAAACTACCTACCTACCTGAACATAATGTTTTGTTAAATCATTTTAAATAGGAAGGTTTTACTAATATAACGCAAATAACGATAAACAACAAACATAAATAACCCGATAGAACTAAAAACTAACAGACCAAACAAAGACAATACGTAAAAATATAGACTTTCTGTTGATTAATTGATATTTTACTACGCCCTACCTAATCTCACTCTATTTTGAGGTAAGCAAATTTAAGTGTAATCAAAAATTGTTGTAATTTTGCAACAATGGGTATTTACCCGGTAGGGTACAATGGGTATTTACCCACCGCCCATCTCTAGTCCTGATTTACGCGGGACGTATCGATTTAGAGGGGTCTGGGGACCTCTCTAGTGTTTAGTACCTAGTTTGTGGTGTCTCTGTCTATCACAGAAATTTTGAACACCTTTTCGAAGCGAGATGTATTGACAGGTATTGGCAGGTATTGAGATATATCGAGATGTATATTTTCATACCGCTCGGTATCTTTGATGCGAAGATGTAAAAATGTATATTACCTGCGCCGTGTGTTGTCTCCGACGATTTCTATGGATAGATGTAATGAGATATATCGACAGGTATCGTGCTATAATGTACATCTTTACATTATAGCTGCCGTGTGTGATGCCCTTTATTCTATTCTATTCTAGTTATAAACTATAGATAGAATGGGAAACTGGTGGAGAAATGCGACATGTAGAGGAGAACAGCCGGACATCCTTCGGACATATGAAAGCATTTTTGCCTATTATAAGCTGAAACGGAGACGCTTCGCGCTCGCTTGGTTTTTTTTTTGTTTTTTGTAATGAAGTTTTGTGTAGTTTAGTGTCATTTTCAACATAAAATAAGCTAAATGTTACTTTTTTCGTTAAAATTATACTTTTTGAGCTTGTTTCATGTAACACTATGCGCGCACTGGCGACTTTTGTCGCGGCGACAGTATGTCTCTCTCGTCAAGTTTACTAGAGTGCGAAAGAGAGGCACATAGTGTCTCGAGAGACGAAAGTCGTTAGTGCGCGCATAGCGGTACATTTGAGAGGCATGAACGGACGTATAAAAAATTTGACAGGATATAATCACTCAACTCACTATCATTTACTGGCAACACCGGTGTAGTATTTTGAAGTCCGGCTGAAGCGCTGAAGGACTTGTTTCCAGGCCAGGAAACTTTACAAAAAAAAAGTTCTGAAGTCAAAATACATAACCTCAAGCTTGAGCTTGAAATCTTTTCAGATTTTCGATTTATTCGTATTTATTTACTGAACTCCGGTAGTTTTATGATAAAAAGTGAAAAACAAGTACCAAGATGTTGGGAATTCGTCCGTTTTTCGCAAAAGTTGTTGCGATCTCTCCAGAAATTTTAAAGCAACAGACGAGGGTAAATGCCTTAACTTGACTGCTTGCGAACTTTATTTATATTGAAATCATTGTTAAACTTACCTATACGTTGCAGAATACATTTATTTTAAAAAGGAAGTGTCCTGTACCACTCACTAAGAAAGGTGGGAAACCAAACAAGTTACGAGCGAGGCATTTTATTTATGATTTAGAAAAAGATACTAATATCACAAAAAAACCTGATTTGAAGATTATTCTAACTCAATTCGTTGATGGTAAGTTCTGTTTAATATTGACTGCTGCTAGATGATGTACAGCACTTTGAGAGCTTTGTTTGTGCTTGATATCGGAAATCAATAAAGTATGATGTGAAGCCAATGTAAAAATGGATGATGATATCATGATATATCTGGTTTCAAGAGTCTCCATACAGTACACAAGACACCAGCGGCAGCCTTGCAGAATTTTGTTCTTACTAAAGTATTTTTTTTTTTTTCTAATTTTTAATGAGGCTTCAATCACCCTAAGTGACTATGCCAGCCTCGTAAGATAACACACACATTTTATAGAGAGAAACAAAGAAAACGATATAGAGCTATAGCTATCCCCGATACCGGTTCAGCTAACCAGCAGTTGAGCTGACCACCATAGGCACTTGCTGTGCCCATATACCATATACTTTAATTTCTTGCTCAAAATACAAGCAGCACCAATTTTTTTTTTCTATTTAGGAGTGGGCAACAGTGGAGATGTCCTCACACTCCGACCTAACCAAGCCTACAAAGAGTTCCTTATGCCTGGCCTGGCTGTGTACGCCAGTCCTGAGAACTTGGGCATTTTTAAAGTTGATGAATTAAAACCAAAGGATGAAAAAAAGTTCAGTTCTCCTTATGTACCGAGGGTAAGTTATATTTTTATAACCAATTAGCATAAAAAGGCTCTTTGTTTTATTTTTAATTTTGTTTTTCTTTTAAACGTAAATACTGGGTTTCCAAAAAGGGTGTTGGCAGTTTATATACGAAAATCATAACTGAAAAATATATCATTTCATAATTTTATTACTATTTGCAAAAAGTACATACAATGGAAAGTTTACGACGAAAAAATTATGTTGTCCAAATGACGTCCATTACGATTTTGACACTCTTCAAGTCGTGGCCGTAAATTGCCTAAGACACGTTCACATAAAACTTAGTGATTTTTTTTATTTTACTTGCAATATTGTTTTTCAATTGGCTAAGAGTTGAGGGCTTATTTATGTAAACCTTACTCTTTAGGTAACCCCATAAAAATAATCAAGTGGACTTAAGTCCGGGCTCCTAGGGGGCCATTTAAGGTTCCCGTTTATTGAGATAACTCTTTCTGGGAATAACTCATTCAATGCTTCAATAGACCTTCTACTCGTGTGACATTTGGCACCGTCCTGCTAAAAAAATGTTGCCGAATTGTAACCTCTAAATTCCTGTAAAGATGGTGCCAAAAAACTTTCAATCATGTTACAATATCTGTCCGCGTTAACTGTAAGTGCATGTCCCCTACCGTCCTCAAAGAAATAGGGGCCGATTATGCCCTTGGCGGACATTGCTGCCCACACTACCACCTTAGGGCTGTAAGTGGACGCATATGCTTATATTATAGGATTTTTATCACACCAATAGCGACAGTTTTGTTTATTGACATGGCCATTTAAGTGGAAATTTGCTTTATCGCTAAACAAGACATTGTTGAAGTTGGTAAAGCGCGCAAACATCTCCTGAACAAAATTTTGTCGCTGTTCATAATCTGTGGGTTTTAATTCTTGCACTAATTGAATCTTGTAAGCACGTAAATGCAAATCCTTCTTTAAAATCAGGTGCAATGTTTGATTTTGCAATGTTTACGGATTGACTTCGCTTTCGCAGTGATAGTGAGGGATCTTGCCTTACCGACTCGTGAACTTCTTGAATAACTGCAGGTAGCCTTATTTCTCTCGGACGTCCGCAATCAAAGTTTTTTAAAGTTGACCCTGTAGCCTCAAATGTCTTAATCCATTTTCTAATGATATTTGCACTGGGAGATAAAGAAATGTCCCATATATTGAATTGCGCGCGATATAAGCGGCGAGCTGTTATTATCGAATTATTGTTTTGATAATAAACTCGTACACAAAATGCACGCTGAGCTCCTGTATACGAATCCATTGCAACTAAATTTCCAATAAATTCCACGTATGACATTATATATTTTTTTGTTATCTACCCTCATTAAGACGATTTATTGACGATTTATTGATATTTAAAAGTGCAAATACCCTTTTTGGACACCTTGTATAATAGCTAAATAGCATAGATACTTATTCACAGTTTTTGTAAAAGCTTTTTGGAGGTTGTCATTCTATTCTAATAATCAGGGAACACTTGTAGGTAACTAACTTTTTATAACAATGAAATAAAAACCTTAAAAAAACACATACAAACACGTACAAACTAATACAAAAAGAATATTAAAATCACATATTACCCATTCATGCTGATTAACTATTTCAATCAGTTAAACTTTATATTTAATAAAAATGGTTCAACAAATATGTAACCCAAATATTATTTCATTTCTTAATTTAAAAAGATCATGGTGCCAACTGCAATCTTTAACAATAGCAACACCATATATACCAGCTGTTATTGATTGGTAGCCAACAACAGGAAGTGCACCCTAATTTGTGTCTAGGTCTCATGTGTTGCACTGTACATGTCATGAGTATGATTTAATGAGAAATGGTTGAACCAGTATGATCCCAACACACACTGCAACCCAAGAAGATCTATTGTAGTGACTACTTCAGTATTCAGGGGCTCAAAGTCTGTAAGGTTAACTATAAACGGTTAATAACAGACACATTTCAGTTACTAACCTGAACCTAACTTTACCCTAATTGTAATAATATTTGCTTTCAGACAATCAGCTGCCTGTCCCACTTAGTACTGCAAATAACAATGAACAAGATAGAACCGTGGACCCTAGAGTCTTGGCATGTGAAAGCCTCATTCAGGAAGGCCGGATTTGTAGTCCCAGTACATGCTATAGAGTTGCCAGCAGTCAAAATATCAGGCCCTGATCTTTCATTACAGGAAAAAGAGTTTTATGTTACTGTTTCAGTACGTGGGAAATATTTTATTAATATCATGTAGCTATTAATTTCATCAGTTACAGAGATCAGTTAGAGATATGAATGAATGAATTAGAATTAGAAATTGTTTGTAAGTTACACACAGTCTAAATAAATTGTTTAATTAAGAAATAAACTGAATAATTAAGTACCTGTCCACACATCTGTCCAGATATATAAAAAACTGAGGGATCAGAAAATCCTGGAAATTTTAATGTGTTTTTTATGAATATATCATTAACAGTTCAATTTGATGTGGCAGTAACCATAAAAAGAAGTATTAGGTATTATTTTGTGTATTTATTATAATACTATAATATTTCTTTGCAGATTAACAAAACAGAAAAGGTAAATGTAAGGTGTAGAATCCATCACTGGGCCACAGGGCTCGACCGACTTCCCTGGAATGAGTTTCACTGGAAGAAGCCATTAGATGCCCTCATCCCCGAGCAAGCTGCTACACTGGCACAAATGCCCCTACCAGAATAAGTAGATAAGTTAAAATTTGGTTATTTTAGATGTTACAATAAAAAATATTTGAAAGAGAGTTGACTTTTAAACGTAAGATATAGGCAACTGATATTGTAGTACTGGTGCATGCAGCATAATAAAAAGTGCCCTAAATATCGCGAAGTGAAATCAGTGTACTAGGCAGTAAGGGTGACATTCAGAGACTGGAAACTAAGCCAAGATTGTTCTAAGAAATGTTAAATGAATAGAGACATCTACCTAAAAATGTTCTTAGCCGAGTCCAAGTCGGTGTCGGGAAACTAGACTTGTATGTATGTCTTATGGGGGACGCCTGCGACGGAGCGCAGACGGGTGACCTGCTCTGTGTGTAGAACTATGTCACCCCTAATTCCCTGGAAACTAGACTTACAAATGTCATTTTGATTTAAAATGTAATCTGCTTTTGTAGCTTAATTGCTCAGTTCGATATTTTTTCGAACATGCTTATTTAACAACAAACGATACAAATGCAAAATTTTATTATTTCTGACGAAAACGTCATCCAAAAAAACTTTCCTGCACATAACATTGGCACCAAAGGATCTTTTGGGTGCTCCCACGCCGGTGCGCACTGTTGTAAACATTTTTAATTTTTTAAACTTTCGTTTTGTTTCGTCTCTAAGTGTTACTGCTTTGTTAAGAAATGATTAGTAACGTTTGTCAAAAATTTGGAACAGTTGCATCTGTTTCTAAGACAGATTACATTTCCCTAGCTCTCGAGACTATCGAACAAAAAGTTTAATTTTAAGAAACTCCATGAAAGCCCCGTAGATTAGCTTTGGCAAAACCGACCGATTCACTATATCGAAAAACTTAGATACTTCTTCATATCGCATGGCGACTTTTTTAGTTTGCTCTTGATGTTTCAAAGTGTTTATAAATGTTTTGAAACGTTTCGAAACATTCCCAAAGTTCAAAATTCATTCAAATAGCGTTCAAACACTTCTATTCACCACCGATGCCCCTTTGGTACAATCAAACACAACTTTTGTTTTTAAAATAATAGAACTAAAATTAATATAATATTGCAACCCACTTGTGACCAAACAAAATTAAACCAAACATTAATAAAAAAACCTTCAATAAAGATACGGAATAATAGTCTATTTCATAACTTCATGTGAATTTATTTCATTAAACAAATAAAACAACGAGTACCTAACGATACATAAGTACCTAAATAAGTAAGATCCTAAGCATCTTATGCGTGACTGATACCAAATAATATTTTGTGAACTAAATTTAAAATAACTTTATTAATCCAATCAATCTGGCGGAGTTTGTATAGGAGACCCCAACAATATATTTTTCAGGCAAAAAATCCTTTACAGTATGAAAGAGACAGAGTAATATATCCTAAAATTCTTTTTCTCAAGTGAACATAGGGCGTATTCCGATTCAGACTTTCAGCGCTGTCAGCGATCAGAAAAGCAAAAAATGTATGAGTTTTGACAGCTGACAGTAATACGGAACGCGATTATGGGTGCTTTAATCGATTTCAGCGCGTTTCGGAACGCAGGGAATGTGTATTGGAATTTACCTAATAAATTCCGCAGATTTGTTTAGGCCATTTTTATTGTTTTGGCAACCATAGCTTGTTTATTTTAACTGCCACAAAAATATCAATACTTTTCTAAACTTTGCTTGATGAAACTTCTTATTAATTTTTTGTTAGATTTTTCTACACACGCGTGTACACGGTTTAAATGAATATTTTTAGACATATGCTCCCTTTACGTCGATGGTTATCAAAACGAAAAAATCGACCTTAGCAATTTTCCTGTAAAAAAAATAACAATCCAAAAGCTTCACAGAATTTAAACATTTGCGTATAAATTCCTAATCAAAGTTTTTTTAGAATATTTGTGACCTGTGATCAGTGTTTGTACCTTATTCTCTCATTCTGCATGCAAAGTATATTTGCCTGACGTAATATTGTTGGGGTCAAAATCCCTATTGATTGGACTATCAGGTTGAGGCTGTTACTGAACATAAACATTCGGTTTTTAGTGTTCTTCGTTTTTCATAACGACGTAGCCTTCTTCCCGGTTTAATGTTTCTTCAACTTGTTGAACAGCTTCGTAATTTTCTTGTCTGTATTGCTCTTGATCATATTCTGTATTAAATTGTTCAATCGGTGCTCCTTCATCGTAAGTCGCTGGTTCAGTTTGATCATATCCTTGTTGTTCATATTGGGGCTGGTCATATCCCGCTTGAGGCTGATCAAATGGCTGCAACACTTCCGGATACTCTTGTTGTTGTTCATAGTTAGCCACATACTGTAGTTCATAATTCTGGTCGTATAAAGTAGAAGTTTCTTCATGTTCATTTATTTGTACAGGTTCTTGTTCGTGCTGACCTTGATAATAATATGGTTCGTTTTGCATGTAATTTTCATTTTGAATGGGATTCCACGTATCCCCGACAGTGTTTTGATCACATGCAATTTCATTTATTGGTGCTTGATATAATTCTTCTTGTTGCGCACTATCCATATCTTCTACATGTTCAGGAACTGGCACAGATTGGAGCGTGTTTGAAGACATCGGAGTTCTTGGTTCAATCTGTCGTTCTCTATCAAATTCCTCAGATGTCAGAACCATTTCGGGATAATAATCGAGCTCTTTATTCGATTCTTCATTTTCAGTTTTCGGGTGTAGAATCGTCGTATCAGACTTTAAACCCCGGGACAAAACTGGTTTTAGATTACTCTCGTTCATGTTAAATTCTTCAGTATTAATTTTAACACCATCTTTGAAAATAACATCCTCCGGGGAAGTAAACTCCTCATGAGTTGGAAATGACTCAAAGTGACTCTGATTAAATTCATATCCTTCTGGATTTACATTAACACCATCGTGGACTGCAACGTCATCCCGCGGTGTAAATTCCTCAACATCGATTACGTTAATCGGATATTGCACATCTTCAATGTTCTCTGGGATTTCACCAAAAGGTTTCCCAAGATTGTCACTAGGATAAGATATATGTGCTGGATTTATACCATCGTCATCTAGGTATTCTATTTTTTCACTTCCATCTATCTTAGATAGTGGATTAGGGTTATTTTCTGCTGGTTCATGGTTTATCTCTGCCGGCTTAGGGCTTATCTTCGCTTGGTCAGAAGGCGACTCATTTGTTTTATTATTAATGTTCTTTTCAGATGTTGAAATTTCATCCGCTGCACGAATATTATCGAAAGAGTTTATCTTCTCTAGATCATTTACTGGATTAGTGGTTGGCTTTACATTGCTCTCAATATTTTTAATTTCAGTAAAAATATCATCGTCGTCATTTTTGTCTTCTAAAGTCACAGTATCTGACGAAATGTTTCTTTCAGATGTCTTTGCATCATATTGGTGTGAGATTTGATTCGGATTGTCACCGAATTGTCGATTTTCTTTCAGTTTGGACTGAGCTACGTCAGATCTATCGTTTCCTACATCTTCCTTTTCTTCTTGCTTTAACTTGTTCAATATATCGTATTTACTTTGCCAGTCCAAATTTGCATCATTAGTGTTAGTTAAGTTAGGCATGTCAGCTCGTGCTGAGTTTTCTCTTCTACTGGGACATCTTTTAGGAATCATTATATAATGATTAAATATGTCTCTTAGCACTAATGATGTGTTAGTATGAGCGAACGTGTCAGGTGCTTTGTGGTGCAGACTTCGGTAGAACTGAGCTTCAACATCAGGCATTCTTGATTGAATAAGACTGTTGTTATAAGCTGGTCGAATAAAGGATAGTAGATCTTGGATGTACGGCTGAAAATGAACAGAACGTTGAAGTATAAATAATAGAATGGACTAACACTACTAAAAATAGTACCAATAACTTTTTTAATTAATTTTAGTATCTAGGTATAGTAAGAAGCGATGCTGTACAATTAATCCTTACTATTATTATAAATGCGAATGTAACTCTGTGTCGGCTAGAGCCGCTGTCGTCCGTTCGGGAGACGCGGGTTCGATCCCCACCTCGTACCAATGTGTTTTCGAATTTCGAATTCATTATGTACCTTTATCGCTCACCGTAAGGTGAAGAAAAACATCGTGAAGAAACCTGCACACTTCTGCTAAGAAATTGAAACGCACTGGGCCAGTGTAGTCGATTAAGGCTTGATCGCCGTAATTTAGAGTAGGCTCGACCCCTCTGGGGACGTATATGAGCGTTTGATGATGAATATTACTCTGTCTGTCTGTTATCTGATATTGATGAGCCGAACGTACATAAGCTCATTTTTAGCGTAGGATGCAAACAAGGAAAATGCCTTAACCCCAGTGTATGTCCCTCCGCTTTCATAGGTGACGTTGTTAGTTTTAAAAACAAGGAAAATCCACCATCAACGCGGGCGCAGTCGCGGACGGACAGCTTGTTGCAAATAATAAAAATCTGTAAAGTTTGTTCGGCAGGTTTTTCTATAACAACGTTAGAGGAACACTCACATTGTTATAGTACGAGCACGATCGCCGAAATGCGAGATATCTAGGTATATTACTGTGAAATATAATTTAAATTTTAGAACATTTTATAAACTTACTGGAAATGTATCTTCCATAAATAAATCTGGACAAAGTAAAACAGGGTTTACGGCTTAGTACAAGACGAACAGATTTTTTTTTTACAGACAAAATAAAAAAATATGTGGGGACATTTCTCACGCACGGCCATCTGATCCCAAACTAAGCAAAGCATGTACTATCGGGATAGATAAATACATACATATATAGATAAACAACATCCTGACACAAGGCAAACACGAATGTTTACCCTGGGCGGGATTCGAACCCGCGACCCTGTGCTTCGTAGGCAAGTGTACTACCAACTAGGCTACGGGGCCGTCGCCAGCAGCAGCAACAGCTTTATAATAAATAGTTGACGCAGCTAGGAGTATTTCTGCTTGTCAACATGATGTTTTTAGCCAACGTCAAGAAGCCCAAAACCTGCCTTGCTATTTGAATGCACTAAAAAAGTGCATTTTTGCATTTTGTCGAACTTTTCCAAGATGTATTCATTCCTCTCCTTACGCTTCTTGTCTTCCACCAGTAAAGCTTCATATTTTTTTCGCAGACCATCGATATGATTTGCCTTTGTTCTGAAATGAGAAATAATTAAGTATATTTTATGGCTCAGCGTAGAAACTCACTGTTTGTTTAAATTCTTCAGTCAGTATTTTTTTTCAGTAGTTTTTAATGATATATAATTTTCATAACTCACTTTTTATCTATTTTATCCTTTTTATTCCCCATATATTTTTATTGTTTTTTTAAATTTTGACGTGTGCGATACGAGTACGATGATAATTGGACCTGACGCCAACTCCGCGTCTACCATCGCGCGGGGACGTAAACAAAGAACTGACGACGCGACCTTCGCAGGGTTTAGCTTGGCACACCTTGATACGTGTACTCCGATAAATCCATAATAAGATAGGGAGTCGTGCAGACTTGAGAAACTTTTAGACATTTCAGAACTCGATTCATGGTTAGGTAGGTACTAGGTAGATACCAAATCGCCCTAATTCAGGGTAGACTCGAGCCCCTCGGTGGGGACGTATATGAGCTGTTGATGAGGTAGATACCAAAAACTGTCCAATAGAAATCCGAGTCGTTGCCTAAGTTTTTTTACAAGCTTTTATTTAACTAGCACTGTATGTGGGTGGGTATGTCCGGACGAAATCTTGCAACTCAATTTTGAAGCACTTGCTGCCATTGGATTTTGCTGAAATTTGGTACACTTATGTAACCGCGATGACAATGCAATATTATGGTACCATGGAGCTGGTCTGATGATGGAGACGGAAGGTGGCCATAGGAACTCCTCTAATACACAACACAACCTAGTCGTGTTTGGGCTCGTTGGATTTGTCTTAACAAGATCTTTAGTCATACGTGATGTCCAGGGTCTCATGATGGAGCTGGAAGGTGGCCAATAAGAACTCCTTAAATACACACCACAACCTAGTCGTGTTTGGGCTCGTTGTATTTGTCTTAACAAGATCTTTAGTCATACGTGATGTCCAGGGTCTCATGATGGAGCCGGAAGGTTTCCGTAGGAACTCCTTAAATACACACCACAACCTAGTCGTGTTTGGGCTCGTTGAATTTGTCTTAACAAG
The DNA here is from genome assembly GCA_951230895.1 of Carpatolechia fugitivella. NCBI lineage: Eukaryota > Metazoa > Arthropoda > Insecta > Lepidoptera > Gelechiidae > Carpatolechia > Carpatolechia fugitivella. Next base: position 7,036,232 of record OX579662.1, on the reverse strand, counting down.
GATACTCCACTCCACAGCTTTAAATCAAGGATTTTTAATTAAGCTTATTTAACATCTTTTCAAATTTAGAAGACGGACAAATACAAGTGGATAGTAGGTATTCCGAACTTGCCCCTAGCTCGTGAAGATTGTCCAAAATAAATGTTAATCAAAAACATTTAAGTCTAAGTGCTGAAGTCAAAACAAATAAACAAGGCTATTTATATTAAGTACTTGTGATTTTATAGCCTTTAAAAAATGTAGCTTGCTGCCAACAAGTTTTGTGCAAATCAACATTCAAGGTATGATTTAGGTAGATAACTTGTAACACTTACAACTATATACTCATAAATTGCATATTTATATATCATGTTCTAGAAAAATCCACGTATAATCTTGAATATAAACCTATATAAGTAGCGAGCTGTACTGTACGTACACAGTGTTGTAGACAGTGTGAGCGAAACGTACCATGTTCGTGCTGGTACGAGTAGGTACCAAGCACACGCCACGTCATTGGCGGCGGCAGCTCCAACCCAGTGCCATTCCAAGGTCATTCTAACTTGCCCTTGTTACGAAACTACTGCAATTTTGATTTTTAATGATAGATCTATGAAGACCTCTTCATATGGACTGATATAATAACATCCCTAGTGTTGCGGTCTCCTCGCACATCTTCATGCTGGCCATCGAGATGACGAGGCAGACAGACAGACAAAACATAATTATAGAAAATCAGAACGATGACCTGACGAGACTTGAACTTCGCGACGAAAGGTTGTGTTTTAAAAATAAAGACATTGAACATAAAAGACGCCTTTTCCTGAAGAACGACGCTTCACCTATATTAGGCCGACCTTGCCCTACTATTATAGTCGACCTGGGGGGCCCGGAATCTTTCGAGACGTGTGCGAGCAGGCATAGTGCAGGTTTCCTCATCACGTTTCCCTTCATCAAAGCAGGTTGCAAATTACATGGTACGTAACAGGCATTGTTGCGCTGCTATAAGGAAGGCAAGCGAGCCGCTACACGACGCTCTTACCTAGCTGATGGATGGAATGAAGAGTTTAGTAAAATGAGCACAGCCATTAGCATATTTGGCCAATGAAAATTGTCTTGCTTGTATCAAACTTTTTGCGCTATACTAATACGTGGGTAAAGTCAACGTCAATACAACCTACACCACCAAAATAAAAGTAGAGCTGATGAGTCACGTGTCAGCTTATACTGGAAAAGCATTAGACTAGACATCATCGGCTGAGGAGCTTTGAACGGGAAACCAACGCTGACGGCGTCGATTCGGGATGTCATGCTCTAATTCTAATTTTAAAATCCAGCTATCCTTTTCGTTTTTATGACCAATGAAAGAGAGGTGATGAACGAATGATATTAATTTGAACGAATGATAACCTAAAATAAGGGCATAGCTGTCAGTTTAAGAGATTTTTAAGTCGCATGTTTTAAGTGCTCTCTAAAATTGTGCAATTGACACGGCCATAAGGTTTAAATTCGATGTTTGACGGCTGTAATATTACGATGGCCATCTCCTGTCCCTTTTCAATATTTAAAAGGTAAAAAGGACGGACTAACTTAAATTAAGTATTAGAGCGTGACATCCCGAATCGAGGCCATTGACTAATCGCCCACCAGCGCAATTTTTTACAAGGAACACCTGTTCTGTGCTGGGTTCGATTCCGAGACGGACAGAGAACTAGGCGAGAGCCTAGTGAGAGATTACAGTTGCCAAAAACACAGTACCTACCTATACAGCATAATTCTCCTGGCAAAATGTTGTGAAACTCGTAACTTCCATAATAACGTCAAGTTCCTGTGTATGGACATTTTATTTACAGTTTTTTAATGTTGCTTGCTACTTTTTATAATTTATTCATTCCAAGAAGAGATTTTTGTCCGATTTGTTTTTAGGCCCTTCTTGACAAAGACATTACGTTCACCATAATAAAAAATAGATGAATAACGAATATATCAATGAGCTCTATTCTGTGAGGTTCTATGTTTCGGGGAAACTATCAAAGAAGACTAAACACTCCGCCTGCCTACGAAGAAGCTCAGGGTCACGGGTTTGATTCCCACCCAGGGCAAACATTCGTGTAAAGAGTACCTACTTGTGTTCGCCTTGTGGCTGGATATTGTTGTTTGTCACTAAATAATAAACATGACCTTTAGACGACAAGACGTCTCATAGAAAAAATATTCCACGTCTAGCAACTTTTAGGCAGTTAAAATCATCCAAACTGTTTATAGAAAAAAAAACTTGTTCCAATCAGTATCATGAAAATATACAATGTTTATTTTTCATGTATGGTGGGTTCGATTCCCGGTTGAGTCAGGCGATATTAAGGTTCCGTACCAACGCAATCAAAATGTCATGTTTTCATATAAATTTCAATACTCACAAATCTTTACGGGAACAGGGATGGCACCACATGCCTATAAAGTCAGGTCAGAAACCACATTCAGAAACGTTTCCTTCCTTTACGAAACCTGCATAAGTCAGACTCGCACTCGACCCGTATTTTTTTTTCAAAAACATGAATGACGTTTAATTATTCTCATAAAAGACCGGAGTCTTGTTTATATACTACTAGCTGACCCGGCGAACTTTGTACCGCCTGAAAGCTTTTGGGCCGCGGCCGCACTGGCCGCGCGACGGCGATCTCAGTACATTTTCGTCGCGTCACGTCGTGCAAATGTACTGAAATCGCCGTCGCGAGACCAGTCCGGACGCGGCCTTACTTAGCTAAAATTGATTTTTGGTTTCAATCAAGGTAATTAGAAAATCACGAATATTATTAAGATGTATAATCATTTATTTCAGTAAAGTACCTTATTATATACTACATTTTTAGTTTTTTTTTCGGGCGCAAGCACAAATAAGGCTGACGGTTTGCCAACACGTGAACATGCCACGTACAATTGACCATATGAGAAACATGGTTGTTCTAAATTTAAGCCACAAATGGTCAAGGATTGTCCTTGGGATTTATTTATCGTCATTGCGAATGCTAGACGAATCGGAAACTGAATACGTTTAAACTCAAAGGTCATTTCTGTTGGAATCATTGGAATCCTTGGAATGAGGACTTCTTCTCCTTTGAATTTCCCTTTCAGTATAGTCGCGTGAATGACGTTGGCCATTAGTTTTCAGCCAGTATCGCGACGTGAAAGCACGATATCACGTGATTCCAAGTTTTCACCAACAACCAAGATTGCAACTTCATCTATTGTTGGAGCATTATATGTACGTTCGTGTGTTCCAGTTGGTCGTTTATCAGCTCTGATCACAATTTTATAGTCATCACGTGGCATGCGCTCTAAAGCAGTTTTAAATAGCCCGATCAATGCATTATGTTCATGAAGTAGTTGCTGTAGATCATGAAGAATCTCTCTTTTCATTACTGTGTTGATATCTTGGCGGCGATCAAATTGTTCTTCCATATTGCCCATGAAGTATATTTGTAAGAATTTATGCTGAGCATCTTCAACTGGTTGCAATGATCCAATTCTATGGTGAATCTGACCTTGAATCTGTAGTCAAAAGCATTTTTATTGTAAGCATGTTATATTTTAAAAATGAATACAAAGGCATAACAACAAATTTAATTGAATTATGTTTTAAAGTATAGGTATAAATATTTTTTCTAGTAAAAATGCCGGCAAATAATCCAGCATAATGAGAAGAAGATTTTTTGTATTGCGTAATTAAATAGAAAAATAAAATAAAAAGTATATTTTTTACTCTTCAACATAAATTACCTTGAATGTTGGATTGAATCCATGTTCTTGTATAATGTTTGCCCCAAATGAAGTCATTTGAAAACAGCAATTGTATTTTTGTGCATTTGCTAGAAAATGCCTTGATTCTGGTGTTTCGCCACGAAGCAACGAATACAATGGCTCAGGCGGTGGAGTCAAAACTGGCAATTTCACTTTGCCATTAAGGCAACATATCCACGCGTTTCTGCTGCAAACTTCAATGCGCCACAATGCTCACAAACATCATTCATTGGACCAATGCGAACCAAAGGATGCGAGCTGTAATCTATTGTGCAATCGTATCGAAACGCTGCTAGAGTTAAAATAACGCTTGAAACATTTCTTTCGCGGCGAAGAGTTCCTCGTTGTTCATCTGTATGCTGAGCTCGACGATTTCTCATCGCCAACCGAGCTGTTTCACGGGCTGCCTCTCTTTGCTCTTGAGTTTGAAAAGCACGATACCTAACCGCTCTAACGCGGTGATTTTCTCGATCGTTCTCACTTTCTTCTTCAGTGAGTTGATTTGCGTAGTTACGTTGCCGATTTGCTTGACGGCTCCGTTGGGAATGATTAGATTTTCTGCGTCGCGGCATTTTTTACTTGGCGGTAGATCACTATCACTCACAGTTATTTATTACTATCAATTACAGTTTCATTATCGTCAACCTCTCGCTCTGCGTCTTCTTCATGGTGGGAATGTAATAAAGATTCCTCTAACTGCTCAATATCTTCAAAACTTATCTAAAAGTAAAATATATGTATAATTCAAAAATAATTATGACAAAATGTTGAAATAAATTATTATTAAATTCAAAATATTACTGTACTATTAACTTACATCATCATTAAAAATGTCTTGGGACACTTCTGATTGTGCTAATTTGGGATTATCTACTTCCTCTGCATTTGTTATGCGCTGCAATTGTTGTTTTGCTTTCAGATGTTGTTCCCGAGCCCTATTTTTTCGGGTTTGCCTTTCTGTTTCAAGGCCGCAGCATTCACAGTAGTTGAAATTGTCTGAAATATAATAATGTTTACGAACATTCAAGCTAGAACACACATGAGAGCAAGAAGTGCAAAAAATAAACTTCACTACAAAAATTTATAAAGTAATTAAGTACATATTTTAACAACTTACCTAGGACAATGTTGTCACATTTTATGCATCTGCATTGCTTTACCATTTCTTGTAAAAATTTTTTCCTTGCAAAAATTGCAAATCACTGAAAGCATTAATATAAAATGAAACAAATTTTCTAAACCAAACTGTAAAATGCTCTTAATCTATATTACATTGCACTTTAGTGCTAAAGGTAATAACTTTGGGAACACTCGCGTGAGTTTATGTATGTATGTACAATGTACATGAAACATGACAATTATTGTAACTGAAAAATGTACAGCGGTAGAATACTTACAATCTTTTCTCAACGCTCTACGTTCCATCCACTTGCCGCAATTATGGCAGTGTTTGCCAAAAGCGAGCAGATTTGGCTATGAAAAAAAAAAATACGTATGTATAATCCTTAGAAAAAATATGTTTCTCACTACAATAAAAAAATATTACAAATACCACGACGAAAATGATCCACCAGCACCACTCATAAATTATGACAGCCGTGATGACAAATTGATTGCCAAAGACAAAAATAAAAATAAATTCTTATTTGAAAATGGTACTCACAAACTCTGATAGCAGGCGGGGTCTTTTTTGTGAATCTCCTAGCAACGCGTTTGAAGTAAAAATGGCTCCGCGCACTCGACCATGGCGGGTTATCCAACTCTTTATAATTTGTAAATCGCAATTACGGGGTCTTTTTCCTTTTTTTAAAGCTTATTATTTAACTTTAGGCCGAGACGATCGCAACGAACCCAAAATCGTCCAAATCGGTTTAGCCGTTCTCGAGTTATAAGCAAAGGAACTAACACAACTTTCTTTTATATATATATATAGATAGATAGATCTACTATATTTTCAGTACTTTCCCTTCTTGTGCCATAGTCGTGGGACACCCTGTATACTATGCACTCACCCACTGATTGCAATATACTTAATTTCAATCAATATATTTTTTTTTTTGGCGATATGGTCCTTTAACAAGAGTTAGAAATAACAGATCTAATTCGGACTGATATCTCGTATCCCCCCGGCCTAATGCGGTTAAGTAAGTAAAACTTCCAATTATTATCGTCTGGGTTGTTGTAAAGTCGACAAGCGACCTCAACTCAACTCTCATGCGTTGGCAACCAACCAAATTTTCGACCCAGCATCAGCGGCCGAAGACCTCTATGACATGACCTCTGACGACTATTTCCGCATATAATAGTCGGGACTGGGACCGTGGCCGCGTGTCGTGCATTCCAAAGCACAGAATAATCTTGCTTTTCGGATAATCAACATCATCTCAGCCTAAAGACGTCCACTGATGGACAAAGGCCTCCCCCAAGGAACACTACAACATACTGCGCTGCCCGCATCCAGCGGCTTACCGCGAATTTCACCAGGCCCGTGTCGGTACCTATATAATAATACTCTTTGCTTTGGTGTCGGTCCACCTTCGGATAATTAGATGATTTCATTAATTTTTCTATGGGTGATTCAGTAGGTATGCAAAATGTCCTAACCAAACTAGAGGTTGCTACCTAGCACCTCAACAGGAATTCGAACCTGGAACCGTAACCTAATGTTTGGTCACGGAGATTGAAAACTGTAAATATAGGTACAAAGAAAAAAGTATGTAGAAATAACGGAAACAATACTTTTACTTTTCTTTATGTAATGTCTTTGTGATCGTCTTTCGGCTGATGATGATGATGGATGACCTAGAATCATGAACGGCAAGCTGATCTTTCAAAGCCAATATTGTACAGCCCATTAATAATTAGACATTTATGGCTACGAATTATCGGGTTGTGCAATATTGGCCGACATTTTTTTTTTCTTCTTATAGCAACCGTCTACCCATTTTTGGGGACATTTATTGGATGTACATTATATGGACTCGTGTGCGAGTTGTTGCTTGTATATCACAAAAAGTTTATTGAAGACTAGGCTGTAATCTGTACGAGCTTTAATCCCTTTGCCTACCCAGATTTAATAAAAAATAACATCTGTCAAACCACAGGGCTGCCAGATGTGTACAAGTAATTTTGTCTCAAATAAAAAGGTCTGAGGCACTTGACGATTGTTCGCGAGTGATAGAGCAAAGATTTGACGAAAAAATAATTAACAGACTCTAACGCAACACAGTAACAATTTTACTCATTTCAGTCATAATTCATTTTGTTGTTGTTGACTTGTTTCATAATAGTTTAATGTGTGGGTTTGGGACCTAATTGTAGCTACAATCTATGTTACTAGACACTTGTATTAGGAATAGCGCTTATTCATGTTCGTCACGTCGTGTGTGCCTAGCTCCTTCTGGCTTGTAAGCTATAAATTCCCTCAGTGACGGATAAACAATTTCTTATTTTGGTATTAAGAACATACGTGACGCAATAGCTTAAGAATGATTGACGTTTTAATATGGCACACACGAAAGTCCAGTTTCACTACCCTATTGCTCAGTGACACAAAAATAAATAAGATTTAACACTCGAACAACATAAAAACAGAACAGTCACAAAATCATTGTTTGAACATGGCACATACGAAACCATGTGTATTCGTCAATATTTCGACATCAGAAGAAAAATAAAAAACTACGACCCGTCATACTGTGGGCCACACATGATTAAAACTATCACGTTACGTGAATTTCGCCTTACGTATGTTGTAAAGCCATTAAGAATAAAAAAAAAAACCTGACTGTGTGACTGACCTGGCTACTGTACTTTTGGCATGCATTTATTTGTAAGAATCCAACCAATGTTGATCGTCTGGCCACCCTATTTACTATGAGAGACGATGGCTGCATGGCGTACTATGCCTTTGCCTGTTCCTGTAAAGGATAAAAATGTAGAAAAAAAGTATAGAGATAACCTCAAAATCAAACAAAATGAAATAAATAATATAGGAATTTATTGAGTTACCATAGTGTAAAATGATTCATAAGTGGTGGCATACCTTCGTTCGTAGAAGGACAAAACCTATTCCAGCGGATCAAGCTATTCTGTGGAAGAGGCGTTTGAGTTTAATATACGGTTTCTTGGCCTGGAATGCTTTGGGTATAGTCGTATACAGCGCTTATCAAGGAAAAGCTGACTGGGCTCACTATTACGGGCTAAAGAGTGATGAAGAACGCTCCATGCCTCCCGGTAATTTGGATTTTATTTCAACCTACAGTAACCTTGATTTCTACTTTTTGTAAATTCTTGTTAAAAATAAAATAAAATTTGTTTTCCCATTGATGAAAAAAAGAAACTGGGCATAGCTCAAGCAGTATATTTATGTCACCGCATCTTAGTGTCACCATAAGATTGTGAATGTTGTTAGTTTATAATCTGTAACTAACTAAACTGTAACTAACCATTTACAATTTAATGTATTATTTCGCGATAGTTTATAATCTGTCTATGTTAAATCGTCAAATTGTGAACAAAGCTGCAGAGTTCATAATCTGTCAGGTTTTATCACCCGCAAAATTGTGAACTGTGTTCCTGATTGGTCGATTTTGGCAGTAGCTTGTTCTGCATCCATAGTTTTTTTTTATTATTCATTGCCGCAGCCAAAACTGACCAATTAGGGACGGTTTGCAATTTGACTCAATACATTATAAACTAATGAGAAATAATATGTTAAATTGTAAATGGTTGGCCGCAGTTTACAATTTTATGTTAGTTTTATAATATTGCGAGTCAGATTATAAACTAACGACATTCACAATCTTACAGTGACATAAAATATACAATATGAAGTCGTTATATGTAATGCTTTAAACATAATATGTTATATAAAATCATTATAGTCGTTATAAAAGTCGTTATAGCCTGCCATGAAGACAGAAAACTTAAAAAATATTATTGGAATCATTAGGTACATTACATATACATTTTAGAGTATTTATTTATTGATTATGCTTTTCAGGGCAAGCTTGGGCAAATACTCTTGGTATAAAGAATGCCAAAGTTTGGAAAATATCTGGATTTAAAAAGGTAGATGAATATGAAATTGTAGATGGTCTGAAGAAAGATGTTCCTACCACAAACCAGAGAGAGGATAAGGAAGAACTTGGTGAATAATCATAATCACTCAGTCATGTTTCAGTCTTGTATATAGGTATCTAATGTATAGTTAGCTTGATAATTACTATTAATAGAAAGGATTTACGAAACAAAAGTTTTTTCTTTATAAATAAAATATTTTATTCTAATTTTTTTAAGGCACTTCTTTTCTTTCTTTTTCAGCTTTAAACAAATCACATTTTTTCAGTCTAATCCACATTTTTATTTTATTTTGTCATTTGCATTAATTTTGCTTATGATAATCATATAAAATTATTTAAAATAACTTTATCCTTAAGATTAAGATCACAGCTGAGTGGATATGCAGATCAGTGTGGAATCAACAGTTGTTGTGTGCATGGCAAGCGAGCGCGCGCCCTTGCCGCCGACGCTCCAGCTCTTGCAGAAGAGCAGATCTGAAACAACAAAAATGAGTGTTGAACTTGTGTTGCAAAACACTGGTTCCAATAAAAAAAATAAGTGTAGTCAGAAAAAATATTTTAAAAATTACCCATGCAATGCTACTGTTTAAACGTCCTTGCATGCAATGCCAAAGGGAGGTCGCGCGCGACGAGAGCTGACAAGCGGCAGGCGGCCACGCGCGGCGACGAGAGCGATTTGTACCGCAAATAAAGTTCATAACGCTTTATCATTATACAAGGGCTGCTATTTATGTATCCGGAACTGGCCACTTACATAAACAATATTTAAAAAGAAATTATAACATTTAAAAATAGAACTCTTTCGCTGTAAAATAAAGTTTGTTTCATTCATTTGTCAATTGTTTTTACATTGTGGCGCCATTTTTAAAATTCATTGTCTATCATCACCATGGATTTGACTCGTGAAAATTTTCGTGCTATGATTTATTACGACTTTCGGCATGGATTAACTCAAAAACAGTGCATGGATCAACTTTTGTCGACTTTTGGGGAGAAAGCCCCATCGAAAACCACTGTGTATCACTGGTTCAGTGAGTTAAATCGTGGTCGTCGTATGCTTGCGGACGATTTTAAAGAAGGCCACCCTAAATCGGCTGTTGTACCACAAAATATATATGATGCTGTGCGCAAACTAATAATGCAAGACCGCCATGTTACATATCGCGAGATAGAGGCATTTCTGGGCATTAGTATGACGAGTATTTATAAAATATTACACGAACATTTGGCTGTAAAAAAAATTGTTCTCGTTGGATCCCACACAACTTAACAGTTGAATAAAAACAGGCTCGTGTTGATTGGTGCAAAAAAATGATAGAAAAATACAAATGTGGTACATCAAAAGCTGTTCATAATATCTACACAGGAGACGAATCTTGGATATATGCGTATGATCCCGAAACTAAACAGCAGTCAACGGTTTGGGTGTTCCAAAATGAGCCAAACCCAACTAAAGTTGTTCGTGCCAAAAGCACTTTGAAGCAAATGGTTGCCTGCTTTTTTGGTATTAGTGGACATGTGGCTACAGTACCACTAGAGAATCGTAAAACGGTTAATTCTGAATGGTACACCACCATTTGCTTGCCAGAAGTCTTTGGAGAAATACGCAAGAACAATCGACAACGAAGAATAATCCTTCACCACGATAACGCCAGCTGTCACACCTCGGCCGCAACAACGGAGTATTTAAATAGTCAAATGATCGAATTGACGGGTCATCCGCCGTACAGTCCCGATTTGGCACCCAACGACTTTTATTTATTCCCAAGCGTGAAGAACAAATTACGTGGACACCGATTTTCGACCCGGGAAGAAGCCGTTGATGCTTTCAAAATGCACGTTTTGGAGATACCCGATACAGAATGGAAAAAATGCTACGAAAGTTGGTTTCAACGTATGAAAAAATGCATCGATCATCACGGGGAATACTTTGAAAAGCAATAAAAGTATATTAGGTTATAGATATTTGTTATTTTTTGTTATTCCGGATACATAAATAGCAGCCCTCGTATGATCGCCGTGTCGCTGCTACTTTGGTTTGAATTACGCTATGCGCGCACTAGCGACTTTCGTCTCTCGAGACACTATGTGCCTCTCTTTCGCACTCTAGTAAACTTGACGAGAGAGACATACTGTCGCCGCGACAAAAGTCGCGTTAGTAGGAACAAAAAGTTGACACGAAAGGTATTGTTACGGTCTAGCAGTAGCAGCTAGCGCCATCTATCCACAGAGCGGGGAACTATCTAGATATCTCAAGACGCTCGAGAGCTGTGTACATAATACGTCTACTCGATACTAGATGGCGAATCTATTCCAGAATTTTCGACGTAGTGTAGGACTGCACTGGTAGTTTCTGGAAGATTCTAGACCCGATTTCGGCGCATATATAAGGCGGTCGGCTCTGCGCAAGTTCAGTTCAGTTTCGAGTGAGCTATCGGAGTGAAAACTTCAAAGCGATCAAGAGCGAAAAAACGTGCGACCTAAGCGATACCTACGGATTACGAGTGACTGTGCGAATTGGAATATAGTGTGATTTGCCCTGGAACCAGTTGTTCATCGTCGAATAAACCCTCGAATTACGTCATTGGTGTTTTAATCCAAATTACGAACCCTTGGCCGTAACAGTATTTTGACAGTGGCAACACTGCCTTTATAGCATTCGCCTTGCAGCATTTACTGAGTGAATGAAAGGAAAGATACTCGTTGCGCGACCTGTATGTATGTATGAAGGGGACGTTTGCAAGGAGTGCATACGGGAGACCAACTCTAAACGAAAAACTATTTCACGTGAAGATTGACGTGAACTGGGAGGGGACTAAATCGTAGACTTTTTGTCGCTCTCTCCCACCACTTCGCGTGAGCTTGAGCGCCAAAACCCGCCCCAGGTATTACCTGTACTGCTCGAACTTCATGACGATGAGCTGCAGCTCCTGCTTGTACAGGCGCGTGAGCATGTCGGAGTAGCAGTCCAGCTCGCTCAGCCGGAACATGTTCCAGCGCAGCTTCTGGTCCAGCTCCGGGTCCGCTAAACATTGTTCTTTTATTATTAATTTTCTACATAGTTTGCGTGGCCGTGCGATAGAGCGCTCGATACTCATGAAGATTCTAGGTTCAACTACCGGTGGGGCACTGTGGTCAAACAGAAGTTTATTTGTGGGACTACTCTCAGTTTGGTTAGGACATTGCAGGCTAGATGGATATTTCCGTACTTTCTCTGGTCCTAATTTATTTAATAATAGGGGATCGGACTACTTTTTTTATTTTATAAATCCAAACTTCTTAGTTTCTGCTATCGAACACTAAAAGAATTTTTGCTCTATCTTTAAAATTTACCGAGTTAGAAAGGTTTGAGTATTCAAGATTAGACAGAGAGGCACGTACCCACTTGTGACGTAATTTGTTAGTAACGCCTTATAATCTCCATATATTGAAACTTTAAAAATCAATGTAAATTCATTTTTCAACCGATTCTGTTTTTTTCTTCACGAATCGTCTGCTAAAATAAAAATAATTCAAAAAATATGGTAAATTTAGGAACAGTCCGATCCCCTATTATAAAGCAGATTTATATAACTGTGGTCTTGGCCATCCCGGTAATAGTATGGCCACACAATAAAAGATTAGACTTCATTGTGTAGAGTGCATGTGGATATTATAGGCAAAACAAAACTTTAAAACATGATTAACAGCGTGCCATATAAACGACGTACCTTTGGAATAAACGATGAGCCAGTGCGGTATTTCCTCAAGCAAGTACGGCGGCACGAGCGTGGGCACGAACGGGCTCACGAGGTAGCAGCCTCCTACCAGGCAAGGGTGCGCGTACGTCGTCTGGTGAGTTATCTCACTGGCAAACACAACAACAGGGTTTTAGAATGGAATGGAATTTAAAATAGTCTGTTTCATGGTTCGACCGTGGGCCATGGTAAAGCGTTCGATTCTTATGGAAATTCAGACAGAATTCGACAGGGACACAATAATCAAAGAAAAATAACTTAACATTCCCGTTTTGGTTAGGGCATTGCAGGCATGACTTACCCAAAAAGCATTAATGATTAGGAAGGCACATTAAGCCGTCGTTAGTCCAGAAAATAGCCACTACACGAGCCATGTCAGAGAGGCCTTTAACGGTACCATTTGGGATGGCATTGTCAGGTCCGGATGGTGAAAATAGTTGTCGAAAGAGGCCTTTAATATTTATTTATTAATAAATTATATTTACATGTCATCATAGAAAACAATTAGTAAAAAACCTAATCAAAGATGGTCAAATAGACCGCCTCGGATCGCACTCGATGAGAATTGTCCTGTCACGCTGGCAGCTCGCTGAATCGCCAGCAAAATGTGCTGCCTCATATACGAGTTGTTAATAGTTAAAGTTACTTACTTGACGTAGTAGACGCCATGGTGCGGCGTGGAGACGCGCGTCCAGGGCTGCGGCACGCTCTCGAGCGGGTGCGTCCAGTGCGTGGTCTGCGTGTAGTGGTCCATGTAGTAGCGGCGCCCGCGCAGCGTGCGGTCCGCCGACCAGCCCGGCGGCAGCGGCAGCTCGCACTCCTCGCCACCGCCTAACCATGTAAAACAACACTTATGGAACAGTGCAAGCTTCATCAAAATTGGTTCAGTAGTTTCAGATAATATGATTTTGATGGGAAGGGATCGGGCAATGATGTTCTGATGACCACTGCGACCCGAGAAAATAAATAAACATCTCATACATCCAAAGCAAAAAAAAAACTCAAACTAAGCAAAGCTTGTACTGTGGGTATCAGACACCTGATATACCTTATGTATAAGGATGAATACATACTTATATAGTAGATAAACAACAACCAGACACAAGGCAAACACAAGTGCTCATTCACACGAATGTTTGCCCTGTGCGGGATTCGAACCCGCGACCCTGTGCTTCGAAGGCAGGCGTACTACCAACTAGGCTACGAAGCCGTTAATAAGGGTCTATTGTTGTCATGTAAAATTTTAAGAAGCTTGTAACTGAATTTCTGATCTCTATAATAATCAAAATTGGCCATTGATCGTCTAGTAGCAGATCCATACTACGTTGTGAGAGTAACCCAAATTATTTTAGAAATTTACAATGTGATCATCTTTATTTTATGTTTTCTAACTGTGGAATTAAACAAAGAGTCGCCTAATCAATATCAATGTTATTCCTATATAATTATTCGTCCCTATCTTCCGCCCAAACACAGGAGTACCAGTTGCCAGCCGGCAAGCAGCCTACTCCTGATTACCCATGCTCGCTTGACTGAAAGAATAAAGTCACCAGGAAATCCCAGCGACTTTATTAAGCAATACTAACTTCGTATTCTGAAAAGAACTTCGAAGTTTATTGCTTTTGCAATAAGAGCCCAGATTCCTGAAATGGATCACAGGGATTATGACATGATATATCGCACATGAAACTATGTACTGTCATAACTCAAAAAAGGAAGTTTCGAATAAACGCTATTTGAAAGTTTGAAAAATTATAAAGGAAAAAGTATTGTAAATATATAATATTTTTTTGGATAAAATTATAGTTGATACATCATTTTATTAGTTTAGCCAGTAAAAATCATAAATAAATATGTTGCTATATACACAATTTTTTTTTTTTAAAGTTCCTAGTTGTGACTGTATTGACCGTTTTTCTTTAATATATTTAAGATTGTGTCACTAAAGATTGTTTTTAATTGCTGGGTTCTAATAAAATTTTATGAATTAAGTCAAATGAGACGGTTTTCTTTTGAATACAAGAGCACAAACGGTAAATCCGAAATTATTAAATCAAAATAAAAAACCCATAAAAGATTTATGAAAAAATTGATAATGAATGAAAAGTATAATATTATCATTCTTAAACTTTAATTAAATGAAAACAAGACATGGCCAGTTATTTTTTTTTTAAATCAGCCTTTTTTTTCTACAACTTAATAAATTATTACTCTTCAATTTAATTTTAATTGTAATATTGAACTGAATCACAGATTAAGAAAAAGCATATTTTTTACTCTTATATTAAACCACAATTTTAGGAAAAAAATTAAATATCCAAATTTGGTTAATGTGGAAACATAAACAATAATCATACAAAAATTAAACAAACATCCTCCAAAATTATCATGAAAATTATCATAACTTAGCATATAATTTTGTTGTTTTACCGATCCTGAAAACTTATCACTGCTATTCAATTTACATTTTTCACTACACGGTGGCTTTACTTATCTTGCTTGAACTATGTTTTGTTTGACATTGCAATATTATTGGCCAGTGTTGCGTATAATCTTTCTCGTAGTCTTTTAATTAAACTTGTTGATGGTTGTAACTTGTATTTCAGAAGAGTAGGGCAAATGTAGTGTACAATCAATGTAATTTTAAAATGATCAAGACAAAGCAGAATACAAAATATTCGCAAGATCCAAATAGTGTGCTATATCTTCAAATTCAATTCAAATCAGGAGATCGCTACAAGCGATAAGGCCGCCTTTGCGCACTCATTGTTATATTGTTCATTTTGTGTGCAATAAAGTGTTTTTACTTACAATTCTCAAATTCAAAGTGCTGAGGCAGGATTCAAGTAGGACTGTTTTCCATCGCAATGTTTTTTTTAATGATTTTTTTGGTGGTGATCATAACGACTGACTGGCTGGCTGACGATTTGGTCAAGGCAACTTATAGGTAGGATCTTTTACTGTGTCATCTCAACAGAGTCTCCCAACAAGTGGATCTTAAAATAAACATGGATAAGACAAAAATTATGTCGAATGCCCATGTAGTACCCTCTCTACTAAAAGTTGTGGACGCGGCTCTCGAAGTTGTAAACTATTATTTCTATTTAGGACAAACGATCCAGCTAGGCAGATCCAACTTCAAGAAAGAGGTCAATCGTTGAATCCAACACGGCTAGGCAGCGTTCGGGAAGCTACGTAACATTTTTTCATCCCAAACTCCGCAGTGTCTTTAACCAGTGTGTATTGCCAGTGATGACATACGGATCAGAGACGTAGTCGCTTACAATAGGCCTCATAAAAAGGCTGAAGGTCTCCAAAAGGCAATGGAAAGGGCTATGCTCGGAGTTTCGCTGCGAAATCAAATCAGAAATAGCCCAAAGAATTTCTAAACATAAGCAGTGGGCGGGACACATTGCACGGAGAACCGATGGATGCTTTAGCAGAAAAGCTCGAATGGTGACCGCGCACCAAAAGACGCAGCGTGGGTAGGCCCCCCACAAGGTAGACCGATGATCTGGTGAAGGTCGCGAGAAGCCGCTGGATGCGGGCAGCGCAGGACCAGTCGTTGTGAAGATCCTTGGGGGAAGCCTTTGTCCAGCAGTGGACATCTTTCGGCTGGGATGATGTCGGCTTGTATTAACTGAACAGCATACTCTTGAAGAAATTAAAAACTATCTATATTTGGCAGCAATAAGCCTAAGCCAATGGGGTAAACATACCACTACCATCTGTTTCTTCGCTTGAATCCATTTTGATCTGAAAGATCAATGGTAAGCATACTCATAATCATTACAATTAGGTAAAAGAAGTATACTGCTAGATTAATCCTTTCTAATGTTAGTCATAAATAAAAAAATAGTTGTAAATAAAAATACTCGAAACTGTCCTATCACTATTACTACACCCAAATAAAATTTCATGAAAAGTCTATACCGCACTAACCCAAAATCTTAGGTGGCTATACAGTCATAAAACAAATAATACAAAAAATACTGATTAATCCTAAGCGCAAAAACAGGTAATACAGTATTAACACAAATTAATACATTATTGGTATGAAATAAAAAACAGGGAGTATGCTCCTAACTCAAAAATGACGATATTAACTGTTTTACCTTGTCGAAATCTCAATCTGTACGGCGTAATAATTGGATTACCTAACTCGCCGCACATGCGTTTCACTCAGTGCGGGCGCATTAACTAAGAAACTACGATATTCCTTGCCGGGATACGATGGGGTGGGAACAGGCAATATTGACATTCACTTCCATAGTTCCCTAAATAATTTCTTTAGAAATATGACTGTTTTACCAAATTATACAGAACAAAATCCTACAAAATTTTGAGTTATGACTGTATATGGTTTCGTGTGCGATATGTAATTTAAAAGGTATAAAAAGGTGGCTCCAGGACTGCCATAGCGAAACCTTAGAGCCGGCGGCGACGGGTGTGTCGTCTGTAGTTCTGAATAGAACTTCAAGTTCTTAGAGGAACTTTCGTTGAGTGGCATTTCCTCAACAGAATGATCAATAACCAAGTTTCTCTAATGATACTACCCGGAGACGACCATCCTAGCCCTACACACCAGGACCCCCTTTTCCTTAAGCTATGCCAACTGTATTGATAAATACGATTACATAACCCCTCTGTGTCTTCCAATATACAGTCCGACAAGGGATCTAGCAATATCCAGCACTGACGAGGGGACTAGTTCTAGCTTCCTCAGCTGGATGATTACTAAGACCTTGGAACCCAAGCAAAGCAGCAGACTAGAAGCAAAGACCCGAGACGCACACACTATACAGCAAACCAGCCATCATTACGTGACGAGTGAGAATAAACGCTCCCCCAACGCGCTCTCTGTGAGTCACTTCCCACTCTGTCCTTCAGAATGTTCCTGTCCTCTCCTCTCCACAGAGGTGTAGGAAAAAGGTTAAAAATAATACAGCGGACCCTAGTCCGACCGGTGCGCCTTAAGCGATGGAAGGAGACCGAAGTCCCATCGTTGCAAGCCTAAGCTTCTCGTTGTAAGCCGAAGCTAGTGGACGAAGTCCAATCGATACTAGCCGAAGCGTTCCTGATACGGCTGAGCCGTTATAGTAACCGTTTGGAAGGCTAATCCCGTCTTCCACCGAAGTGTCCGACGTATTGCGTTCAAGTGTGTGTTTTTAGGATAGTCCACGCGTGAACAAGAGTCAAAGTCAAAGTCAAAATTTTTTATTCGAATTAAGATTTTTACAAATCATTTTTCGAGGCCATGATGGTAAACCATCTTCCAACGAGCAAGCTCGAAGGGATGACCTCACAGCTGCTACTGACTGTGGGTCTCATATCTGGATTGCTCCTGCATACTGGATCTTCGTCTATCTGAACGGTACTACCAGGGCAGATCTGCTCCAACTTCATATCTCCATATCTTCGCCGCGCGTCTCCGTGCCTGAGACCGCATATGAATCTAAAGACTCATTTCAGCTATCGCTCTGAATATAGCTTTACAGCCATCATCAACGCCCGTACAGTCCACTGCTGGACTATGAGCCTCCTCCCCTTGCAGCCGTATGTGTCGATATTACATCGCACAGTTGATTCGGTAATAAATCATACATGATGATATTAGCCAGAGCAGTCCACGTCCAGTTTCTCGTTCTCAATTAATGAACGCGAAAGTAGCGAACGCAGCGAACCCGACGCAGCTCTGCTACCAGCACCCTCGGTGAAGAGGATGCAAATGTGAAAAGTGCGACCACGAGTAGGTAGTATTCGAACCGTAGTCACACTCGTCACTCCGCGTTTCTGCAACCGCGTTACGAGGCGCAGTATCGTCGAAAGTCAACGATATAACTTAAACTTAAGAAAAACGCAAAGAACTCTTATAAAATACGTGCTAATTAGCTTAATAATCTGTTCCCAGGGTAATCCGATGCCCAAATAGGCCCGCAACGATCGGTACAAACTTATTTAACAAAGCAGGGCAAAAAAAAAGGTTATCAAGAAAAAGAAACGGAAATTCCCGGAATACGGGAAACACGGGAAATGGTTAAATAGATTCAAGGTAGTACAAATAACCCCCCAGACGCAAAATAAAACAACAAAATATATTTCTGGGTAATACCCAGAAGTACCACTAGTGCTTCCGAGGTTATGCACATCAAAGTCAGAAAATTATTCTCCAAAATTTTTAATATTCCTAATTGTTACGAATTTGTTACAAGAATAGATTTATAATGAGACGTCTACTCGAACCCCTCGGAGGGGTCGAAACAATAAGTAGAATACAAAATGGAATTTAACCTAAGTCTCAACCAAATTTTATCTCAATACCTAGTTTGAAGTAAACAATGACATCCGATCCCGACTGATCAGAAAATATCGTGGATATAAAAGGAATAAAACTTGTTCTATAGAAATGATTTTCAATCTGGACGTGATAAACGGAAGTTGTAGGTAATTTGACAATACTCGACGCAACAAATGGTGAGATTTACACCGCGTGGAAAATAACCCGATTATACCAACCAAATCGAAAATCGAAATCGAAAATTCAAACAAACAATCAATATTTAGAAGGGGTTCAAAATTAATCAATGGGTAACTAACCTTTACCGGCAGCCGGCTTCGTGTTAGGAATCCGTACGGCAAGAATGTAAATTCAGTATGTGTACCTAACAGCTAAAGTGATTTGTATTAATGTTACTGTACATATTATCATGAAATATACTAAATACATTAATAAAAAGGTGTGTAAGTACTTGCTTGCAGGAACCAATCTACCAGTGGTGGCCGCGTACTTCACTCAAATCAGTTTTGGAGTCTTCGATTTCACAAAACGAACAAGAACAAATTATAAAACGGGTTATTTCACATTAGACGTTTCAATAATGAAAACTGCAAAGGTCCAAAGGGCGTGGCTAGCACAGCAAAAACCCGACGATCTTTTCAACGATCAGACTACAAGTAAGTGCGCGCCGCAACTGGCATCCGTGTCGGCCAGACGCGCGCCGAGCTCAAAGCTAGCCTACTGTAGGTAGATATGGGAAATATTATTTAAAATCGAACAATTAATAAACTCGTTCCAGTATGCCTCTTCACAGACTTATGTCTTGAAGGAAGCCACTATGTCCTCCGCTACCTCCACTATCGGGGATAATACTTGAAAGACTATCGTCGACACTAATCAGCCTGAGGTCCACCGCGCACGGATGTGGACAAGTCCCCATCCACGACGATGTATTCAAGTCACTGTATGCGTCTCGGCCAATCAGCGGTTCAGAGCTAGACATGCAGTGGTAGCGGCATTCATAGCAGCCCGATGGTTACTCCACATCTTCATCTCTCCACAGACTTGCGTCTTGAAGGTAGCCACTAAGATATTGTTAACTCCACTATCAGGGGTAATACTTAGTGTACTTATCACGCCTAGGATGCGACCCATACACCAGCAGTTCAGAGCTAGACATGCAGTGTCAACAATATCATAGCAGCGACAGTTATACCTCATTTTCATGCTAAGGACCCTCTATCAGATGGTCATATGGTGCATTATGTGATCAGTTTGATCCAGCGGCCGTGTCCGCTTTCATTAGGTCATCCAGGAGCGTCAACCCTATGATTCCCTTGATTTTCATTTTTGACCATCTCGGATGGGATATGTCATCCATAGAGGAATAATTAACCGTTCCCATATCAAACAGACAGCACGCCAGTCTTCAGGGACCGAAATCCCGTCGAAAGGCAGTGAGAGGCTGTGCAGCGCCTGCGACTTAGGCAATTATTTCACTTGATTTCCCAAGTATAGACTCCTACTAGTTTATTTTTGCACTTTGACAATAATGTCAATTTTCATGAACTTAACGTTCCGCCAGCCATCTATTCCTAGACGGCCGCCTGCCTCCCACCATGTATACTCGCGACACGCATCGACGGTACGCGCTAGGTCAACAAGACTTTTTCCTAAACTTTGTTCGATATTTCTGAAACTCACAATGCAAACGTATCTCAGTCTCTGCACCCCCAAGTATGCATTTAGTTTTGCATTATCTCTTTTAGTTCTTGAGTTATTAATTTTAGAAATATCAAAAACATTCATTACAAGAACGTATTAAAATTCAATTCATTACAAGAACGTATTAAAATTAAAAACATTCATTACAAGAACGTATTAAAATTATAACAATTCATTACAAGAACGTATTAAAAACCAAAATTCTCTTAATTCGTCTCAAATCTTTTATTATAACTTTCTCTATGTCATACAACAGACACACGTTGTTCTACATAGCCTTACTTTACATTAGGGTCGTGGAGTTACAAGCTGACGGTCGATATAGGGCTCAAAGCCTGGGCTTCCTGGATGGCAATTTTACGTCCTCCCAGTACCCGGCTTCTCTTATTGAAAAGGGCATCGCACTCACATACGATGTGAAGCAGTCTCCTCGTCATCTGCGCAGAATCTACAGTGAGAGTTCTTAGATAAGCCCGCCCACATTGTTTTGATGTCAAAATATGGACTGTTATAGAAGGAAGTATTTAATTTTGCGATAAGTATATATTTAGAATGAGGAAAATAATAAAATTAATTGTACCTATGTAAAATAGCGATAATAAATATTATAATGACAAAATAAATTAATGTCAATTCATACATCAAACACGAATGCGTTATGGATTATCTATATGTATCTAATACTTTAAACAAGCAATTCTTGTATATATGTATAATGTATATAAATTTGTAATGAGAATCTCGGAAACGGCTGCAACGATTTCGATGAAATTTGGTATATAGGGGGTCTCGGAAGCGATAAATCGATCTAGCTAGGTTTCATCCTTAGTGAAAAGGGTTTTCCCCGAGTTTTCAGGCATTAAAAAATAGCTACGCAATATCGTTATAAGAGGAAACCGATAACGAAACGTTGGCTCAGTCGGGAGACCGCGTGACTAAGGTCTCAAGGTCGAATCCCGAAGTTTTCTTTTTTTATGTTTTTTTATATATTATTTACCGTTGTCGTTGTTACTTTTTTTTCATTTAGTTTAATAAAAAATATGACAAATAAAAAAATATTCCGAGAAATTTCTATGTTTTTTCTTAGAGCGAAAGTTCTCCTAACTCACATACTAGTGACGAAATGTTCTTTTAAAAAAGTATTTTGTAGTTATTTAGATACAAAGAAATGGGAAATTTTATTTTATCCATGCAACCTTAATAAATGCAATTTCATATAACTCTTAGCGCCGTCTTTACCACTGTATCTGTGAAATGGCCAAAATTGGAACTACTGCTAATAAGTTGGTAGGTTAATTGAGTATGGGAATCATTTATTTTCCTATAATAATCCTTTCTGAATCCTATCCAAAGTCCGATCCTAATTCATTACTTTATAATACATATTATTCGTTTCCTCGTTTTACTCGGGCCATCTGATGGAAAACTTACAGACCACGAAAAATATTTATCAGAAATTTAAAGTTCTTTTATTTTTGTATTTAAATAACTAAATAAATAAAATATGTGGGGACATCTTCACACACGGCCATCTGATCCCAAACTAAGCAGAGCTTGTACTATGGGTACCAGACAGCTGATATACATTACATAAATAGATAAATGTTCGTTCAATTTGACATTGTATAAGTCTGACATTGTATTTTAGTAATGTTATGTACGATTTCCAATAGATAAATACATACTTATTAACAATAACCAGACACAAGGAAAACACAAGTGCTCATCACACGAATGTTTGCCCTGGGCGGGATTCGAACCCGCGACCCTGTGCGTCGGAGGCAGATATACTACTACTTGGGCTACGGAGCCGTCAAATGAAAGAGTAAAAAATAAAGAATAACTATAACTAAATGAAGGAATAAAAAAGAAAATAACAAATAAATAAAAAAAGAAACAACGAAAAAAGAACAAAGAAATTAAAAAAATATAATATCCGTCGAGATTCGAACTGCAAACTCGCGGTGTCCCGACTGAGAAATTACCTTTCTATTTCAATGATATCGCGTATCTATTCTTTTAAGCCTGAAAATACGGGGAAATCTATTTTTTCTAAAAATTAAACCTAGCTAGATCGCTCCCGAAACTAAATTGCTAAATTTCATCGAAATCGTTGCCAGCCGTTTCCGAGATTCTTATTATTCTTATCTTGCTCGTTTATAATATAAGATGACTGTGGCGATGATGTGCAAACCACACCAAGCCAATAAAAAAAGGACCATAAAAACGAAAAGGATAGCTGGATCTATTGCTCATTGAGTAGCTCATAAGTCAATGCTACTCGTATAAAGTGCTACTAAGTCTAGCCGCGTAGGCTTTCTTCTGAACGTATGAAGTAAGTAGAGTTTATCTAAATGCACGTGCACGTAAGTGATAGATACCACGGCACACACAGTAAGAATTGTTCGACGGATTGTGAGTAAATTGAATAACATTAATATTATAAATGTGAAAATATATTTGGATGTTTGTTTCGCTTTCAAGCCTTACTGGACGGATTTGGATAAAATTTGGAATGGAGATAGTTTGTACCCTGGATTACCGCAGGCGGACACTTAGTGAGTAGATAAATCCCAAGTGATGGGACTTTTTGCCGTAGCAAGAATTATACTAGAATGTAAACATACCTTGGCTTGTAGAGATGATACTGCTGGCGTGGCTTTTAGGAGGGTACGGTACGGCAGAAGTGTTTACGTAGTTGGAGTATATTGGCGAAGATTGGCTACTTGTTGTATATGCTGCAATAAAAGATGTTCAATTAGTTTAATAAGCGTGCATGTTTGATTTTATAACACTGAACTCTGGTATATTATGCTTTTAATTGTAATTTGAGACTTGTTTCACAGTATCCCGCCTCAAATTCGTGACACACTCGAAATATTGCACGATATTCACTTAAAATCACTTGTATTTTTTTACTTATAGTCATCTACTTCAGTCACATACACACACTTGTTGATATCTGGGGGCACGGCAGTGCCCCCGCCAAGTCGAGCAAAAAAGCGGCACGGCCGTACCATACTTTTCTCGAAGCAGTTCAGGCCATTTTCGACCCCCCTATAACTTCGTTGTGGATAAAACTAGAAGCCTGAGTTTTCAGTAACCAAGCAGGCATTGTATAAATACGGTATATTTCAAATTTCAATCAATTTGAACCAGTAGTTTATGAATTATAACTAGTCAAAGTTTCTTAATTTTGTCACTCACTGACTGACTGACCGATCATCAAAACTCTAAGGCACTTCTAGCAGACATAGAAGCTTCAAATTTAGAATGGAATTAGTGTTTAGTGTATAAACCAAGGAAAAACTAAAACATTTTGCAATTTCGGCCCAGTTTTCTAGATACATCATTTGCTAGATAACTTTGTAATCCCATATAAATCTTGGGGCATTATATAGGATTACAAAGTTACATTTGCAGTAAATGAATCAGTGTACCTGTATAATGGAATATAATTGAATAAGAGGTGCAGGGTAGGTGTTGGATAGGTGTTGGATAGGTGTTGGATAGGTGTAGGGTAGGTATAGGGTAGGTATAGGGTAGGTGTAGGTTAGGTGTAGGGTAGGTGGAGCGTAGGTGTGCATTTTTACATTGTGTTTTCATGCGATCTACAAAAAGAAATGAGATGCCATCAAAAACATAACTTGTAAAAAAACCAAGTCTCGCACGCAACTTAGTCTACCGTAAAAAGTTGTGAGATCCATGTAATACCAAGTCGGTTAATTTATTCAGTCCCTACTTAAGAGTCCTTCTGTCTTAAGTTATTACGTAATTAGCTCACCTAACAACATCTTATAGTGACCAGATCAATATTAAAAATCTCTTATGTTTTAAATAAATACATAGATTGACTTGGCAATCGCACTAAACAATCAAAGAAGTTCGAACATTTTTGTATGGAGACTGGCCTACCTAAAGTTGCAAGTACATAAAAAGTGACATTTTGGTGTACATATATGAAACATATGCCAATCGATAGATAAAATTATTACAAACAACAAATACTCTTTGACAAAATGTCGTAAATGATATACTTTCTGAGTTATTTTGGTTTGAAAACATAAACATAGTTAAAATAAAATCTCCATTTAAATTGATTTAAAGGTACAATATCAACATTTTAAAGCATCCCACGTCACTACTAGTATTAATTTTGATTTTCGTGATAATAAAATAATGGGATAAGGTATAAATAATAATAATAGGATATCATAATAAGTTATTTATTTATTATTTTTATGATTTAGTCATAATTAACTAAATATGAAATAAAGGAGAATTCTTTAAAAATTATAGATAGCACATTACATGGAAACGGGATATTTAGCTAAGTGATATTTTTTGTACATAAACATACATTAATTACTATAATTTGCATAAGATTTTTAGCATTATTACCCATTTCACAATTGTAATCTATATGTAAATTATGTTGGAGTCAGTTGATTCTTTAAAAACACATCAATTTTTTTGTATATAATAATATACTTATGTAAGTCAGATTTACCTTTTCCTAGCATTTAAGTTTGATTAAAAACAGAATTATATAATTCTTCTTTTCGGTTTTTGCTGTTATAGGTGAAGTGTACGGGGCTGTATCCACTAGGATAAAAAATACGAAAAAGGTTACATAAATAAAAAGATATTTCAAAGTACGCACATGATATGGATGGACTTATGAATCCGACTGACTGTACGTACACATTTATTTTATTTGTAAGTATTATTATTATTTTATACATTTGACTGTCGTGATATTTTGTACATACATACTTGCTTAAACCAGCTGATTTTGTAAATACACATGCAGTGATTTGTACTTTGATAAACAATACTAACTCATAACTTGATGCAAAGCAAGTAAAAAAGGATGTATAATTAAACTTATCACATTTGTATAACATGCTGATCGATATCAGATCCCGTTTTTATGTGATGTGCTATCATTTTACTTTATTTAATATTTAGTTATAACTAAATCATAAAAAAAAACTTATTATGATAGTATACTTATTATCCCATTATTTTATTATCACGAGAATCCAATTTAATACCAGTAGTGACGTGGGATGCTTTAAAATGTTAAGTTTGTACCTTTAAATTAATTTAAATGGAGATTTTATTTTAATCATTTTTATATTTTCAAACCGAAATAACTCAGAAAGTATATCATTTACGACTAGAGATGGGCGGTGGGTTAAAACCCAAACCACCTGACCAGGTAAAAACCCGGTGATTTGGGTTTTAACCCGGTTTTTACCCATAACAACCCATTTTTGTGGGTGTTTATTATAATAATTGATGATAAAATAAAAATAAAAACTTTATTGTATATCTTGATGAAAATACCCTGTTTATATGCAATATGCGCAACTTCAATAATGTGGAAAGCCCAAGGTAGCAGCCAATTGTTTTGTTTATGAGACAATTTCTATGAAACTTTGTTTAGAATTTGTTTGTATTTGTATATTCTAGCGTAAAGCATTTTACTAAGTTTAAGAAAACCTACATGCGTAAAAGATATTGATGTATATCAGCGCTCCAGCCGCTTGACTCACATCGACTCAAATAAGTTCAACCGAATAAACATTATTAAAATAAAACAGTAGAAATCTGTAAAATGTTGCCATCTTTTAATGCTCAAGGTGCATGAAAGGAGCCTCCCCGAGCGACGTACCGCTACCGCTACTCGGTAGTACGTCTGGCGCACCCTGGGCAACAGTCTAGCGAATTCTATTTCTAGCTGACTGGCGAATCCTTTCCCCACGATGGCAAATCAAAATCAACCATACAGTCCAGTGTTAAAGCCGGCACTGTATGTAGTCTCGATTAACATCGAGGGTTTCTCGAAAGACAAATCAGAACTCTTATCTGAACTCTGTCGCAAGACACACTGCGATGTACTGTGTGTACAAGAAACCCATCGAGATGAAACACAATGCCGACCACACGTAGCTGGACTCACTCTTATCTCTGAGACTTAACACCCGAAACACGGTAACGCAGTGTTTGTTACTCCCGGAGTAAGAGTAAAATCCTCTAAATGTTCGACCCAGAATGGCATCGAGGTGATTACCTTGGACCTCGACCACTGCTCTGTTACCTCTGTTTATAAGCCCCCCGGGACGCCTTTCCGGTTCTCCCCTCCCTCAAACTTTGACGATCAGCAACGGGTGAAAATTGTAATCGGTGATTTTAACAGTCATAATCCACTCTGGGGCTACGATGACCTTGACGACTGTGGTCAAGCGGTTGAGACATGGGCTGAATCTAACAATTTGACTCTTGTTCATGACCCAAAACAACCGGCTTCCTTTAATAGTGGCCGATGGAAGAGGAGATACAACCCAGATCTAATCTTCACCAGTTCAGATATAAGTTCTCAGTGCGTTAAGACCGTATGCCCACGTATTCCTCGCACTTAACATAGGCCCATTATGTGCGAGATTAGCCCAGTCGTCCGTCCTCTACAGGTCCCCCTTAAACGCCGATTTAATTACTCCAAGGCAAATTGGGAGCAGTACGCAAAGTCAGTCGACGACGCCCTCTTGAATGTACCACCATCCCCTCGAGAATATGATCGGTTTGCTGACATAGTCTCTGAGGTGTCTCGTCACTGTATCCCCAGAGGATGCCGTACCTCCTACATCCCAGGATTATCGAAGGAGTCGGGGGAACTGTTGATGCGATACGAGACTTTGTATTGCGGTGATCCCTTTTCCGAGGAGACTACACGAGTCGGGGAAGAGTTACTGTCGCGGATTGATGAAAGTCAGCGGGACAGGTGGATTGATACTGTAACCAACATCAACATGACGCATAATAGTAAAAGAGCATGGAAAACAAGGGCATGGTGACATCATCACCGCCATTAAATCCCTTAAGTGCGGGAAAGCCTCCGGAGTTGACAACATCTCTGTGGAGCAAATTAAACACCTTGGCCCCGTCGCAGTATCATGGCTGCTACAAATGTTCAACAAGTGTCTGGAATCTGCCCTAATACCAAGACTCTGGAGAAAATCGAAGGTCACAGCTATACCAAAGCCAGGAAAATCAGCAGATGACCCCAAAAATTTTCGGCCCATTTCACTCCTGTGCCATACTTATATATTATTTGAGCGGTTGCTGCTGGTACGCCTCACTAGCTTTGTTGACCCGAAATTGATATACCAACGACCAGCCGTCCAGTCCAAATACCTCCCGCTTTGTGTATGCTGATGATCTTGCTCTCACTTCTCAAGCGACCAGTTTCGAAGAGGTTGAGGCCAATCTGACGGTAGCTCTCAAGAACCTGAGTTGCTACTACGCAGAGAATTCCCTTAAGCCCAATCCGTCTAAAACTGAGTCATGCGTATTTCACCTTCGCAATGCACAGGCGGGTCGAAAGCTCAAAATCACGTGGCGTGGGGTGCCTATTTCCCACAGTAACTCCCCCAAATACCTCGGCGTGCTGTTGGATAGGTCTCTTACCTTCCGAAAGAACTGTGAGAGTGTGAAAAGGAAGGTGCATGCTCGAAACAATCTAGTGCGGCGCCTTACCACCACTAAATGGGGAGCCACACCACAAGTTCTGCGGACTACTGGTTTGGCGCTTGCCTTTTCAGCTGGCGAATTTGCATGCCCAGTATGGGACCGCTCTGCTCATGCCAAGCTAGTGGACACAGCCTTAAACGAAACTTGCCGGATCATTACTGGTTGCCTGAAACCGACGCCGGTTAAGTTGCTGTTTCCATTAGCTGGCATAGCGCCTCCAGATGTCCGCAGAGCAGTTGCAAGCTCCCTTGATAGGCGTAAAATGGACGACGACACTCGGCACCCACCGAGTGGCTATAAACCAGTGCCACAACGGCTGAAAAGCCGAAAAAGTTTTATAAAGTGCGTCGAACCACTGACTAACGACCCGCCACAAGCAAAATGCAACCTCTGGCGCCGTGGAGTCTCCCTTCCTAGCCCCTTTGTCACGCCATCTGAGAATCTCCCACCCGGACATCAGTTGTCGTGGCCGATCTGGAAGTCTTTAAATAGACTTCGGACTCAGATCGGCCGGAGTAAAGATAACATGTCTAGGTGGGGATTTTCCGATAATACTGACATAAACTGTGTGTGCGGAGAAGTACAGACGATGGCCCACCTGACATCATGTCCTGCGTTCCCTGCCAGCTGCACGCAGCAAGATTTGATGGACGCCACACAATCCGCCGTCCAAGTGGCCACATTCTGGGCTACAACATTATAAAATTCGACTTGCCATCGACTCGCTAAGAAGAAGAATGCTCAAGTTCTAACGGGATGATCAAAAGAAGTCGTAATTACAGTTAGCTAGCACTACACTCACTCATACCTACACTGCATGCGAACGTGGCAAGTACAAAGGTAGGAGCTAGCGCGCACGGGCGACAAAAGTCACGGTGACAGTATACTAAATGATGGAAGCTGCCTGATATTACGATTGGCCTAGGACATGTTATAACACTGTGTATAGTTTAATCGAAGTTGACCCAATAAACGAAAAAGTTTGCTGCCATCTCGGATATTGATATTTTAAACATAATTGGTACTGTTGTTTCTCTCGTTTCTAAACATAGTACCCTAAACCATGGTTCGTGACTTACGAACAATAATTTTATCGCCATCTTTTTTTTTATGTTTCTTGTTCAAATACCGAGATTTGCCCTTAAAAACAATATTTTCTGCAGATTTTGTGCTTTACGCCGTTTTATCCATTGCTTTGTTGGTATCTTGCTAAAATAGATGTTCTAAGCCCCTGCATTTACTGGCAAATAAGTGAAAAAATGTCACATATAATGTGCATACGCAAAATCTAATGATATATGGATACCTATATAAATTTTGTTATAAAAATAATAAACACCCGAATTTTCACCCAGTGGGTGGGAATAAATGGGTGTTTATCGGGTAAAAACCCGGTGGTAGGTTTAAACCCGGTGGTTTGCCCATCTCTATTTACGACATTTTGTCAAAGAGTATTTGTTGTTTATAATAATTTTATCTATCAATTGGCATATGTTTTATAGATGTACACCAAAATGTCACTTTTTATGTACTTGCAACTTTAGGTAGGCCAAAGAGGTTCGATGCTCTTTAATATAATAATGTATTAATTGTGAGATACATTATGTTTTCATGCGATAAATACATAGATTGACTTGGCAATCGCACTAAACAATCAAATTTAATATAATAATGTATTACTTGTGAGATACATTGTGTTTTCATGCGATTGCCAGGTCAATCTATGTATTTATTTAAAACATAAGAGATTTTTAATATTGATCTGGTCACTATAAGATGTTGTTAGGTGAGCTAATTACGTAATAAATTAAGACAGAAGGACTCTTAAGTAGGGACTGAATAAATTAACCGACTTGGTATTACATGGATCTCACAACTTTTTACGGTAGACTAAGTTGCGTGCGAGACTTGGTTTTTTTACAAGTTATGTTTTTGATGGCATTTACAGTTACCTGTATCTAGTGACAGTCACTTAAGCCATGGACCAATACATAAACCTACATTAACTGTACTTATTTGTACTGTAAGTTTTACAATGGTGTCGATTCGGCATACGCCCAACTAAACTAAACTTATAATTAGTCCTGTCACTTTCTATCAGTTTTTATTGAAAAGGGACCGAAGATCATCGGTTTGGTTTTTGTCTATGACTTCACGACTAACTGTCAAATTTGGTCTTGTTTTAGTGCCTACCTAACACCATGACGAATAAAAAGCCACTAAAATTTACAGTTAGTCGTGAAGTCAAAGACAAAAACAAAACCGATGATCTTCGGTCCCTGTTTAATTAAAAATGATAGAAAGTGACAGGACTAATTTTAAGTTTAGTTTAGTTGGGCGTATGCCGAATCGACACCAATAGTAAAGTCAGAAGTCGAGCTTTGGTTTTGTTTTGGTCTTTTTTTTTTGTTAGTTGATGGGCTGACTCTTGTAAGCCTAATATTAATATAATAATGTTAATCTGATCTAATTTATCATGTTGTTAGATATTGTTTTGATTCGAGTCTAAATGGTAGTAACCATATTGTATGTTTAGAATCCAATAATGTATTTTCCAAACTAATTTACGAAGGATTATATTGTAAAATAAGTTAAATATTAATTATTTTATTTTCAATAATGATATTGTCAATTGTATAATAGTGTAGCACAAAATAATTATTAAGATAGTCTGTTGTTCTTGTTATTTCCGGTTTCTGTCTATAAATAGCATAAGAGTCAGGTGGCGGGGATCAGTATTCGGTTGTGTCTGTGCGAGGAAGTTTGTGCAATACATTGAGTGACTGGAGTTACTGAATTTTATTTTTTATAAAACCCTTGGTTCTGAAGCTACCCTTTTACTCTTGACCACAATCAGGTCCGCGAGGAACGAGATGCGGTCGATGATGGAACGAGTTCGCCCAAAAGGTGCCTGTTCACTCTAACTTTGAAAATGCTTGGGTTATAAACACTCGGAAAAACAGAAGCAGGCAAAGAATTCCATTCCTTGGCCGTGCGCATAATAAAAGATGATTGAAAGCGCTTCGCGCGGCAAAGGGGTATGTCGACCAAGTGCGGATGGTATGCTGCAGTTCGTCTGGACTCCCGATAATAAAAACCCACCGCCGCGCTTATAGTCACCTGTACTTACAGTCGCTGCAAACGTAGAGCTGTATGAAGTGACTTGTACTTACAGTCACTGCAGGTGTGTAGTCGCATGGAATGCGGCGAGGGCGGGTGCAGGCGCGGCGCGAGGCTGAGACTCGACGACAGGCGCGGCATGCTCGACTCGCGAGAACCATACTGCTGCTGCTTCTGTTGCTGGACCTGAACATTCAAATTAACTACCTATTTATTTATTTAAAATAAGACACAGACTAACATTTATTGATGCTAAAAAATAACAACATACATTATTTTGAAAACTATATTATTTTGTGTCTATAATTTTTGCAGTGAACACACAACTCAATGTAATATATGTTGATAAAAGTACTCGTAGGTAAAATAAGACATATTATGATATAGCCTGTTCCAGAATGTTAAAAATAAATTGTATTCATAATAATTTATTAATTGCGTTCATGTACAGAATATTAAGGTCTAATTCTATTGTAGTGTGGTACATGAACCCTGATAAGGCATTGCAATCAGGATCAAAGGAAACCAACTTCTTCAAGCTTTGTATCAGCAGTCAATTTATTAGATTCATCAAAAAAAAAAACACTTACAAAGGGATGACAAGGCAGTCTCAGCATAACTGATTGCATGTGACATGATTTATTGTTTTTATTTATTATAATAAAAATTACCTGTTGTTGATTCTGGTAGATTGGATCTTCCTGTTGTTGCCTATAATATCTATAACTGGTCTGCCTACTAAATGAGTCATCTAGGTCATTCAGTGTTGATTGGGAAGCCTGTAACCAGTCAATTATAATTAAGTAAATTTTAACATTTCTGGAGGACAACATCAACAACAACCAATATTACAGATTTTTGGGTATGACATTTTTTATTGCATTTTCCTTAGTTGTACAATCTCAGAAACACTATTGCAGATATTTTTTTCATAGCAATAGACATTGTTTTAAGAGTTATATTCCTCTGCCTTTGTGAATGAGTGTCATGGAAGGATATGATAACATTATAATTACCAAGTTAGAATCTAGTAGGAACTGCTGAGAATTGCTGTAGTTACTAGATGTGCTTGGTGTGGGTGTGGTTGGGGTGTCATTTGTTGACAGACTGGTAAACCTAGAACACATAACAAAGAAGAAATGAAAAATATTGTTAAGCTAATTAATGCTTACAGGACTGGCCTAACAATGCCTTTAATATTATAACTATTGGGTTAATTCAAACGAAAAAGAGAGCAGAAAGAGTGTAGTACTGCATTTTGCTTTTAACATAGAATTAAATTCACGACTAAGGTGCCCCATATGGTAAAAAGTCACTAAAGGATTTCCATATATCTCATTCTACTTATGGGTCGAAAAAAATATCTACATTTGTGTTTCTGAGATTGTACGACTCAACATCAACAACAACCAATATCACAGATTTTTGGGTATGACATTTTTTATTGTATTTTCCTTAGTTGTACAATCTCAGAAACACTATTAGATATTTTTTTTCGATATAAAAAGCTCGAAAATGTTGCTCTAAACATATTTTACCTTTTTCATTTTATCTGCGGACTGTTAAAAATTATTCACGTAAAATGAAGTGCACAATTATATAGGCAATTATGACAGTAATTGCTTGTAAAAAATATATAAAAATAGTAAGTAGTTTTCCAATAAAGAAGCAAAATGTGTGATGTCGTTTACGTCATTTTATTTGGAGCCCATGCTCATCATCTATCCCATTCTGTTGTTTGCTTAAGGTGTTTATCAGGGTGAAATAGCTCTTATTCATAGAGCAGGTCAGGTGACTGGGCTGCTCGCAGACGTCCCCCCGTATACATACATAAGGTGTATATCGCTATCAATCACCCCCTTTCACTCAGTTAGCCGGGAGCCTTTTAAGCCACGCCCCCTAAGATGAGTAATTACTTTCAATGTCTCGCCTTAACAGTAGGTACTATGCACAAAGGAGATAATTAATCCAATGACACTTACCTGGATGCTAAATTGGGCACTGACTCGCTTGGAGTGTACTTGCCAGCATGCCCGCTCATTGTCTGCGCCTTCCCGAACTTGTTTTCGTGACTCTGGGAGCCAACATCGCTGGCGCCAAACGGCTGACTCTTCGGCCGCCTATTGTGCCCAGTTGTCCATACATTTATAACTAAAATTCAGAACTTTACTTAAAACACACTGCGAATACTACAAAATTTTTGGGTTGAAATACAATGACACATCCGATTTAGTTTTCGTAAAATTTGATTAAAATATGAACAAAGCAGCTAAAAAAAGTGTTACGAAAACTTATTAAATAACTTACTTGGTAAGTCTGGTGGTGTATCCTTTTTAATGTATTTGCCAACTACACCTTCATTGACTGCTTTCTGGCTTTTCTTTGATATCATAATAAGATAAGTTTCTTAACTAAAACGGAAATCATCACCACACAAAACCCGCAACAAATACAGAAGAATGAATTGAATTGAATGAATGACGTGCGGGTAGGTAGCAGACGGCAGATGACATTTGACTGACAGTTTGGAAAATGTGCTGCCACTGCCAAATATCACATCTCACTCAAATCTACCACACGCACGGTAGAATTTGAAAAGCTTTTTTTATGGCTACATTATAGCTTAGCTATGATTGGTTCATTTTTTTTTCAGTCCATATCGTCATTGGCTGATTTTTCGTCTACTTACCCTAAGCCACGCCCCCATACTCTTCCTCGGACCAATGATCATAACCTCACCCTACCACGGACCACGTTACCTCCTACGTTTTTTTGCTTTTCCAGGTACGCGATTACGGATGCCTTAATCGATTTCAGCGCGTCTCGGAACGCAGGGAAAATTGTTCTGAGGATCATAGAATTCGGTCCGGGCCCCCAATGACAAATAAACCCGCCGCCCCCATATCCCATTACGACATTTGCCATTTGCGGCCGCTGAATGACGTAAACTGACAATGAGCGCATTCCGAATCAGACTTTCACCGCTGTCAGCGATCAGAAAAGAAAAAAAAATGTATGGCTGGCAGTGATTCAGAACGCGGTTACGGGTACTTTAATCGATTTCAGCGCGTCTCGGAATGCAAGGTATAATTCACATCTAGAGATGGGCAAACCACCGGGTTTAAACCTACCACCGGGTTTTTACCCGCAACGGATCGTGATCATGGATATCTAGATAATTTGTGATCCGATCACAGAGTACCTTTTTATGATCCGATGTCGCGATCCGTCAGTTCAACATATTACACATTCAATCTGGATCGAGATCACGATCTGGTTTCTGGATTGACCGTGTAATGGAGCCCAAGAACAAGTATGTCAATCTATTGCATGACTTTAATAAAATCCCTTAAGGGCATCACACACGGCAGCTATAATTTATAGCACGAGGCAGCCAGCTCTCTCGTCGCCATTCACTTTCACGCAAAGCGGGGGTCAAACAAAATGGCGAATCAATCAGTGACCGGCCATTCTGCTTGACCCCCGCTTTGCACACAAAGTGAATGGTGATGAGAGAACTGGCTACCTCGCGCTATAATATATATTATAGCTCCGTCTGTGACGGGATATCCTCTTTGCTTTGATCCAGATCACGATCTAGCTTGACTGCGCGTATAATGGGCGCCTTAAAAAAAATCGATATAGCGTGGCGCGAGTTTGTACCTACACTTTTTTAGTTATTTTACAAATTATTTTATTTATGTAGTTTTAAAAAATACATACATTTACATTGTTCGGTACGTCGATTTGTAGGTCAATATGTTTTATTTAATTGGTTTAGGGCTTGGTGATGCAAAAGATATTACTGTTCGTGGTTTAGAAATAGTGAAAAAATGCGATAAAGTTTTTTTAGAAGCATACACATCGATATTAACTGTTGGGAAAGAAGTATTAGTAAGTATTTATCAGTCAGAAGTAATAAATAAAATATATCTAATGTTTATTCAATCATTGTATAGTAAACTTTATAGGTTAGGAACTTTTTCACAAAGTTCGGGAAAGAGTGTTAAATTATAACTTGATTTAAAATATTCTCATAGGAAGAGTTTTATGGGAGACCTCTGATACTTGCTGATCGAGAGTTATGTGAGAGCAGCATAGATATTGTGCTGCGAGAAGCCAAGGACAAGGAGATAGCTCTGCTTGTGGTGGGTGACCCGTTAGGAGCGACCACACACACCGACATGATACTACGCGCTCGCCAGTTTGGTGTTCAAGTACAGGTTTGTACATTTGTATTGTTGGATTAGCCCTAGATCGCTTGAGGTTCAGATCCTGTCCAAAATCAATGTTTATTTTATTATTAACTAGCTGACACGGCAGACGTTGTCTTGCCATTTTTCCCAACTCCTACCCTACCCATATTTTCTCACCGTTTAAACCTTCCCTGGACTTCCACGAATATTTCAAGACCAATGAATCAATATAATATAATAAATAAAATTAGCCAAATCGGGTTTTAGCGAGACTAACAAACAGCAATTAATTTTTATTTATTATATAGATTGATCAAAGAACAACAATGAAAAAAGAAAACAATTTACTTTTCTACAATTGGGTTATAAAGTTGCATCATTTCATTATTTGCAAAAAAAAATACATGTTTGCACCAAGGCGGGGTATATTTCTAAACTGTTTTCCTAAATAACAACCAAATTACTGTCTTAAAACACCTGAATAAAATATATTTTTTTGTAGATTGTCCACAATGCTTCAATAATGAATGCCGTAAGTTGCTGTGGACTTCAACTATACAACTTTGGGGAGACCGTGTCCATCCCATATTGGACTGAATCTTGGAAACCGGACAGTTTTTTTGAGAAAATTGTTGGAAACTACTCTAGGAACTTGCATACGCTGTGCTTATTAGGTAATAAATCATCCATATTATACTGGTTTTTAATAGTATATTGAGTCAAGTTAATTATATTAATAAAAAACATAAAATAAGTGGTAGACTATTTGTACTAGAATGATTAAATATATTCATCATCATCATCTCAGCTGGGAGACATCCACTGCTGAACATAGGGCTCCCCCATCGGATTCCAACGTGAATGGCCCTGCCTGCGCTATTTGCATCTACCGGTGCCCAGCATCCTTCACCAAGTCATCTGTCTACCTTGTGGGAGGCCGTCCAACACTACGCCTTCCGGCCCGTGGCCGCCATCCGAGAACCTTTCTTCCCCATCGGTTATCGATTTGTCCAGCTATATGGCCCGCACATTACCACTTCAAATTGCTTCAAAATATATTATTAGATCAGAAATAGTTTATTATCATTATTTTTCTTTTCTTTCTTTATTATTATTATCAACTTCACTTAAAGAGAAGGCGGACTTTTACCCAATTATTAGATAAATACATACTATGAATAAACTAGGTATCAACATCAACGGCCCGGTATAACATATTATAATAGGTATTAGGTATAATAGTACTGTTATGTTACAGATATCAAAGTGAAAGAGCCAACTGAAGAATCCTTGACTAAGAAAGTGAGGCAGTATATGGAGCCCAAGTTTATGACTGTCAAAGAAGCTGCATCACAACTGGTTCAGATAATAGAAAGAAAACCTGAATTAGGTTGGTATTCAAACAAAAAAATATGACTACATGGCTATCAAATAATAATTAATCTGCTAGAAATGAGGCGTAATGCTACAGTCCCATATTTAGTTCAACCACAGAGATTTGTTATTTTAGGTATTACAAAAGAGTGCCTAGCTGTGGGTTTGTCCCGCGTTGGAGCACCGGAGCAGGCGATCGCAGTGCGGTCGCTGGACGCAATGCGGCTCTGCGAGCTCGGCGCGCCGCTGCACAGCCTCGTGCTGCCTGCGCCCGCGCTGCATCCGCTCGAACAAGACTATCTCGCGCAATTCAGATAACCCACCCACCAACATTAAACTATTCACTCCTGATTGCAGAGTTTTATTTATGTAGGATGTGGCACAGGAATATTAATATCAACCTTATAATAACAACTATTTAGAAAAACTCGCATTTTAGGAAGTAAAGTAATTAATATATTTATGTATTATTTACATTCAATAATTAAACCATGATATAAACAGAATTCAAGCTGCTACCATCAAAAATAACATTCAAACTCATAATTGGTCCACCAAGCTACCACAAATTGCTACAACATAATTATTCAAATCATTATAATATAAATAAAAGGTTAAAAAGGTACATTAATTATTATTTGGTCTAAGTTTCACAATTATACATAATGAAAATTAATAATGTAATATACAAATAACGGAATGTAGTAATACCAACGGTGGATATGCAAAGGTCACCTATATTGGTATACATCAACATCTCTAGATATAAACTGGAAAATGGTGGGTCACATTCACATTACAATTAATTAATTAATTAATAATAAAGAGGCATGGCTTATAAGTATGGAATTTTACACTATGTAACACTAGGATATTTCTTAATATTATAATTATACAGTCTTCAGACTTAGTTTTAAATAAAGGATACATACATAATTTCAATAATTAAAAGTCAAATTTAAACACGTGCTCTCTATTCGTCGAGTGAGATTACAAAAGGTGAACTATATAAATAGACATCAATTTAGTTAGAGAGTATTTCAAACAGCCGACACTTGTTGGTCGTCGTCGTCGTCGTCGGGCACATCATGGTAGTAGTCGTAGGGGCGCGTGACGCCCTCGTGCGAGTGCGCGCGGCTCAGGCGCTCCAGCCGCGCCACCTGCGCCGCCAGCGTGTACGGCGCGTGCGGCATGCGCGGCGGGGGCACCGGCCGCGCCCCAACCCCACCTGCGCCCGCGCCGCCCGCCGCGCCGCCGCACCCCGCCGCCGTGCACGAGCCGTGCCCGCTGTCGCTCGATGTGGCCGAGCCCGTCTTCCGCAGCGGCAAGTTCACCAGCGAAGTCACGCTGCTGCTCTCCGCCGAGAGGTCTACGGGCAGCGGCGTGGGCGTGTCCGAGTGCGAGCGTTCGTGCGCCGTGCGCGGACAGCACATGCCCGGCCCCGGCCCATCGCGCCGGTGCGAGCAGGGCGAAGGGCCCGACGGCGGGGGCCGCGGCTGGTGCGGCCGAGTTTTTGCTGGTTCCGACAACGCTAACAACTTTCTTACTGCCTGTGGAGAAGCAGTGCCAAATTTGTTTCCGGCGAAGCTCTTTTTACTCTCACTGGCGGATGAGGCACTGCTGGTAGTCGACAAGGAGGGTGAAGGGTGTCGACGGCGAGGCATTGCAGGGGCCGGCCCGGCGCCTTCACATTCTAAAGACAACGCATGAAGTCGCTCCTCATCAGTTTCCACATGCATACGGTTCAAGTACGCCTTTACGCGTCTTACCATTTGTGCTTCTTCAAACATTTTTTTAGGATTAGGTACATTAGAAGACTTTTTCCTTCTCTTGACTGTTACTTGGCCTTGCTGTACTCCTGTGGTGAGTTGATTTAATGCCACCATTGCATTTGAAGGCGGTTGTTTTCCCAGCTCTAATAGTGTGAGGAGATCATATGGAGAGCTGCACATATTTGTGAGTGTTCTGACCTCTTTTGCTATCATTCTCAGTTTTTCAAAGTTAACCATTCCTTCAACTTTCGTGTCATTTCCAAGATGAATAAACGTCAGGTCTTTTTTTACTACAGGGTAGAATGGTATGACTGGTGACCTTCCCTGTTCAGTTGTCACTAATTGCCTGTATTTAGACATGTTCCTTGAAGGATCCATCAGCATTTGTAAATCCGTAAACAGTTTAAAATACTTGGTGGGCAATTTTTCCCATGTCATTCTCAGCCTGGATACAGCACCATGTCCTAAGCCTGATAAGATAGCAAACATGGAGTTAAAATTTTTGCACTCTTTACAATGTCGCGCCACTTTGATGAATTGTTTTACTATCTTTGAACGTCGCACGAGATTTTGTTCAGTAACAACTTCAGTGACCACCCAAAACATTTCTTTATTGACAAGTTCAGCAAATTGCGACAACATTGGCGTGCCATACCTACTTCTCAGTTCAAAAAGATCATCAACATATTCCGTGCTTTCAATCTGTCTAAAAATGCAGAAATCTTGTAATGTCAGTTGTACTGCAACTTCAACAGCATTAAGCTGCAAAAAATGCACTACACTCTCCCTGAGAAGTTCTGGTGCCATTTCATCAGGTACTAAAGTTTCACTAATTCCATTTGTTTTAAGATAGTATCTGGAGCTCAAGCCAATACGTTCAGCAAGGTTTTGGAGCTGGTCTGGTAAGCGGTGTTGTTTTATAATGCCCCCTTGGGCTACTGATACTTCACAAAGAGAAAAATTTGAACTGGGATCAGTTATTCCAAATTCTTGGAGGGTTAACATAACAACTTCTCTGGCAGTAGTTTCCTTGTGTACCAATAAATATTTGCAAGTTTGATCAGCTCTGTAAACTTTGAGAACATGTTCAGGGTAATCAGATGACTGATATTCATCATAGCAAATTGATATGAGGTCTGGGTTACTGTGTGAATTGTAGAAAGAAGTGCTGCTGTTAGCTTTGTTTAAAGAATCGGTGTTGGATATAATGCTATCATCTGAATGTATGCCATCTGTTATTATATTCTTTGGAAGAATATTCATCTTCATCAAAGCTTTCTGAAGTCTTCTTTTGGGACCAAGCGTCATAAAGCCTTTCTGTGGTTCTTTTTTTATATTTATCTGTTGAGGTTTTTTGGTGGGTGATTGGAAAACTGGTTGCAGTGCAATTGGATCATCTGTAAGTAGTTCAGCTGTAGACAATCTAGCTCTAGGATCCATTTGCCAACGAACCATATTTGTGCCTCCTCTTTGTCTTGAAGAATTTTCTGGCAGTAGCAGAATTTGCTTAAAAGCTAATAAATTACTCTTAACTGTGATGCTTAAATGTGTCGATCCTCTGATTATTTCCATAGCTTTTTCTTGGCTAACATGCCTGAATGATTGTCCATTAACTTCTATCACCTGATCACCTCTCTTCAAACCCACTTCTTCAGCTTTAGAATGTTTTTCAACATTGAGTATGAATATACCAAACCCTCTTTCATATCCTCCAAAGATAGTAAAATTTAAAGGTTCATCTCTTGTAGGGCGGGACAAAGTGACGCTCCTAGTTCGTGCCTTTGCAGAACAAGCTATGTTCAAGAGCCTCAACTGACTTTCCATTTTTTCTCTTTCTAGAGCAGTTTCGAAATTTTCAAGAAAATCCATCATGCTTGGATCAGTCTCAAAATCTGTAAAGTGGTTGTTTACCCAAAGGAGCACTACTCTTGTAACTTTATCTCGTACAGATGGTTCAGAAAACCAGGCAAGTAACTGCTTAGCAACAATAAGTGGACTTTCAATGAATGTTCTGTGAGTCAGCAAAAAATCCTCAACATAAGTAGAGTCACGAGCATTGTCTTCAACAAGTTGTAACATTAAATGTTCAGGAGTTCCTCTAATGACAACATGCCCTTGCTGATGGATTGATTCACCAGTAGCACCTCTATACTCAGTGACCATAACTACTTCTCCATTTTCATTCTCATGTCGTCTTATATTTTCTTCACCTTGATGCAAGATGCGATAGTAATCAGTTTGTGTAATACAAACAAACTGACAGTCATCACAGCGTGTAGTCATAACACCTCTGTGATATAATTTTTCAAGTGTGGCTTCTGCCATTCCAAAACTGTCACCAACATTGAGATGCTCTATCTCTCCATTGGCATGTTCAATACCAACATGTCCATTTATGAGGACTGACCATGAGTCGTGTTCTTCCCCATCATTCATAACAACAGTACCAGCTTTCTCAACAACTGCAAAAACCATCACTGCACACAGTGCTCGACGTACAGTCAGAGTCATGTTGGTAAATGCTTTCAAGTGTTGAGTAAACTCTAGCAGTATTTCAATATCATCCTCAGATCTTTCACTTGGGTCTTTTTCAAGGCATTCACGAACAGCATCACGTACAGTGAGGCTGTCCATGCTTTCTTCTAGATCCTCTTCTTCATCAGAATCTACAATGGACTCAAGGAGCCCTGAAAGGTCAACCTCCATATCCATGTCCAGGGAGCTGTGTACAGATGTCATGGTGTCACTGCCACTGTAGGCAGAGCTGGTGTCACTTGCGTTGGAGCACTTTAGTGTATGGGGGTACAGCTCTGGACTGTGACGGCCACCACGCCCCCCTCTCAACATTGTGAAGTTTCTAGCCTCTTCTCTTGCCCTCGGCTTCTGCAACAATGTTCATTTTACATTTAATAATAACCCTATAGGTAGTGACCTTTTCATGAACTGTGTAGGTGGTAACTATTTGAAAGCTTGAGGAAAACTAAATTAACTACGTTTATAAAATTTTTCCTTGAAAAGGTGATAGGGATAATAAGTTCTAACTCCCCTGCTTACTAACCAACCAAATTAAAATAGGGAAAATGACACTTGAAGCATCAGTGGTATGAAATAGGTAAATAAGAACTGTTCTTACACATGCGTTACATCCACAAAAGTGATAATAATTGGCATTCATTATCATTACATTTCAAATACAATAATTATATTCCATCTACTACTTTCTTCATTGCGTCGTCGTACGCACGTAGACGATTTAACGCTTCGCGAGTACCAAATCTATAACAGCTTGTTGTTTATCAATTACATCACTGTTGTTCTTTAGGTCCACGTAAAAATGACTCAAACTGAGACAATAGATACGTGCATTCACAGGTATTTAATAAATAAATAAATCCAAACCTTCACAATTTCTATTTATTTTGCATTCATGGCGGAACTGTCACTGCTTCCATGTTGCTTTCTATTATGAATTACTTCTCCCAGTCTCAAATAATTGATAATTCGAATAGCGACGCACTTCACTAAATTATGCAAAGATTTAGTAAATTATTTCTCAAGAAATTTCGCGGAATAATGGCGAAAAATTACCTATAACGACAAAAAATATTTAGAAAGCCACTTTCATATTCAATAACTGGCATAGACAGACAGACAATATTTTTTTTATTGCCCCCTCTTGGCTTGATTGATTGTCTATGGTACAGGTGAGCTTATAAGCACGATTTTAACGCTTGCAAAAGAAGAAAATGAAATCAATCAATATCATTGTTTCTCCTAATGGGCCCCGTAGACGGTCAAACGGTTTGTCAAACATTTACGTGTTTGAAGCATGTTTGATGCAATTTCATATTTTTCGTTTGATGCAATTTCATATTTGGCGTCATCGTATTGGGAGCAATCCTGTAATGATAAAGTCTTTTGTAATTATTAGTTTTTAATAAATAAATAAATAAATTTTGTTGTGTTTGACGCGTCAGAAGTGTAACTACGACAGCGTACAGAATCAGACTGCGCAGAGCCGTTTGACAAACCGTTCAAACCGACCTCAAACGGTTTGATCAAACAAGTAAGGTTTGAGTCAAACCGTTTGACCGTCTCCGGGGCCCTTAAAGTTTTTCCATTGTTTAGTTTACATGTTGTAAAATATGTTGCATCTCGTTCTATTAAAATATACTCATCAAAATGAAGTAAATTGTAACTTGCGTTCGGCTGATCTCTTCCGAAGTTCGACTGATTATGCTTTTATTTGAACAGAAAAAGTTGGCTTGACAGTGTATTGCAATTAAATAATTTATTAAGTTATTTCAAGTACTAAAAACTTATTTAATAACTTAAGAAAAACGCTGCAAAAACAAAATTATAAAATATATTTATAGTTTCTGAACCAAAGAAAACTGAACGTTCCCGTATGTCTCGAAAACGGAAGAAGCAATATTTGTCATATTTCTAATTACATTACTCATGCTTTAAAAAAAATACCGAGACGTATGATTTTTATAAATAATCAAATTATTTTATACATCTCATTATCACTAAATGTCTAGTAATAATTGCAAATAATTAATAAAAAGTATCTAAACTGGCCAACTGAACATATTTCTATCTCCATCTATTTTCAGAGTGAAGTACTTTTCTGTGTAGCGTTTTCGCAGCTAAAACCAGTGATGATAATCTTTTACTTATAACTTTTATAAATTGATCGTTTTCCGCAGCGGAAAAAGTCACAGGAACATAAAATTATTCTTGTAGAAGTGCAACATCTCGAAATAATCTCGTGCGTAGCGTTAAAATGCGTTCTGTTTCACTGTCGAGACGGATGGTGAGCGATGGCGAGAATACGGTGATAGATTTTTGGTGTTGAATTTTGCTCCGTGTCATCAGTGCTATAGTTTTCGACTACGTCTACGAAGGACACAAATTGTTTGGTTTCGTCGTTTTAAGTGTTATAACAACGAAATCTCGGACCATCTCGAAGGATTATTGTTGAGGAAATATTGTCATTGACTGACCGGCTGATATTACACGAGGCTTGTATGTATATGTGACTTCTGTCTTCTGCTATTCGTGACACGCCTCAGAAAATAAAGCTAAATTTGTGAATCGGATAATTATTTTTCGTCGTTGTGTCGTTTTAGTGCTATAGACGTTTTAAAATTACGTAACTGTTGTGGAATCTCGAAGTGTATAAAGAATGGCCTGAGTGTGACCACTCCATTACCGTCATGTGTGACGAAGGAATGTTTGTTTAGGCTTCGATACCGTGCTGCGACCTTCTGGGAGTGCGCGCTCGTCTCGTGGACCGGGCCGGATCATGACTCTGCCCGAACCCAAACAAACCTCGCATTGAACACAGTCAACGTATTGTCATTTGGGACACTTTTATATCGCCAAAATGTCTTCGGGAACGTTTGTGGACAGGATCGATCCTTTCGCAAAGCGGTCGCTGAAGAAAAAGACGAAGAAGTCGCAGGGCTCGTCGCGGTACCGCAACACGC
Organism: Carpatolechia fugitivella; assembly: GCA_951230895.1. NCBI lineage: Eukaryota > Metazoa > Arthropoda > Insecta > Lepidoptera > Gelechiidae > Carpatolechia > Carpatolechia fugitivella. The sequence goes on along the minus strand of OX579662.1, from coordinate 6,992,139 downwards.
AGGACGTGGAGCTCCAGGCGCTGCCGCTCCTCAAAGGTGAGCCCCCCGCCCTCCACCCCCCGCCCCCCCGCGCCTCCAAGCAGACCTGTCGACCGCGACACCTGCCCCCTGTACGTCTAAACCGCCCTTATTTACAAACAACAATAATATTGTTGTTATTGTTGCTAGGAAAAATCTTAGTACAGCAGTATTAAAACAAGATTTACATCTTACAACCATTTCCATATAATTTTATCCATATGATAATCACATTCTCTGAGCTGTTTCTACAAATTTTCATTTAGTTTTACAGGTCATCAACCTTTAGCATTGATAGTAGGTTAGATTTAGAAACTGATTGACACAGTTACCAGCTAAGACCAGAAGTGGACCAAACCATTAAAGATTTTAAGTATATTATCTACTATAAAATGGCAGATTTTCCATAGTATCAACATAGAATCTTACACTTTGCTTGCTTATTTGGAAGGACATTGAAAAATTTGTGGTGTAAGATTTTATTTTATTTTATTATTGCTAATATTTATTATTACCATATCCTTGTGTTTAAAACTTACCTAGAAGCATATTTTATGAGGTACACAATACTTTTTAATGAATATAGGCAGGTAACTTCTTTAAATACATGTAGGTGCCTATGCATATTTTGAGCTACTTATATACCTATTATGTTATTGATATTAATATTTTAAAAATATCCTTTTGCTTTCGTATCTTGTTAAATTCTATGGTAGGTACGATTAGGACACAAATATAACATGCTAAACTATGCTTGAGACTTAACTGGAGGATGATTGGAAAACCTAATTGAAAATATATTGTACAGAACAAAATTTAAAGAAGCCATTAAATTTTATGAGAATAAAATGCCCAAAACCTGACCTTTTTTTCATGATGATAAGTTTGTGATGCCCAGATGATAAAGCTCTGTTTGCCTATCTTTATAGGTGTAGGAAAATGATACCTATGATGCATAAGACACCCACATCTGTTACATATTTGGAATAGGGTATTACTAACTGGGTATAAGGCTATGTGTAAAACCAGTTAGTTACTATAAGCAAAGAAGAGCCTAAAATGTTTTATTATTAGTTTTTATTTAATAGCAACAAGTCTTTAATAATAATTATAAAGTAGAAAGTGAAAAATTATTAGATATTTCGTTAACAGACGTAATCTGTAACAATAATAATCTAAGTCTTACATCAGTAGATGCGTGGGTGTACCGAGTTTTCCCTGAAGGGTGGGGCAAAATTAAGACAAATAGCAGGAATTAAAAATGCTTTTAATTCATTGACCTTCCCTTCCTTACTTCAAAAATAACTTGCAACGAATATCGCAAAAGGCAAGTGCCCCACCTTGCTCCATCGTGAGGGTATGGGCCTATGAGCCTATGAGTAAATGTGCTGGCATGGTGATAAGGAGCATGATGTTCTTAACTGTTTAATTCACTAAAAGTAAGGCAATTTTATATTTTTTGTTAAACATCAACAATTCACTCTGTTTTATTGAGTATTTTTCATACATAATTTTAACCTTATCATTTATAAATGACAATAGATAAATAGTTGCCTATTTATTTATCTTATGCACCAATGAGTTATCTTTTTGAATGATTATTTATGTATGGGGCTGAGAATATGAATTTATCTTATATTTCACATTCATGTTGTCATCCCAAGAGCGTCGGTGGTCTAGTGGCTAGGGCCGCTGCCCCCGTCCGGGAGACGCGGGTTCGATCCCCACCACGTACCAATGTGTTTTCGAATGTCGAATTCATATGTACATTCTTATGGTGAAGGAAAACATCGTGATGAAACCTGCACACTACTCCTGTGAAGAAATTCAAAAGTTGTGTGTGAAGTCGACCAACCCGAACTGGGGCCGGCGTGGTCGACCAAGGCCTAATCGCCTTAATTCGGGGTAGGCTCGAGCCTCTCGGTGGGGACGTATATGAGATGTGATGTGTGTTGTCATCCCAAGACGTGTTATCAGTACAGTTGTCACTAACAATTTTAACCTGTTGGTGGCAAACAGTAGTAATACTATAATGCCATTTTATGAACTCAATTGTGTAAGTTGAGTTAGTGTATTGATTATGAAGTAGGTATGAAATCTGTTTAGATAAGAAATGTCACCTCCCACCTACCTTGTTACTAGTGAGTGTATCAAGCTATAGAGGGGGCAATAGTAAACAACTTGAAGACTTAAATGTTGATGTAATAGATACCCATAATAAATAGGAATGTTGTGTATTATGGTAGCCCTACCATTGTTTTTTGTAATAGTTTAGATAGTAGTTCTTAGAGAGGTTAATTAATTATTACAAGTGTTTAAATTTTTTTTAATGGTCTAGTATTTTGACTTCACAATAATTAGTAGAACAAAAAATCTATGTCTACTGGCATCTTCGAAGAGGTTAGACAAATGTAAATTAGTTCATTTAAAGGTTATTAGAACATGTTTTCCTTATGTATTTGGAAGAATATTTTGAAGATAACTCTACAACTAAATAACATTATACACACACACACACACACACACATACACACACTACTTTTTTTACCAACAAGTACAAGCTATTGGTGATAGGATACACATACCTACATGTCCTATTTTCATGTCCTTTAACTTACAATATTAAGCATCTTCATACATATCAAGATGATGATGAATAAATAAATATGTGGGGACATCACACACACGGCCATCTGGCCCCAAACTAGGCAGAGCCTGTACTATGAGTATCACACATAGCCATAAATACATTTATAGATAAAAAACATCCAGATACAAAGCAAACAAGGGCCTGCGCCCTAAGCTGAATTCGAACCTGCGACCTTGAGCTTTGTAGGCAGAGTAGATATAATATTGAGTATCTGTCTCTAATGCAACATGTAATTGATTTCCTTTAACTTTTGTAGCCAAGTTGAACTTTGCACATTTCACGCAAACAATCATCACTAACATTTAAGAGCTTATTGATGTTATTGCATGCATCAATCAATATCAGTAAGTCTCCGATGTCATCACCATGTCTTTTCAATACCTATTTCCTATGTGTTAGATGACCTGGATATATGAACTCTTTGGGTATGCTATTCATGGTATGAATATCTTATCTATTATCTCTTTTGTTGTATTCAAAACACTTGCAATGTAAAGTCATTCTTCAGTTAGCTGGAGGTGAGCCACGACGGCCCCCGTAGTTGGTAGTACGCCTGCCTACGAAGCACAGGGTCGCGGGTTCGAATCCCGCCCAGAGCAAACATTCGTGTGATGAGCACTTGTGTTTGCCTTGTGTCTGGATGTTGTTTATCTATATATGTATGTATTTATCTATTTAAGTAATGTATATCGGCTGTCTGATACCCATAGTACAAGCTTTGCTTAGTTTGGGGTCAGAAAGCCGTGTGTGAGATGTCCCCACCACGGAGACAAATACAAAGAGGAGGTGCCACAAGCAACTTAGTCCCGTCTCATAGCGGACTAAGTACTCTTACAGCGGACTAAGTACTCTTACTATTAGCTATTAACCACCAGGCGTCGCTTCTGTCAGTGTTACTTTGGATTTTATGGATACGACACGAATATGACTTGGTTTGATTACAACCATTTTAATTGAAATTAGTGACGCAAAAATTATATGCTGTGTTGTATCGTGCAACAGTACGAGTAATACAACTATTTTTAACGAAAAAAAGACATAATTCCACTCGTATGTATTTTTTTAATGCAATTTTTAATGCTCGTAACTTATTCCTTCGAGAAAGTGCAACGCCATCTATCGCCAAGTAGAATAACTTCTTGACTGTAGAAGGTTATATGACCTGTTTTATTCATGGTCATTCATTCATATATTTTGTATAGTAAGCTGGGTGGCCAGATATGGAATCTAAAAAAATATATTTGTATAAAATATTTATTTTTGTAGCATACAATTAAATAATGCAGATAATATTGATGAACTAACTCAATATTTATAATTGAATACACGACATCAAAATATCACATTTTGGGCAAGGATGTTTCTTTATACTTGGTAGTAAGTAAGTGATGATGATAAAGGACTTACGTGAAATCCCGTGTCAAAATTGAACAGATCTTTATATATATATATATATATTCTTTATTGCACACTTAAATTTACAGGATAATTAAGAGATCTTCTTCTTATCAGATCTTTTTATTATGTCTTATACTCGTAGTTTCAGAGTTACCCATACTGACCCATTTAAATGGGCCATCCTGTATATCACAATTGCTCATATTATAAGGTAATCCTACATAATACAAAAAAGAAGAGAGAGACCAATTTAAAAAAAATGGTCCGAATATTTTGTTTTTTTCACTTGCCTGGCAACATTATACAGTGTAACGAACTAACGAACAGAACCATCTTATGTGTAATAGTGAAATTAAGTACGGTTCATTAGTGTCTAGCTGCAAAGCTAGTTTTGCTATTGACCGCTAGATGGTTAGCAGAACTTCATCTCCCCGCACCCCCTCCCAATGGCGACCCCCGCTATCATATAGAAAATGTCTTAGGGCAGCTCCTCTTTGTATTTGTCTCTGTGGTCCCCACATATTTATTATTATTATTATTATTCTTTTCTTTCTTTTTTCCTCTCCCATTGGGAGGATTATTGTTATTTCGTGCAGGGTTACAGGTAAGAATCAAATCTCTGGTTGTATTTGTTTGTAGTGTCATCTTTGATTTGGTTTTAGTAGACAAATCAAATTCTGATTTTCTAAAATTGAACTGAAAGTTATTAAGTGGAAATTCTAACACGCTAATTTGGAAGTAATTGTCTGTGAAAATCACAGTAGATGTTTACCTATTAAATAAAGGGTTTGTGTTATTCTCTTCCTTGGTGCATACACCATGGATGTTGTTTTTTAAGAACCTCTTCTACTGAAAGGTCATCTCTTTGTGAAATCATACAAAAGAAGCCTTAAATTAGCGTTAGCCTTGAGCCGTATTTATTTTTGTTTCTTTTCTCAAACATAAACAGGAAATAGTTGTTTAAATTCTACATCTCTGATCTTTGTTTTATACAATTAAAACTACATAATTAAATCGACAAACATTAAAAAAAGTGCAATTTGTTTCCAATTTTATTGATACTTGACGGAAAATCTAGTTGTTATCAGAGTTAAAACATCCACCGCGGCGGACATAAGTCAAAACAGCATTATAAATTTCTCCTAAACCTTATTCCCGTAACGCATTGGCGTTAAACAATAAACAGCACCGGTATGTATTGCAGATGTGCCGAGTAGCGAGCAGGAGGAATTGTTCATCCGCAAGCTGCGGCAATGCTGCGTGGCGTTCGACTTCATGGACCCCGTGGCCGACCTGAAGGGCAAGGAGATCAAACGCGCCACGCTCAACGAGCTGGTGGAGTACATCACCGGCGGCCGCGGCGTGCTCACCGAGCCCGTCTACCCGGAGATTATTAAAATGGCAAGAAACTATTAATATACTAGAAATAGATTTGATAAAGATAAAAATTATGAGTTCTGCATTTTATGATTACGGAGGTAGATTCCTGCCCGGGACCACGCCCGCTTCGCTTACGGTTTGTCCCGTTTGAAAAATAGCTTTTTCCTAGTTTGTGTTTAAATTGTCCTGCAGTTGCGTCTTAACGAGTCTTACATTAAAATAATTCAATCGTGTTTTTGTTTATTTTTTAGTATGATCGAACATTGGATAACCGTTATATGATCTTCGAACTGCGAGTATAAAAAGTCTGGAATAAACAAAAGGAGACTCGTATCATAATATACTCGCATGACGGAATTTTAATTAATGGATCTGAAATATCGGTTATGTTCCATTGTAGAACTTGGAACTTTCCCATTTTGAAAGGCACAGTTTTTTACGACAACCTTAATTAATTACATGCTATATTTTTTTAAATACAACTGATCAAAACATGCAAAACTTATTTTCGAAAAGTCGTCAAAAAAAGTTATTCTAACATTTAACACACACAAACTAAGGATGTTGCAGCATGTTGCAGAATACTACATTACGATGATACAAGGATCGTACGTAGGTGGCATATTATAAACGAGGTGACTTTTGTCACGAGTTTGTTATAAAACCTAAGATCCGCGTGTTGTACGACGTTTTTCAATACACTTGTGAGAAAACAGGTAACGCAACATGAAAAAAAAAAAAAAAATATTTCCAAAAAAAGACATGTTATTATAATAAAAAATCTGCCAAACTGCATGGCGGTTTGTAGGCAGAAAAATACTCCCTTCTACACATCTGAAACACATCTTATGTTTACTGCATTAAATATATATCTATTCTATTCTAACCTATTGGTGTTATTTTTAGCATACTATACACATGTTTTACTCAATTTGTCTAGCAACCACTCACAAATTTTTTCTTAAAGTAATTTTTGGTAGCACACTTCATCTTAACATCCTTAGACAGTTCGTTATATATTTTTGGTATGAGGTATTCCCTGGTCCTTCGACCGTAACAATTGTTAGCCCTAGGTACAACAAGCATCTTATTTTCTACTTGTCTTGTATGTACATTTGGATGTGTCACCGGCACTTTAAATTCATCATTATTAAAACCTTCCAGTGCGATTAATAGCGATACCTTCTCATGGATTGGAAGTATTTTACATTTAAGATACAATTTGTCGTAGTCTGTATTACATTCATTTTTGACATGCTTATCTACTAGTTTTTTCATGAATCTTATCTGAATCGATTTTATTTTATCTAAGTAAGTTTGGAAGGTACGGCCATAGCTACTTAATCCATATGAAAGTATCGGGTCAACAAGTCCATAATACAATGTAAACATAGTAGCTCTGTTTGTGAGGAAACTGAGGTGATAGAATTTTACAAGCACTGATCGCAGTTTATCACAAACTAGTTGTACGTGAGTTTTCCATGTGAAATTCGTATCTATTGTAAGTCCTAAGTACTTGTACTCGTCTACCACCCCAATCTCCCCATACCCACACTGCCCATTTAAGAGGTTTGCATGTAAACAGTCATAGTCGTGCCCTATTATATGCGGAGTACCTTTGACAGTTCTGCTATAAGGTGAGTATATATGCATACACTTAGTTTTTTTTCATGTTAATAATTATTCCGTTATCATGTGCCCACTTAACTAAATTATTAAGATCTGATTGTATATTCTCCTGTATTACATTTATATCAGTATCTGAGTAAACTAGGCACGTGTCGTCAGCATACATCCAAATCCGACACTTTTTGACCACATTACATAGACTGTTCACATGCATTATATAGCCAACAGGGCCAAAGACAGAGCCGGTCGGGACGCCGCACGTTATGTCCGCGCTGTCGCTGCATTCGCCACCGACGGAAGTCTTCAGTGTACGATTAGTTAAATAGGCCCGAAGCCAGCTACTCAGAGGCCCTCGGATGCCACATTCTTCCATGGCCTGCAGCAGCTGAAAAACAATGCAAATAGGGAACATACACATTTTTTAAAAATTCTTTAATCGAAATATTTCAAGTTCCAGATAAACACACAAAAAATAATTTTCCTAATATCTTGCTCAGAAACAAAGTTATAAGGCTTCAAAGTTGATGGTTAGACAGAGAGGTCCGACGACACATGTGATGTCATATGTGTCGCGGGCCATACATCCGCCATAGAAAATTTTGTTTTCGTAGAGATAAACAGATATATTTGTTTAATAATGTTGTAACTAGTTTGTTTTTCAATCAATTTCGATTCTGTTTTGTATTCTATTTTTGTATACTTTCAGATGAACTATGAAAAAACTAATATTTTTTTGATGCATTGAACTATGAAAAAACTAATATTTTTTTTATGCATGTTCCCTATTCTACATAATATGCGCCAAACTCATACTAAAATTGGTTTCCTTACTAAAAGCATAATTATTGAGAAAAGGCACTCGCGATCATTCAGCCTCTACGACATTCGATTATCGTTAATCGATTCTTCGAATCAAGCAAATTTTATTTTATTGTTGAAAATTATACTGGCTGATAATATTTTTCGAACATAATTTGTTGAAATAAAAAAATATAAATGTTTTTTTCTTTATAAGAATCGATTCAATTTATTTTTTGATATTCGAATGTTCCTGGCTGAAAATATTTCAGATAGAATATTTAGAAAAAAAAAATTGTAATGAAAATCACACTTATTCGGTAAATGGCATTACCGTACAGTTTATTGCCGTCGTAAGTTCAAGTTTCGAGCAAGGTGTATTTTGAAAAGACATTTTTATAAGATGTCTGCAGTCTACGATTGATTGAAATAAGAGGACGCGTTTCCAATCGCTGGCAGGTTAGAATAGGATATAGGAATTCGAAGTTTCCTTATGCAGAGAATAAATGAAACATTTAAGTAGATTGTAACGTGTTACAAAAAATACCAAAAAAAAAGAATATTTTTCATCAAAGGCATTTAATTAAATATTCCCATTACATCTCTATAGTGTCAATCAACCTGACACCTAAAATATAGACTACCGATTCTCAGAATGGTATAGTATTTGTACACCATTTGTGCTTACATTTTAAAAAGAGACAATTTATGTTAGAGAACATTATTTTTTTGCCTTAATTATTTTCTTTACGTATTTACAAACATGAATATTAGTATTTTGAAATATTTAATTCATTATTTCATAACAATTATTTATCAATTTTTTTTATTATTCGTAATAATGTGAATGTTATGATGGTACAAGTAGTACGTAAACATTTTTAACCGTAGCGATAAAAATAGTCGCATAGACCTAAAATTACGAGTACATATCTGGTCCGAATATTCTTTGACACAGTTGATCTTTAGAGATGGGAATATTTAATTAAATGCTTTTGGTAAAAAATATTCTTTTTTTTGGTATTTTTTGTAACACGCTTAAGCGTAAGGTTAACCTTGATTGTAACGTGATTTTTCGATGATGGTAGTCTATAGTCATCGCACTGTAAGAATGCCGTCCTGAAGTTTATCACGTGACCATTTTTATGTGATGTACACTAACCTTGAATTAACGATCCATGAAGCCTGGTCACATAAAATAGCATTTTGCGTACAATTTATATTTTTATATAACGAAACGCTTTATTTTATTTGAAAATCAAATACAAAATAATACATTTATCAATTGTTTCAACGTGTTTCCTGAGATGAAGTTATGAATGAACGTCGATGCAATGTTGGGTCCGCTTACGATCCGCTGTTCCACTTCGATTCCGAAGTATCCGAAAAATATTCAAATAATCGTATAGACTTAAAATAATTGGTGTGGTAATACATACTTAGATGTTTAATATCAAATTGTCAATGAGTTAAAGCGAATCCTATAGGGTAAAAAATAAAGAATTATACGTAATTTAATAATTTGTTTGAAATTGCGCAAAGTGAAATAATAAGAAATGGCAACTGCGGTATTTCAATTAGCATGGTAGGATTCCAGTTCAGACTTAACGTTAAGAGCTATTAATCTATTGTTGTGTGGTTAGAAGCTAAAAAAACTCTAATCATACTAATCGATTTTGAAAACAAAGTAATTAATATCGATTTTTGGATATTTTCGTATATTTTCATTACTGATTATTTTGTGCTACATCACTAAAAATGGTCTCGTGATAAACTTCAGGACGGCATTCTTACAATGCGATGAGTATAGTTAGACTTCTGATAAGCATGTAAGAGATCGCCCTCGATTTCGTGGCAAGACAATCTCGTGTGACCTGATTGGTTCGGCGTATGTCCAGTGTCCAGCGTCTATATAGTTTTGGGGTTAAAGGATCAAATCTATTAAAAAATCACTATTTGAAAAATTTGGCAAAAAAGTTAAGTTATGATAACAAGTTTTATTTTGTTTTCTTGGTTAATAGCTGAAACTATAATAAGTACTAGCTAAAAGTATTTAGATTTTTTTACATCTTAATAATTGAACTTACGACGACGACGGCAGTAAACTGTACGGTAATGTGATTTACCGAACAAGTGTGATTTTCATTACAATTTTTTTTTAATTTCTACAAGTTCTAACAGAAATATTTTTCAGCCAGGAACATTTGAATATCAAAAAAGAAATTGAATCGATTCTTACAAAGAACCGATTAATGATAATCGAATGTCGTAGAGGCTGAATGTTCGCGAGTGCCTTTTCTCAATAATTAAGGAAACCAAAAAATAAAATTGTAGAATTTGCATTGTTTGTTTTTCATGTTGGGTTAGGGTCGGGCCACACTTATCGACGGCGATAGACGTTTTGCTTATACAAAACGCGTGCAAAGTATGGAAATCCTTTCGCATCGACGCGGCGGAAGGATTTCCATACTTTGCGCGCGTTTTGTATAGGCAAACCGTCGATAGGTGTGGCCCGACCCTTACTTGTTTTCTCACAAGTGTATTGAAAAACGTCGTACAACACACGGATCTTAGGTTTAATAACAAACTCTTGACATTATAAGAAATTACAAAAGTCACCTCCTCGTTTGTAATTTGCCACCTACGATCCTTGTATCGTAAGTGCCTAACCCGATAGACCTATAATCTACATTGTTTCATTTAGAAAATTTCACCTCATATATCTGGCCTATTATTCTTTATGATTGGTAGCTAGCTACCATTATAATAAACATAGTTGACTAGACAAGGTCAAAAGGTTTAAGATATCGTACCACGCGTGGATAGTGCGACATAATCTTGCCTTAATCTGTGTTTACAGAAGAGTTGACGAGTAGGCACTAGGCATGTCCAAAATTTTTGGTTTACTAACTCTGAACTAAATAAAATAGCCTAGTTATTGAGATTTTTCAGTTTCTGGATATTAACAAAGTAGTGTATTACTTTGCATAGCAAATTACATTATGAAACAAACGACACCAAATTAAAAATACATTGTTACAGAAAGAAAACAAACATGTCTTGTAATTATCTATAAAAACAAATGGAACTGATTTATTGAATTTATAATTTCATTAGTCATTGATAGATCAAGATTAGTGAATTTTATTTAGATATCAGTTATTGACATTAATTGGGTAGATGATAATGGTTTATGCTAACTTAGTTAAGAGTATTGTTGTATTACTTCGAATAGGTAATTTAAAAAAAAGAAAAAAAAACAGATACCACCTCATAATTTTTTTGGGCTCCGCCGATGGATGCAAGTAGCGCAAGACCGTTCACGGTGGAAACCTATAGGGGAGGCCTATGTTCAGCAGTGGACGTCTTCCGGCTGACATGATGAAGATGATGACCTCATAAATTCCATGTAATTTTCTGTCAATAACGCCTATCTTCTACTTTTTTAAACCCTATTTTATATTTTGTAACTCTGATAATTTTCCTTTATTTTTATCAGCCAATGCGCTCGGCTGCTGAGTTGACTGCTGATCCTAAATACATCAAACCACGGAGACAAATCAAACCCTTTAACTTTGATTTGATTCTTAACCTTCGATAGTATAAAATAGCATAGCGTAACATCATAATTTGCGCCTTTCCATCATCCGCTTTGTAAATAAAAAACGAAAGCTGATTTAATTTTGATTAGTCGCTCCCGTGATGCTATGGGGCTCCGGAGACAATGGGGAATCGATCATTCGTAAAGCTTCTACGTAATATGAACAAGGATATTATTATAAAACTACGCAATAGGAATAGTATGTAATAATTTGAAAACTTTCGCATCCAATATGTCTGCATAGTGAGTAGGTCACCAAATAAGTACTATTTTCAACAATGTCGAGAACATGATACATAGCTTAGATACATGCTACATAGTGCTTGTTACAAGCTCCATAACATTGAATGGAATATAATTTGATAAGTTTTCTCACAATTCTCATCGTCGTAGTTTGTACACGTGTAGGCAGCAGAAAGTTACGAGATCAGTCTCGATGTCAGGCAGTGGACTGATATACACTGATGGTTATGGGTTTAATTCTGGAAGTCACACTCTAATCCTTAAATTCCTAAAAAAGGTATAGTAAATGAACATCCTACTCTTAAATTTCCAAAGAGCGTATTTGGAACTTATGCACGCGTCGATTGCTCGATTTTAAGCCGGACGTAAAGACGCCTTACGAATACGAATACGAATTCGCGATTACGAATGATCGTACATCTCCTTATCCTTCAGAAGAATGAAGGTGACTTTTAGGTCCAGAGGAATTAGGGGCAATGTCAGTTAACCCAAAGATGGTTGATAGGCTCACTTCAGAGATTTGTAGGCATACTATTAAAATATCGTGCTTTTCTAGATAAATGTCTTATATGTTTTATCCTATCCGTAGAAGCTTTTGGATTCAGAGCGTGACTGCGGGAATTAGGGGCAATGTCAGTTAAACCAAAGATGTTTGATAGGCTCACTTTAAAAATCTTTGAGTTAACTATACTATCGTAGGCATACACTTAAAGTATCGTGCTTTTATAGATAAATGCCTTATGTTTAATCCTATTCTTCTAGGTAATATAAAGGCCATTGCAAATTAAACTACTGTAGATCACTGGAATGTAAACTTGTTACGTATTATGGAATTAAATAATAGTAATAGACGTCGAGTTGTGCCAGGTACCTACAGTTCAAAGTGTATATTTACGTATAAAAACTTACATTTAATGTGTTAGTCCTTTCATAAATGGCGTGCTGCCGCCAATACTGAGTATGACGAAAAATGTTAGGGATACGAATAGCCGAATATAGGGCTCAGTGACGTAATGGCGCAAATCCAGCAGTGGACTCGTATAGACTGATGATAATGGTTTAGTTGAGTCTTTACGATAATAAAGAATTACATTTTAATAGTGTTACTTACATCCTTCGACTATACACACAGCTATAAATGTTCTATCTTGCGAAGACTTCTAATCGTAGTCCCAGTGGTTCGTTTGTTTTATCCGGTATTGAACTATTGCTGGCACTAGGTCCCCGAAGGCGGTCTAGCGTTTCTTAGACATAGACAACACATGTGTATGTTGTAGTTGTATAGTACAATGTACAATCAACCTCAGAGCCATTAGTATTATTAGTTCAGCAAGACCTTTTTTTTTTAATTAGTTGGGATTGGGAGGTGGTTTTGACTTAGACTGCATACATGCACCTGTACACCACTAAGAGCCTGCCACCTTTTTGACGTTGGCACGTTGTCCGCAGATATCGGCGAACTTATTCCGCACGCTGCCGCCGAGTGAAAATCCCGACTTCGACCCAGAGGAAGACGACCCTACCCTCGAGGCGTCGTGGCCGCACCTCCAGCTAGTCTACGAGTTCTTCCTGCGCTTCCTCGAGTCCACCGACTTTCAGCCCACCATCGGCAAGAAGGTCATTGACCAGAAATTCGTGTTGCAGGTTTGTCTTGTTTTATTGTTACACCGTAAACAACTGCCCACTTATTGACCTGTCCCTCTCGTGACCAGACACCTGCACGATTCGGGATTTTTTGGAAGACTACTGACAGCACTTGTAAATGTTACCATCTACTTGAAAAGAAGACGGCTTTCTTGTTACAAAATGTTAGAAATTAACCTTAGCGATTAGGCCGCCTATCTGCGTAGTACACTCTACTAACCTCTAGTCCTGCATATCTGTTTAGTATTTTCTTGTTTTGTGTGCAATACGGTTAGTATATTTTTCTCTATCTGTGGCACAAAGATTAGGATCTAAACACGCATAAACATAATATTAATGCATTATATTTATTAATACGTAAGGTTTTCATTCATGTGATTTATTGTACTTCGGGCTTCTGTCACGAGTTATATTATGTTCTCGTACTATATGTCAGGCAGGTTAGCATTATCTTTGTTTTTCAACTATATTTATGATAAAAACTAAATTTATTTTTTTCATATTCTAATCGGTACTAAAATGGTTTCGCGTTATTTTTTAACTTTTACCTCTTATCGCTACTTGTGTGTGTGTTCTTTTGTATATTTGTATATGAATAGGTAACTTAATTACTAATCGAAATCGATTTCTGGTGTCGACCTGTTACGAAATTGAATCACAATGTGTTTGTCGATTTGTCGACCGCGTTAGTCCGTGTGGCCATATTATCTCGTGTGCTACGATACGACCTAGAGACAAGCTAAAGATAATTTTAGTGCCACTAAATGTACTAAAGGTCATCCGGGGATTCCTTTTGTCCTGTTTACGGGGGTGTAAGGCAACTTTCGTCAAACGGTATCTGACAGATCGTTCTGCAAACGAAAATAATCTTTGTTGTTCGATAATTTGCAACTGACATTCGACCAATTTATTAATCGATTATTATTTATTGGTCGACTATACAAAGTAAGCTGTGTTTACGTTTGACGATTTGACATTAGAAAGGGCGATATTTCGTATTATTGTCGTCAATCAAATCTACGAGTATGGTTGTTCGTTTCATAGTCATTATACCGTATGACGTCACACCATGAAGCGTAGGTGGAGGTATTAATAACACACCACACGGTAAAAAAAATTAATCCATTATATAAAATCGAAACGATAAAACAGTCAAATTAGTTTCTTAGAATAATCTAAATTATCATTTAAAAATATAAAAGAAATATTTTTTTTATCATACTCAAATTCTGCCATTCTTGTATGTCTCTGTATTGCCTTATATAGATATTTTTTTACTATGATATCCAAATTTAGTAAAATTAAGGAGTCGCTCTTTGAGTTGTTATAACTTTATAATACAAGTTTCAAAATTAATAAACGGGAAACATTTTCTTTTTCCTTGTGTATAGGTCATAATAGTTCAGAGATGAGTCACATCTTTTCAGTTCTGCAATAATATTATATAAGTATAAATAAAATTTGTTGATGCCGATAACTAGTCTAATAAATAGTTTTAGTATCCTATTTAGATAAGAATTCTGATTTGTTATCCTAAGTTCACAACTTAGCTATTGGCTAGGCTGCGAGACTTATCTTTTGAAGACAATCTTATAGCATTCCTTGATGTAAATAGATATAACTTCTTACCTTATATTATTTATAATCACATCACAGTATGTTTGTTGTTTTGTATATGTATTTACAAAACACATTCTTACCCGACTGCGAAACAAAAAAAGGCTTGTGGTGGTCCCTTGGAGGGTACGATGGTACAATACCATTATGAGTGTGCGCATCGCTGGAGCCTTTAGAATGATAAAATCTAAAGTAGTTTTTAAGTATCTAAAGTTTGTTTCAAAAAGTTCTTGGATATGAAAACTTCGTTAGGGTGTTGTAAGAACGCGGCAATTTGGAGCCTGTAAGAATGCCCTGCTGAAAAGGTAAACCGTTATGATTAACGTAAAGAAAAATAACTAGGTACACAGCTGTTGACTTCTGCGGGCCAGGCCAACAAGCTTTGCTTTCAGTACATGAATTTCGTGTCTCTCATATCTACAGCTCATACACGTCCCCACCGAAGGGCTCGAGCCTACCCGAAATTAGGGCGGTCAGGCCTTAGTCGACCACGCTAGCTTAATATTTCGTAGAAATATGCAGGTTTCATCGCGATGTTTTTCTTCACCGTAAACGCGACGGATAAACGTACATATAAATCGAAATTAGAAAACGTATTGGAACGGGAGACAGTAGCCATAGCCACTGCATCACCGACGCTCTCCACAAGCTGTCACCCATTCATAAAACTGGTCATAATAGAGCATTAGCAGTCGCCGCTGGGCCTCGACGGTTTTCTCCTAGCGCATGAGGATTCCAAGCAACAGAATGGGAGAAAAGGGAATCTGACATATCCTAATACTAACCATTGTTGTCGTTAAAGCTTCTAGACTTGTTCGACTCGGAGGACCCGCGCGAGCGCGACTTCCTGAAAACGGTGCTGCACCGCATCTACGGCAAGTTCCTCGGCCTGCGCGCCTTCATCCGAAAACAGATCAACAACATCTTCCTGCGGTTCGTCTACGAGACCGAACACTTCAACGGCGTCGGGGAACTCTTAGAAATATTGGGAAGGTCAGTTTACTAAATAACTATAAAATGGGGTATTGATTTTGACATGAGCTTCTTTTTACTAATAATATCGAAACTGTAGCCTATGTAAATGAGGTAACATTTGCGTTTGTTTTTTTTTTCTTTTGTGAGAATTAAATATTAATAGTTTGATATAATGGCCTCGATTCGGGAAGTCATCTTCTAATTCTAATTTTAATATCCAGCTATCCTTTTTGTTTTTATGACCAATGAAAGAGAGGTGATGAATTCATTTTAACTCCAGCCTGGAATTTAACTATTAATTTAAGAGGACTATTTCCTAGATAGTGTACTTACCTACGTACATGCAAATATACAACGAAATATTTCGTTGCAGGTATCCCATTGTCGAATGCGATAATTTATTTTATTTTTAATTAATCTTTGAAAATTATTTCGTGCTTCTCTTCCATAAGTTGTAAATGAATTAATCGATTAAGAATAAGAAGACAAGATAAAGATGTGATGCAAGACATTAGCGACGAATATTTTAGTAGAATCGCAAAACAAACACATTACCAAATAATCAACAAATAAATATACCTACTTTACGTTCTAATATGACACTAAATTGACTAAAATCTGAAAAAAAAAAATACATATCTTGTAAGAATCATTAGAGTACAGAATTTTAAATGCTCACTTTTTAATAATTAACATGTAAATTGCAAAAAACATCCTACTCGACTTTAGATTTAAAGGAATGAAAAGAATACTCAGAATAAAAATTCAACTGCTCTTTAGTGTAGTCACATCACAATCTTGTTAAATGTAGGATCTTGTTTGATAAAATTGTAGGGAAATAAAAGGTAATGGCGACGACGACGACGTTGATATCGTAATTTGTTACGATGATAAAACAGTGAGCGTAATTCCTACGAGGTTCGCGTTAGTCACGGCACACGTGAAAATGACGTCATGAGTCTCTTTGAATAGTAAGTCGTTTTTCACTTGAGATCCAAAGTTAAACGTAAATGTCTGTGTTTAAGAAAGTAATTGTTATCAGTAATTGTTACGTTGTTGTGATGATTATAACATAATAAAGTGTATTTGTACACAGCGCATAATTTACACAGTGGGATTTCCCCCCACATCAAACATTGGTAAATGTTTTACAAGAATAACTAGAAAGGATCTATGATTGAGACATATATGGTAAAAGACCGGTAAAAATACAATATAAATCATAAAGCAAACTGTAAAAAACTTGAAAATATGTTTTAGTTATAAGGCAAAGCATTATTAACAACAAAAAACATTATTATTTATATTTCATTTAACTTGTCTAAGTGGGAGTGTAGAGCCTTGTGCTAAGAGAATCATGAGGTCTTTAACTCGACAAAGAAAATAAAACGTTCTTAGGTGGGGCTAGCTCAGATAGTGTATGTCTGTGTGTGTCCTCGGATAATGGCCTCACTTGTGGTCCTGACGATGTTGTAGCGCCTGTACGCGCGAAGACCTTTACAACGCCACGGACGACGCGCTATCCGTGGCGGTCTATTGGTCTCTCATTATCGCCGAATCACCACCGAAATAACCAACATAAACCAAGAACCGAATGATATAATAGAGCCGTGTATTTGCCGGCAGTATAATAAACGGGTTCGCGCTGCCGCTGAAGTCGGAGCACAAGCAGTTCCTGGTGAAGGTGCTGCTGCCGCTGCACAAGGTGAAGTGCCTGTCGCTGTACCACGCGCAGCTGGCCTACTGCGTGGTGCAGTTCCTGGAGAAGGACGCCACGCTCACCGAGCCCGTCGTGCGCGGCCTGCTCAAGTTCTGGCCCAAGACCTGCTCGCAGAAGGAGGTCAGTTCACTGATTTTTACTCTTTTTCACCAACGAAATAGAAAAGCTATTTCGTTGTTTAATTGTTAGTGATTGCTATATTGATATGTTTACTTGTGTATTTTCCTTTTTGGTTTGGTGTTTCGCCTGTCGTTTAACTAAGGGTACAGTACAATCAATGTTGATTATTTACAATCGAAATACACATTTAATTTGAGTAAAAACTCTAATTCTTCACTAGTTCCACTTTATTCGAAAGAACATTTGCTACCGGTTTCGTCACTTGAAGACTGCCTGATGAAACCAGTAGCCAATTTTATAATGTTCTTACTCATACTATCAAAAAATCCTATCAAAAAGTTAAGGCACAATATATTGAAATACACATTTCATTGCTTTTCTTAATTATTAAAAAAAGAAGATTGTTTACTTTGTTTACTTCTATAATAGTTAGGAAACTAAACCGACAGAATCGGATAAAAGTACGGATGTCAGATTGTGAAAGTGGCGCATTTGTATTAATTTTTTATTCATAGCAAGAACATTAAATGACCTTGAAAAACTTTCCTGTTACGTAATAAGTACGTTCATTCATTTTGTTTATTAATTATACGCGTGCTAACGACATAAATACTATAAATAAAAATAACTTGAAGTGATCTCAAAAGTTGTTAGCGTGTGTAGGTAACTGAAAGTACTAAAAAATCTATACCAAACAACATTATAATAACTAGCTGTCACTAATCGTTTATGGTGATGATGAATGAAAGTCGTAAGTGGCATGTAAAGTACCTATGTGTGCACGTTTACTGAAACTCGTGCGCATGTTCAATTACATTGTAGACTGTAAATCAAAAGTCCTTTGTAAGGCGTCAATAGCGTTAGACTGCGAGATAGTTGATAATTTGTGCAGTGACCTTGGCTGTCTCTGGGTCTAGTTTTTTTTAGTTTGTTGTGCTATAAATATGTTCCTTTATGTTCGCCGTGTGGTATAATAACAAAACAACTGATCAAGAACAAACGATACAGCAATATGAACATATTCAATAATTAAAAACCCCTAGCGAGTATCTTTGTAAATCTTATGTTTGAATAGTAAACTAGCTACTTCTAGATTCTGAGGAAAACTACATTTAGAGTATTGATGTATCCAATATTGGTTACTGGCTGTTCGTGTACGGCAAAACCTTCAAGTTACTGTTTTCACCTAACTTTGGGAGTGGATTGACAGCTCATTGAATTGCAAACCAAAACACGAAAGTGCACAAAACTACCTCTAATAATCTGTTATTAAAGTGGAAAGTAAATTGCTCGCTGATTGAGGTATGTTGAAAACATAAAAGATTGCACATGAAGAATTTTTTTTATGTCAGACATAATAGTTAAATAAGTAGTAGCACAATTACAACAATGGCCCCAGCTTCGCTTATTTATTATGTAAATTCTTCTATAGATTTCTTTGTATCACCAATTTTATTGTATGACTTTTTTTTTTTTATAAATTAAGAGTAAACTCTTGACCTCTATCTAGCCCGATGGAGAGATAGGCCTACGCTGGAGCGAGTTTACTCATGAGAAGCCTATGCACTCGCACTTTGAAGAGGTTAGGGTTGTATGCATTTGGAAATACAGAGGCCGGCAGGGCATTCCATTCCTTGGCTGTGCGCATTATAAAGGAGGAACCGAAACGAGTAGTTCGAATGCTGGGGATATTGACAAGATAGGGGTGGTAGCCAGCAGTTCGTCTTGAATTTCGATGAAAGAAAGGAGACGGTGGTATGAGGATGTGAAGTTCATGGGCACACTCACCGAAGTAGAGTCTATAAAACACCGACAGGCAAGCAACTTTTCGACGGTGACTAAGACTCTGGAGTTTGGTAGCAACCAGCTTGTCATCACCAATCAAACGTTTGGCTCTGCGTTCAATCGAGTCGAGAGCGGCAAGTTGATATTTGGCTGAGCCATCCCACAGATGACTACAGTACTCCATGCAAGATCGGACCTGAGCTTTATGACTATGTTAAGGTTGTCTTTAGATAGATACTGGAATTTTCAGCATTAAATGATGATAATTTTTTTTGTGTCTTACAGGTGATGTTCCTGGGCGAGATAGAGGAGATTCTCGACGTGATCGAGCCCGCTCAGTTCGCGAAAATACAAGAGCCGCTCTTCAGACAAATAGCTAAATGTGTATCCAGTCCACACTTTCAGGTAGGTTAAGATTTAATACAATGGGGTGGGGGCACGGCTTTTATTAGAGGTGGGCTCTGATTTCATCAGTCACGCTGGCGGTTTGTGTTTAGATCACACTATATTCCCCTAACTGACTTAATCGCTATGTGTACCAAAGTGGTGATATGGCGGGCGCGGACTTATACGTATCAATGCGAAATCGCCCTATGCTGGTTTGAGAAGACCTTATGTCAGATTTATAGAGATTTTTCGTTGGTCTTTTTCGCAAGCATTTAATACTCAACTTTCTTAACAGCTTTCACTTACACGGAGTTTATAATTTAGAATTCAAATTACTTGTAACATGTATCGTACGTAACCTCGAGTTTATTTGACCATAAATTGACTAGACTATATAGTCACACTAAACACATTGGCTTAGACTAAAAAAAAAATCAAAATATTGCCAGTTACTATCACTAAACACATTCCACCATACATTGCAGGTGGCAGAGCGGGCTCTGTACTTCTGGAACAACGAATACATAATGTCTTTGATGGAGGAGAACAACCACATGATAATGCCGATCATGTTCCCGGCCCTGTACCGGATCAGCAAGGAGCACTGGAACCAGACCATCGTGGCGCTCGTCTACAACGTGCTCAAGACCTTCATGGAGATGAACTCCAAGCTCTTCGACGAGCTCACCGCCAGCTATAAGGCGGAACGGCAGAAGTAAGTACCTTCCGTTTACCGAATAAATGCAGTCGGCGTCCCGCAAGGAAGTATCTTGGGACCATTGCTATTTATTTTATATATTAATGACCTTCCAGAAAGTACCCGTCATGAATGCACTCTATTTGCTGATGACATTTCAGTTATTGTAACATGTGACAAAAATACTGACATTACTCTATATAAAAATGACATTGAATCTATGATTATTAATATTACAAATTGGCTAAATGAAAATAATCTCCAGTTTAATATGGGCAAAACAAATATTGTTCAATTCCATAAGTATGGTGAACCTGTTGCTGAGCTGGACTTTTGCTTTGAAGGGGAGTGTTTAAAAAAATGTAAAGAGACTAAATTTCTGGGGATTATTATGGACGAAGTCTGTAATTGGAAAGCCCACGTCGAAAAAGTGTGTAGTAAGGTAAACAGCTATGTATACTTGTTGAGACGACTTCGAAAAGTAACATCCTTTAACATTGTACTGACTGCATATTATGGGTATGTGAACTCTATCCTTACATACGGTCTGTTGATCTGGGGCAATAGTACCGATTTCGATAAGGCTTTTATCGCTCAGAAAAAGTGCATACGTGCTTTGTGTGGCGTGCCACCCTATGAACCATGCAAACCTCTTTTTAAAAAGTCAAGAATTTTAACTCTCCCGTCACTATACATATTCCAACTTGCTAATTTTGTAAAAACAAACGGATTTTTATTTAAAAAGGCAAGCGACACGAAGAGATATGATACAAGGAATAAAGATAGCCTAGTTTATAGAACTCTACCTAGAACTGCAGTATATAGAAAAAACTGTTATGCCATGTGTGTAAGGATATATAATGCTCTTCCGTTAGAAATAAAAGATTTACCCTTAAGAGAATTCCGTAGAAAATTAAAACAATGGTTAGCAGAGAAACAATTCTATTCAGTCAGAGAGTTTCTTAGTATAAGTTGACATCTATATTGACATTAATTTAATTAATTTATGATGGAAAACTATTGCATTATTCTTATTAATGACTAGTGTTACTTAGATAATAATATCATGCATGTTTATTAAAAATGTGATGTATTGCATGTCGGATTTCGACTAAATGTGTTGGACTCTATTATGACATTTCCACCTTATAAAAATAATGTACCACATTTATAACAATCTCAATAAATTTCATTTCATTTCATTTCATTACTGTCTAGGCCCTAGGCCCTCGACACAATGACAGTAGATAAAATAAACCACGCCGTATCGCCAGTAGTATCGCAATATTTGTCTTTTGGACCGGTGAGTTAGGGTTGCTACCGAGCAGGTGCCGAATGATAGCCGATGTCAGAGGAGTCTGCCGAAACATACACAAACGATGGCGATCATTTCGACGCTCTCAAAGGGTTGGGTAACACATGCACTGGATCGGGATCGGTAGTAGCTTAAGTGGGTGTAAGGGAAATGTTCCCAGAGACTAATGCAGTACAATTTTCATGCATTTATATAATAAAATCAATTCAGCTGTTTAGGGGTGAAGGTGGAAAAAACAAGTATCCATACTCATACGTACTTTCGCGTTGATAAATATTTGAGAGATTAAGTTTGTTACCAATCTGAACTAGTAACGATGCCGATGTTTAATATACGTGTCGTGGTGTTCCAGAGAGAAGAAGCGCGAGAAGGAGCGGGACGAGCTGTGGAAGCGGCTGGGCGAGCTGGAGATCTCGGCGACGCGCGCGGGGGGCGCCCCCGCCCAGCTCGCCGCCAAGTGATCCGCCGCGCCGGCCCCGCCCGCCCCGCCCGCCCCGCCCCGCGCCCGCGCGCGCCCGCGCACGAGCCACGCCCACACACAGTAAATCCCCCCATTTATTTCCCTTCTATTCGATTACGTTTTCGTTAAAGACGTTAAGTTTTTGTCCGTTCGTCCTCATATAAATTGCTGCAGTGCTATCGAATGTCCGCATCTCGGATGCACCGTCGTTATCGTACTAGTATTTTATATACGTTTACATAGGTCACTAGTTTACTTTAGGATTTTTTAAATACATATTGTTAAATTGTTTAAATAAGTTAAAAGTTGTATGTATTATTGATGCATGATCGATCGTACCGCATTTCGGATCACCGATAATCGTATTAATCGGGCACCCAGCTTTCGGCTGATTATGATTGTACAAAAATGAATAGGGCAATTTGAGATGTAATTTGTTTAGTGAGGCGGCGCGCGGTGGGCGGCTTGGGCCGTTGGGGCGACGTGGGCCATCGCCGGCCAACGTGGGCCAGTCCAAGCCAGAGTGGGCCAATGCAGGCCAGCAAGCGGCCACGCGCCGCCGCCCGTAGATTGTTGTATGAAATTTTCATTTTAAATTAGATGCTCGATTCAAAAATGTAATTTCGTCGTACTATCATTTTGTATAGTTACATAGTGTAAATAGGCATTTATTTATTATAAATTTATAGCAGTATAGCTGCGGGAGTGGGACACTATGATTGGGCAAAATCGGTCAGAGCGAACTGGAGACTACTCAACTCATGTATCATGCATACAGCTCGGTAAAACTAAAACGTTAATTTGATCATATTGGAGTAGAACAATGCTAAAAGTAGATATAATAATTTGTAAGGGAATAGTCATTAATTTGTATGATATTACTGTAGCCATTAATTTTTTCTATCATCACTTGTAGAGCGCGGCCCGGCCCGCCCGTACCGCGCGGCGCGATCGCCCGTATGTATGTATGTACACTATGGAGATGTTTGTTATGTAAAATGTATTAACATTGCAAAAATTATATATGATCTTATATATAAAATAACTATTATAGAACACAGTATGAAAATAAAAAAGTTGACTCACATGAATTGTTTAAGTGTATGTAAGTAGGCGCCCACAGGCCCCGGCGCCCCGCTGTTTCAGTCGCGCTGCTGCTGCGGAAATACACGACAAATTTTCACATTACTCGGTTTTTCATTTCAACAAGGCCTCATTTATTTCACCGCATTTGTATTATTTTTGTAATTATTATATTGAGGGTCTGTTTTACACATTGCTGATAATTATAATAGATAGAGAATAAGGCCTATTTATTAAACTTGACGATATTCGAAAGAGAATGGCTGCTATGCGTAAAATAAGAAATCGCTTTTTCGCCGTACAGTGCTGCCTCTTTAGACACACAATAGTCTATCAAGTCGCTGGGTTGTGCGTGCTAACTTAGCTTGTATTTATAAATAATGTAGGTGTTATTACCGTTTATTGTTAATTTGTTGTTTATCTACCCAATTTCCCAATATCCATTTGTAACTTGAATCTTATGAGCACTAGCGTGCAAATATTTATTAGTACTCGCTAAAGAAAAGCCGAGTCGGCTGTGATGGTCCATTGTGTGGCACGTCCTTGTCGTGGTAGTAAATAGGCCATTTAAAACTTTTATAATGCTATGTCTTATACGTAAGAATTTAGATATTTGTATAATGTTGTGGTGAGACAGGCCCCGCACGCACCCGTGCCGAAGCTTGGAAACGTCTTCTTTCGCTCGCATCTAAAAGCTAGTTTTCCTCTCCCCAGCAACTTTATTGAAATTTTGAATCTTTTGTTTTTTTACCACGCAACGCTTAGTTTATCTTAAAAGCTATGGTTTACTTTGTTTCGAACTATGACCAACAATCCTGTATACTAAATATCTATTTCTTTAACATGTAAAATATATCTATTGTATTAATATGTCTATTTTGTCTAATTGATTACAATGATTACTGAACTGATACTTATTAAATAATGACAAATATAGAGTGAGACCATACATAAGAAGGTTTCATGAGTAACAATACTATTTTAAAATGTAGAATAGGGCAAAGTTTGAGGCATTTTTTTACTTCTCCTATTCTGAATCCGATGACGTAACGATGTAAAGGTTAAGCAACCTTTACATCGTTACGTCATCGGATTCAGAATAGGATATCGGATAGGATAGGATTCGATATATTTTTAACTATTCATACAGCGTTTTTCCAACCTTAAATCAGCGTAGTTGAAAAGCGCCTCAAACTTTCTGTTCTTTGCAAACCTTCCTTCCTATTTATTAAGTATTAGGAAAAGTTATTCCACAAACTTTTATAACTTTTCGTTAACGGACCCTATAAATAAAATAAAAATTACTTAAACAATTAAAAGCGTTAAGCACGCGACACCTTTGGCACCGCCTCTGCTAGCCTAGACATTGGCATACCGACGTCTTATAATAGCTGGGGACCTCGAACCTCTAGCTAAACGCGTAGGGCATTGCCCCGATCGATCGCAAGCTCAAGTGCTCGCAGCGGCTCGCGGCCGGCGCCATGGAGACCGCGCCACCAACAACTCACCACCGCCGACCGGCCAGCGCCGCGCGCCACACCCAGCCGAGGCGCAATACTGAATAGACTACCAGGAATTGAGTAAGTACCTTGTTTTTTATTAATTCAGTGATCACGTAAAAAAGAGTACCGAAACGAGGTGTTATTTTTACGGTAAGTACCATGCTATACATTGCATTATTTAGTAATTATGATAAATAGATGACGAAAGAATGTAAATAGGATATGAGACTGTTCTTTTCTGTAGAATGAATTTAACATTAGGTGGTTTTAAAAAATATTAGTCTCATCAATCAATTGAAAATAGCTAAATAAGCGCTTTTTTACAAATGTTTAAAATTTAATTCTGAATAGATCTTAGGTTGGGATACTGGTTTCCGAACCAGGAGGACTTTTAGTCAATTTGTGAATGAGCATCCAAGAAAAGTCGAGTCTAGAGTTTTAGTTCGAAGACCCAAAATAGCAAACAGAGAGCTGGGAAAATATTCCAAGTATGAACTTGTGCTCAGCGGCGTGCACAGAGTTTTTAGACAGGGTAGACAGATTTTTTTCAAGACTGCATTCAGAAGGTACCTGTTCTACCAATCGCAATAGTCAGTAGTGAGAACGAGCTAGCGTCAAGGCGAAGAAGGCGGCCGCCTTCTGATTGCGGCCCGGTTAACTACCTTACCAAAAATACTGCATTTTATTTTCGTCGTCTTGTCGATTTCATAATGATGTATGTGATTTGCCACCTCAAACATTCTTAAATTGGCTGATTTAATAGACTATCAATTTGCGGACGCGGCGTGTTTTTTTAGATAATTATAAATTAATAACACAGTGTAAAAGTTTGTTGGTGGTGGGTGTACATATGGATTCATAAAGTTATATTATTACTATTATTTATTGTTTTCGGTAACTTTTTATTTATATATCAAATCTACGTCTATCTTTCTGTAAGAATATCTTGAATTAAAAGTTGAGAAGGCGTTTCATTTCCGTAAAAGGTTTTTTTTCTATTGAAATGCAAAACAAACAATACTTGATTAGCTAACAAACAATCGAACGAAGCGTATTGTTTTGCATTAAACTTGCGATTCACCTTACCCTTCGTTTGTACTAATTGTAAATCCGGTGTACAACTTGTATTATTTCTTCTTGGGTACAACGGCCTTTCAATATTAACTTGTTTTTGTCACTAACATAACTTAGATAATTTTATTTTCTACTCACACACACCAACTGAACAACTTTCACAGTTTATTAATATTATCAATTTTATAAGTAATCGTTAGAATCACAATATTATCTTTCACTCCTAAACTTTGATAAACTTTCGTACATAACCAAAAAAACCAAACAACAAACAATGGCGGCCCTCGCTCCCTCTTACAAAAAAGTAATAATAAATTGTCATTCTAATACATACGAAAAAAAGACGATGGTAACTTCATTCGCACTAATTGCATGAAATAATGCTACTTTTTAAAATGGTTACGTAATCACCTGTTCGTCAGACTTCGGAAATTCTCGTCGGGAGTTCGGAAGTACAGATTTACCATGTTATCTAATTAGGCGGATAAATTGAGAACTACCAGGTATCTTTGGTTGAACAACAATTTTATATGGTTACTAGCGCTGCCTCCGCTTGAACAGATAACTCGGCAAATGTTAAGCCAACGCCATAGTAGAAAAAGGCAATGTCTTACTTGTTTGAATGTGTGCGTAATTTCATTCATTATTTTGCCACGTATTTATAGGAATGCACACACGCAGTATCCGTAAGAATCGGTGCACACATTAACAAATTAAGACAGAATTGTTTCGTGTCTTTCCCGTAGCGGCGCTACTGCAGCGCGATTCAAAGGCGCGTGAATGTGTGGATGATAGTTAATACTGATAGACGATAGGTGGAGCAGATTGAAGATTTTTGAATTCTTTATTTGTTGATAGAGATAAAAATAATGGAGTCAAAGAATTTATTTTATCAGGGTAGGCAGTGTCTTTCTGTCTTTATGGAGTGCACGCTACTGCTTGTGCTGCACCAAAGTACCACTATTTTATGATATTTATAAAAAGATACATTCGACAGTTGCAAAGACAAAACAAAAGTTTAAAATATGAAGTATGATTTCTTTAAGACGATTCGCCTTTCTGCCCTTCCACCACATTATTAAAAACAGTACTAATACATATTATGTAGTCAAGCTGTGTAGCAATGAGGCTGCGTTCGGGCGTGTTCGCGCGCGCGGCGCCGGTGCCGAAGATGCCGGGCGGGCTTGTGGAGCTGATGGAGGGGATGACGCGCGACGTGCTGCGGCACAACCCGCCCGACGTGCTCGAGTTCTGCGCACAACACATGGAGCAGCTCATCCTTATCAGGGACGGCAGAGGTCAGTACCGCATTTAGAGAACTCGCAAGATGACGGAATTTCTATAGGTTTAGTCCCTAAAGTAGATTGTCATTTTCAAATTATAGGACAACAAAGATTAATTTCGTTTGCAGATCGATCTGACAGATACCCAGTATAAACATTTGAAATTTTCGTTAACTATGAATCTAATAAAAAAATAGAAAGATAATTTTCTTGGCTTACAATATAGACAACAAACTAAAATTCTTAAGTCTAAACTAGATTCGCCGCAGTTTGTATTGTAAATTTTTAAATTTACCTTAACTAAACAAAACACAAAGCTGTTAGAGTTTTATTTTCAGATTTTTCTTAATTTACAGCACCGCCGAAGCAGCGCCTGACACTTGAACAAAAAATAAAAAGAGCTCAAGAAAAAGTAAGAGAAAGAGCTGAACAACGACGTATAAAATATGACGAGGAAATGAAAAAACTTCACCAAGGTAGCTCATTTGAAGAAGTAAACCTAGACATTTCAGGCCAAGCAGAGAAACCTATTCTAAAAGAAGAGGAAAATTCTGCACATCCTGTTATAGAAGCTAAACTTAAAGCACCAGTGCACCATGAACAAGATTTGGAAGAAGCTTTAGAAGTTGAGATATTCCACAAACCCGTTGAAGAAACTCGCGGTATAATAACTACTGAATCAAAAGATTCAAATGAAATTTCGCAAAAACAATCAATGGAACGAAATGACAATGTCAACGAGAACATTGAAAATATAAGAACATCTGAAGAACCAAACCATTTAGGTTCAGAAGAAAATGAAATTATTTCTCTAGCTGATAATGATCTTACCGGTTTGCTAGAACAAGTAATTATTAACGAGAATATGTCACAAGATTCCCACGACCATGTCAGAATACGAAGAAGTGTAAGTTTGAAGGACAATGACGAAGATGCAGAAAAACAAAAATATTCTAATGATATTGCTGATGATTTTAAACCAGATTTACAGAATAACAATCAAACTGGAGAGGTAACCAATACTTCCGAGAATGATCATAATGGAGGAAAAGAAGATTTAATTGAACATACCAATAAATATTATAATGATACTGAGCTAAAAGATATTATTACAAATACGACAGATGTGAAATTTAATTGTGCTCCTGATACAGGTAAAACTAGTCCTGATGATGTAAAAAACAGCAATGACGGAGACAGTTCATATGTTACTAAAGACGGTGATAAAACCGAAACGTTGATTAAACTTTCTGAACGAGATAGTGCAAAGGAATTGACTATGATTGAAAATTTTCCATTGGATGATTCACTTAAAAATACAGTTCAAACTGATGAAAATCTTGAGAAACTTGAATCATTAGAGGCGTCTACTGAAGTTGAAAATACAAATAATGAAAACGCAAACAAAGATGAAATGACTAAAAATATTCTTAAAATCGAAATTGCCAATGATGACACTTCTCACAAAGAAGAAGAATTTGTAGGACAAAGCACAACACAAGGAGGTATTAATATAAGCGCTACAGCTAATGAAAACTATAGTGTGAAAGAAAAATCTGAATTTACTACTGATACAAAAAGTTATTCAGAGTTAAACGACGATAATGATACTATCATTGAAAAGTCTTTGGAAAATATAATTGGTCAAGATTGTGATTCTATTAAAAATCAATTGCTTATAAAATCTGAAACGAATGGAAACTCTAATGTTGAGCCAGAAAAAGTAATATTACTAGATGATGAAAAAATTATAAAAGCTATTGATGAACTCGAAGTATGTTTCATACCTATTGGAATATGTTCTGATAATAAAGACGAAGGTTTGAATATGGATGAAAAATTTACATCTGAAGATAATAGTAATATAGTTGAAGAACAGCCAACAGAAGCGCCTGTTGATAAAGAAGAACTTGTCATCGAAACTGAATCAGTTACTAAAGAAAACAGCGATGGCGCCATTACTTCAATTAATAAAATTTTAGTTGATGAACCAAGTGGTGTCAAAGATGATAATTATTCTGTACCAGAGCAGCACATGGTTGAAAACACTTCCACTGAAGACAATACTATACATATGAATGGCACAAATGAAATATCGAATTTAGAATGTATAGAAAATGGTAACGAATCTCCTAGACGAGAGATTATTCCTAACCAAGATGATACGAAGGAAGTAGAAATAATTTCAGAAATCCAAGACGATGTGACAAATACATCTGATCCTCTAAAAACCGACCTAGAAACAAGTTCACTGGGAAAATCTAGTAGTATGGATGATAGTTTTATAGACGAAGGTGTTGACATCATAACAGAGAGCGATGAGATGAAACCTAGCTCAGAACAAAGTAAACCAAATCAGAGTGGTATGGATCTAGAAACAGCTGCAATTACTATTCAAAAAGTGTTCCGTACATTTCTTTTTAAAAGTAGAGAATCAACTTCTGATGACACCGGTATGGGAGGTAATTCGATTGATGGTGATAGTGAAAAGGTACGTAAAAATAAATTTATTTAAAATTATTTGTAATGGTTAGTAATCTTTAGTGAATAATTTTCAATTCGAATCGGATAACTATATTTTGTATCTTTTTATATTGCAGACTGAGGTAGAATTCCCAGTCACAACTGCGCCTCTTAATAAAGAACGAAGGACTATGGGAATCAGCAGAATGGATACAGTACTACAAACTGTAAATGAAGAAAAGTCTCTGTCCCTCTCTGATGATTCATCATTGTCAAGTGCCGCTACTATAATACAAGCACATGTAAGAGGATTTCTTACAAGAAACAGATTGAACTCCAATAAAACCAATTCGTCATCTTTGGTAAATTCGGACGGTCCATCGTCGACATCCTTTGAAAATGATCTCGATCAAAAAGCGAATAAAACAGTTTTGAACATTCACATTGTCCCAGAAGGAGAACATTTTTTGAGCAGGGATGAAAGTTTACTTACATCTATGGAATTATCTTTAGATGGAAGCCCACCTACTTCAACCAACCTGCACCCCTTGGGTTATGACAAAAGCGAACCACGTAAACAACTGAAACGCGAGGATGCTATACAATCGATTTCTCCACCGAGTAATAATAGTGGAAAGCTTAGTGAGGATATAGATTCGGTTAAAGATATGCCTATTATTGATTCAGATCAGCAGAAAGCTATAGACAGATCAAAAGATGAAACGTGTCCGGATGCGGATATTGACCGTGACGATACACCTACCAAAAGTACAACAATCGAGACTGTAATAGAAGCTCATAAACTTGATAAAGAAAACTCTAGTACTGCAGAACCAGGGCAAGAAGTTGAAACAGTTTCCCGCCGCGAAAGGTCTTTTATAAAAGTGAATTCTGATGAAGGTGATGTTGTAACGCCATTTGATGATAAAAGCTCGATTGATTCTGATGCGACATCGCGATTACTCCATTCTGGGGAGTTCCATGATGTTGTACTGCCCACGAAGGTGTCGCGAGGTGACACATCAGTCGTGCGCGGTGAGTGAAGACATCTTCTATTTCCAGGTGATCAAATTTTCCGTATATGAAGGCCATCGCATGAACTGCTTAGATAGGCTTATGTCCACTTTGTAATTTAGATCTAAATAATAATAAGAATGTAAAAGAGTCACGAAAGATATTTATTATCGATTGTATAAGTCTCGATATTCGAAATATTTTTAACTACTAAGGCTAATTCGAGTTTCCTTCCACTGCCACCCAAATACCTGCCTATATTCTGTCCAGTGAATTTTGTATAGGGTAGTAATTTAATAAGACTATGAATGGTAGCATGGAACGACGAGATAGGGCGACGATGAACCACTCGTTTCTCTGGCGGCATCGACTACAGGTCCTGAAGGGACAAACCAATATATATTTTATTTATTTTGGTTCTTTATTTTGATTAAAAAGTGGATTGTAGGTAGTTCGTGGTCGCTTAGAGCCTTGTAATGCATATGTAGTTAAGGTTGTGATTTTAGTAGTTAGAGTTAAATTTTACAGGTAGATAGAGTGCCAGTAGTTACAATAAATTGTTTTGTGTGACATGTGTGCCATCTATTGCACGGTTTTATAAGTCTACGTTTATGTTCACAGTATAGCGACCTGGGTCCTGTTTCACGATTTACAAGTAACAAGTTACAATTTGATATTCATTGCGTAGCCAATTCGCCTAAACTGTAAGCCCTTACCGTTTTATCTCACTGTCTACACAATGTACATCGAATTGTACTTGTAATTTGTAACGTGTAGCTTCGTGAAACGGCCCCCTGTTGTACTGTACATCTTAATTTTTCAAAACATGTGATTCATTTTCATGACATTGTCGTTTTCTTTTCAGAGTTCAAGAACGTGCTGGTATATTTTTTAATGTGGAATAATTCATAATATCTTTTTGAAATCATTGCTTTTTGTAGACAATAGTAAATAAGTCTTAAATATTTAAACGTCTTTTCTTACTGAAATATACCTAAAAGTAAAAAGATACGAAAAAGAAAGTATAATTCGGCCACGATCATTTGGCGCATGACCTTGGCGTAGCCATCTGTTCTCGGCCAGATACTGGCTGATACACTCAGCCTGAGAGATCTCGCAAATCTAAGTCGATAACTAATCGTTAGTGACGGCGTAATCAACCAAGGTGTCCTCGTTTGTGACGGTGGTTATTATTCCAAAACTTCCACCGCGGTACAGGTTGTATCGGTCGTGTTGGTCAGTAGAGTTCTTTAATTAATATCAAATGCTATTATTAGCACTGTTTACAAATTAAGTTGTAACATTTATTTCAAATAGATATCTAATTATTTAGATAACAAATATTTCAACATACCCGTTAGAAAACAAAAGATCTGACTGCGGTGACGTTACTCCGGCCGGAACTGTTTTTATCAAATAATTAAAAAACTATCCACCAACTTAATAAAAAATCTACTTACCAATAGGGGATCGGACTACTTTTTTTATTTTTTTATTCCAAACTTCTTAGTTTCTGCTATCGAACACTAAAAGAATTTTTGCTCTATCTTTGAAATTGACCGAGTTATAAAGGTTTGAAATTCAAGATTAGACAGAGAGGCACATACTTACTTGTGACGTCATTTGTTAGTAACACCATATAATCTCCATACAAAAAATCGTTTTTAAAAGAGAGACATATTGAAACTTAAAAAAATCACTGTAAATTCGTTTTTCGACCGATTCTGTTTTTTTCTTCGCGAATCGTCTGCTACTAATCTATATTTTAAAAATAATTCTTAAAATATGCTAAATTCATAAAATATGGTATACAGTCCGATCCCCTATTACAGAAGCTGTATTATCTATTGCACTTGGATGACGATTTTCGACATTTTCTGGCACATTTATTATAAGTACTCTGTGGTATGAGTTATCGGCGCAGAATTATCTTGTTGTTAGATTATACTATTACTACCTAGTATATCAATGAACATGCACATTTTTTTAAATTCTCTAATCGAAATATTTCAAGTTCCAGATAAACACAAAAAATCATTTTCCAAATATCTTGCTCAGAAACAAAGTTATAAGGCTTCAAAGTTGATGGTTAGACAAATGTGTCGCGGGCCATACATCCTTCATAGAAAATTTTGTTTTCGTAAAGAGGGACATATATTTGTTTAATAATGTTGTAACTAGATTGTTTTTTGATCAATTGCGATTCTGTTTTGACTGTCAGTATTCTATTTTTGTATACTTTCAGATGAGCTATAAAATCTAATATTTTTTTATGCATGTATAAGATATGGCACGTATCCTTTCAAAAAATAAAACAACGCAATATAGTAAAAAATATATATATTTTTATTCCATTGTTGCATTAAACATTGCGACTTATTATTCCATAAAATTAAAGGACATTTTATTTGCGTAGTACAACGTATTATGCGTTTGCACTAAACTTCACTAAAGGGAGCAAAGCAGACGTTCGAACATTATGACTGGTCGGTCATTTAAATTTTTCTACATCCGCTCCGCTCCTTTCCTCTCAGTGAAAACGCCAACCTTTTGGCATTACCCTTTGTTTGTTTTTTGTGCATAAATGTATTGTATTTTATTTATTACAAGCCAACTGACGAAAACCTAGAACCCAGAAAGTTTAATCTTAGTTCTTATTTAATATTATGATACGACAAATCAGCATCATATAATACATTTCTTAAAAAAATCTAATCTGGTAAAGGAATGTCCAAAAACTAAAAATATAATATACTAGTGCACACGAGATTCTAAGGTTACGATTATTGAGAATCTATTTGATTTGGAGTAAATTGTTTTGTGCAACATTGATGTTTCATTACTTTGAGATCATTATTGAGGAGCATATTACAATAGGAATAAACAAACTGAAAAGCTTCAGTGTTGGAGTGGCGTAATTAGTGGGAATACCTCATTTAAATACTGTTTAAAACAAATAAAAAGTTATTAATGAACTATATTTTGTTTGGTATTATAATACTTAAATGAAAATAATATCTATACTACTTAAATAAATAATACATTAATAGAGATGCTGCATCGAACCGGCGACGACTACGTCATCGTCTCATATTAATATTTAACTTGTTTGGCCAGGCCTTATGAACACAAATAAACTGTCTTAAAAATAAATGAGTTTTATAGGTACAGTACATCAAGCTATACATTTTTGTTGCAAACTAGGCCGTATTACCAACGCGCAAGATACCCCGATGTATAGCTTGATGAGCTGTTCACTGTACATAAAAATAAACAAAATTTAATTTCATTTAATACAAAAATATCTAGCATATTACGCTGCCTATACAGCTGGTCATGGTCTTATCTATCAGAAAGAAGAAGAAAGTATATTATTATATTAAATTTAAAACATTTTTCTTTACAAAGAGTCAAATGCATGATAGAGGAACAAAATGGCGCCACAAGCGACTATAGTCAAAGATGAAAATATCACATACAATTATGATAGATCTACCGGAGTTGAGAGGAAGCTTAGGAATTGAGTAGTTTCGGAGTACAGAGACGCGTCGGCTATGAGTAGATTCGGAGTAGTGTTCTATCGAACTAGTGCACAGAGGTTCCGCGTCCATAGAAGGGTGCGTCAAAAATCTAAATCAGTTGATTTGAGTGGTTCCAAGTATCGAAAGTGGTATATTATGAACTTATGATATATTTTTAGTCAAAATAATTCATAAAATAAAATTTTAGAAAAGTATTGTTTAGATTCTAAGCATATTTAGTATTAAATATAACTTTAACATAATTGTGTGCTATATTAAGCTAAATAAGCGTAAACTGAACCAAAAATACATTTAATATATATATATATATTTAAAATGGAAGACATAAATAGACCAACTCAAATACTACAAAAAAGAACCATTTAAATAAATTATATTATTAATAAATCTATAGCTGATTTAGAAAGAATTGATTTCTTATTTGTTGGTAATTTTCTTAAATTCGTGATTAAAGGATCGTAAGGAGAAGACTACTTTTTTTTATTTTATAAATCTTAGTTTCTGCTATCGAACACTAAAAGAATTTAATTTTGCTCTATCTTTAAAATTGACCGAGTTATAAAGGTCTGAAATTCAAGATTAGACAGCGAGGCACATACTTACTTGTGACGTCATTTGTTAGTAATGCCATATAATCTCCATACAAAAAATCGTTTTTAAAAGAGACAGACATATTGAAACTTTAAAAAATCACTGTAAATTCGTTTTTCAACCGATTCTCTTTTTTTCTTCGCGAATAGTCTGCTACTAATCTATATTTTAAAAATAATTCATATATATGGTAAATTCATAAAATATGGTGAACAGTCCGATCCCCTATTCACCTATGGAAATTAAAGCATGATCGACAACCAAGTATCCATGCACTAATATTTTATGAATAGAAGCAGGCATATAATACCATGGATAGGTTTCAACAAGAGCTCTGGCAGTTTCTAGAATATATGCCTTGAACTTTTCGGTATTAATTCTATACCCCGATGATAAAGCTTGTAAAATATTAGCACATCTTAATATAAGGCCCTCATCTTACCCTGTAATATTTGCGGAAATGGCTGAGTTTGCGAAAAAAATCCTAGCTGTAAAAAAAAAATTATTCACTTTTATGTCGCTCGTAGCCGTTTGCTACGCTCAGTACACGTCGTCGGCGTATAATTCCTAAAGAAGCAAAAAGTAGCAGCTAAAAATTATACGCCCTAAATTGTATAAGTTTATACTACACACACACATATAAATTTGAAGTCGACGGGATCGAACGGAAGTAGCTAAAAGTCTAGCACAAAATACAATTTCATAAAAATAAAGTCTAAAATCTCTATAAACGTAGCAACCTTATAACTTTAGATTATACTACTTGTAGTAATGTTTACCTCAAATAATATTGAAATATTCTACATACATAGGATTATCGGTTATCACCTCCATGTTACAAATATGTTATAATAACAAGCAGTTTATTTAAAATAATTCGTAAATAATAGGCTGCACTAATGAACGTCAAGATAAGCGAGAGCTCTGCTGGGATGTACTCAATTTCGATAACGAATTAAGTATGAAAGCAATTGCAAAAGTATAAATACCTTACAGTTTTTAAACAGTTTTCTGTTGTTTTTTTTTAGTTTTTTTTTTTTTGACTTACCACAATTACCAACCTGAGGGTTTTATATGAGATTATAATTTTAGATTTTTGCCTTATGGGCGGAACCTCCATGTAGTGTGCTTCGGGATTCAGTAGTATACACTCATCTGGCCAATCAACGCCTTTTGGATACAGTCGCTTGTAGTACAATTTAGTTTCAGTTATTATCCTCATTGACGAAAAGCATGATTATTAGTTGATCTACCTATTAGGCTTCACCGACGACTGGGCTTCAGCAAGGATTCTTCTCGGCACTTTCAAGAAGGCATCCCTGAGGTTTCCGCAGTTGGACTCTGGCGCCTCCATGAAGTATTTCTCCAAGTTTGGTAAGAAGGTCTTGGAGGGGTCGGTGCCAACTTCGTATTCTTTTACTGCCCTGTGTACCGCCTGCAACAAACAAGATAATTTAGCTATTTATTATCTCGCAATGTGTTTATTTGTTTATTATCTTTTGCAATGTGTTTATTATCTCATAATGTGTTCGCAACGGCAGAGTTAATTAGGTGTTCCCGAAAGATTTTGAGTGATTAACAATCGACGATTATGGGCGCGAAAGTTCGCCAGCACGAAAGCTATCTGGCGATGATCGCACGACGACAATAATTTCTATTTCAACGTGCACTGAGCAGAATAGTACATTGTTATACGAGGGGTGAAAGTAACTTATTTAGCGCCGAGACGGGGTTTGCGACCTGAGCGTAGCGAGGGCCCTAATAGTTCGAGGCACTAAATAAGTCTTTAACCAGAGGTAACCACTGTGCTTTTCATTACGAATACAAGGAAAGTAAAAATAAAAACACGAATTAGGTAAAGAAACGATGAGTGACTTCCATATCTGAATCAGATGAACTCATTGTAAACAAACAACTCGAGAAACAAATGATAATCGGATAGTTGCTTTCGCGCCTATTTTTTTTTTACTGTGGCCGTGCCGGCCAGCTTTAGAGCCATTATTTTTAATTTCCATCATTGAAAAATTTAAATAGTTTGCCCAAATTTTATTTTAAAGAAATACTTGAAAGTTAATTATAATAAAGTCATTTAAAAAATATATATTCTTTAATTAATACTTAACTTTATGTTATTTCAATTTAACATTGTGCTGTAAGTGAGTGGCTGTATAGAAAGATGGAACATAGTTCAATAGAAATGTGAAATTAGAACCAGTTTTTTTTTAATAATTTGCCAGAATGAATAAAAATGGATGAATGAATGACAGCTGTCAGTTGAAAGTGATTCTCCCTCCGGGCTGAAAGTATTACCTTCAATCCGCTCCTCAGGCAACTTCCGAACTACAAGGTGTCCAAAAAGGGTATTTGCACTTTTAAATATCAATAAATCGTCTTAATAACAAAAAAATATATAATGTCATACGTGGAATTTATTGGAAATTTTGTTGCAATGGATTCGTATACCGGAGCTCAGCGTGCATTTTGTGTACGAGTTTATTATCAAAACAATAATTCGATAATAACAGCTCGCCGCTTATATCGCGCGCAATTCAATGTACGGGACATTTCTTTATCTCCCAGTATATACGAATATCATTAGAAAATGGATTAAGACATTTGAGGCTACAGGGTCAACTTTAAAAAACTTTGATTCAGGATATGTTTGCGCGCTTTACCAACTTCAAGAAGCGATGTTTAGCGATGAAGCAAATTTCCACTTAAATGGCCATGTCAATAAACAAAACTGTCGCTATTGGTGTGATAAAAATCCTCGTTATAAGCATATGCGTCCACTTACAGCCCTAAGGTGGTAGTGTGGGCAGCAATGTCCGCCAAGGGCATAATCGGCCCCTATTTCTTTGAGGACGGTAGGGG
The DNA here is from genome assembly GCA_951230895.1 of Carpatolechia fugitivella. Lineage (NCBI taxonomy): Eukaryota > Metazoa > Arthropoda > Insecta > Lepidoptera > Gelechiidae > Carpatolechia > Carpatolechia fugitivella. The sequence goes on along the minus strand of OX579662.1, from coordinate 6,954,276 downwards.
ACATGCACTTACAGTTAACGCGGACAGATATTGTAACATGATTGAAAGTTTTTTGGCACCATCTTTACAGGAATTTAGAGGTTACAATTCGGCAACATTTTTTCAGCAGGACGGTGCCAAATGTCACACGAGTAGGTCTATTGAAGCATTGAATGAGTTATTCCCAGAAAGAGTTATCTCAATAAACGGGAACCTTAAATGGCCCCCTAGGAGCCCGGACTTAAGTCCACTTGATTATTTTTTATGGGGTTACCTAAAGAGTAGGTTTACATAAATAAGCCGTCAACTCTTAGCCAATTGAAAAACAATATTGCAAGTGAAATAACAAAAATCACTAACGTTTTATGTGAACGTGTCTTAGGCAATTTACGGCCACGACTTGAAGAGTGTCAAAATCGTAATGGACGTCATTTGGACAACATAATTTTTTCGTCTTAAACTTTCCATTGTATGTACTTTTTGCAAATAGTAATAAAATTATGAAATGATATATTTTTCATTTATGATTTTCGTATATAAACTGCCAACACCCTTTTTGGACACCCAGTACTTTCAGAGTATGAGTATTCTCTGTCTACAGTATGAGTAATGAAAATATGTATGTTGAAAGATAGCGCAACGAGAGTTATACCCATAATGGGGGATTTTCTGACAGCTCTTTAAAAATAAAAATAACAGTTCTAATTAAGACGACAGATGGCACCAGGTGTACTTCGTGGATTCTTTTTTTTAAATCCTTTTATGGCTCTGGGTGACTCACCGGTTTTTTTTTAATTGGCTGTCTGAAAATCACCCATTACAGCAAGCGCCTATAAACCGTTGTATATAAATTGGATTGGAAGGATGCACTACTGGTTCTAGCGGTATTGAGGGGTGCTCGCTCGGCAGTTCTATTTAAGCCTTAAACGAGTATAGCGAGGTGCCAAATGGAGCGAAGGACGAGCGTTCTATAGGCCTGGGTGTTTACCTCGAAGGCGGGTTGTTTCTGGCTGTAGAAGGCCTTGCGGCTGCCGTGCAGTAAGTGCACGCCGCGGTGCGAGGCGGCTGCGCACGCGTCGCCGTACATGCACTGGTCCGAGCGGTAGTTGAAGCGACACGACAGCTCCAGCACGCGGCTCTTGTGGTGGTGAAATATTATGTTTATTATGTCCTGGAGGACGAAAAGTTTGTAGTTAAAATTTGATTACCTATCTAAACTTACTCGGACTACAACTTTAATTAATTAGCAACTATTTATACTTTGTACTGACGTATACTGAGGTAAAGTCGGCAACGCCTCCGAGTTGCAACACGGCCGTGTGTAACGCTTACAATATTATGTAACTAATACGTAAGCCACGACTGTTACGTATTAGCGACACGACGACTCTTTCTGACCGGCCCGCACGCTCTGACTGGCGATTCTGGCTGGTTGCTTTGTGCATTACCCCAGCCAGAAAATGTCGAAAATCGTCATCCAAGTGCAATAGATCATTAGATGTCACCGTAAGATTGTGAACGCCGCACAGTGGGCTGAAATTCGCGTTTCATAGACATTGAAATTTTTTTTTTCAAGTGACGCTTTTTTTGCTTGGTTACGATTGAGAATACCTATTACATGCCTTTTATGATGAACTTTCAGGTTTATAATCGTAAACAGCGCACTCAGAGTTTATTTGGAAAAAAAATGTATGGAGCCGGCATAATTAATGATGATTATCTCCACCGTCGCTCGATTGCGCCTAATATCCTCTTAGGTTATTAATATATGAATTATTTTGGATTTTTTTATATACTCCATGTCAAGGTCAATCATGCGCTTTTTTTTAAATACTTTAAAAATAAAATCAATTTTTATTTATATATTAATTAGTTTTTAACTAATATCAAGCTTAACATGGATGTATGTACTAGACATTTACGCAAATTAATTGTGTGCAATATTAGAAAGTAAAAAAAATCATTAAAAACCATAAAAAATTGGCGTAATATCTCTATTTTTTTTTTCCTCATAGAAACATTTACAAATAACGACTTATTATTGAACAACTAAGTAGTTTGTATCTGCTTTGGCTGGATGCTCCGTCGAAACCGTATTTTGATATTGAGTTCTATATTTTGTGTATTTTCTGGCAAAGATTTAATTATTCTTCTTGCTGTCAGATCTAGCAAAGCTTGCAGTGAAATTTTTGCTGAGGAATCTGTCACCGTAATTGAATTTTTCGGTTCAGGTGGAAAGCACACATTCTTCTCTTTTTGCACGCAGTAATACGAAGGGTACAAGTGCTTAAGGTCTTCTCGAATTGCTGATTCTCGCAAAGTCATATATTGCCACTTTGATAATTTCAGAGATATTAGTAAACCAAGTACTTTTTGGGGTGAAAAAGTTTCTTTACTGCTTGGTTTTGTAATTAAATCTTGAAATTTCTCGATTGATTCTGGGTGCTTCACCAATTATATTCAATCACAGAAGCAATGTTGTTTTGGCCTTCATCTTTCAACTTAGAAATTGTTGCAAATACGAGCTCACTGGAATCTTTCTCTGTCAAGTCTCCACTCCGCCTGTTTTTCTGTTTCGTTCCCAAGTCTTTAAAAGGTTTAAGATTTATGATTTTTCTTTCGTCATAGTTCCAATTGATGATGTAGATGGCTTCAAAAGAGAACCAGTAGTGCTTGATGATGACTCCAAAATAGTAACGTTAGAACTTGATGATGGCTCTGAAAGTGGCTGTATAGGGCTTCCTTCATGTAATCGATTTTATATTTTCTTTTAAGCAACTCGGCCAATCAACATCAGCCTCAAGCCAACTTTCGTAGTCAGTTCGGAACTTCTCAAATTTCCGTTGTGTTGATTCATATCGTTTCTGTGCAGCCCTAGTGAATTTCCGGCAAAATTATTTTAAAGTCACACAATCTTCTTCAGATACACT